>CM056504.1:0-438557 GCA_029783415.1 Anisodus acutangulus
ACTGAGCCACTGAACCACTGAGGCCACAGACCCTGGAGCCACAGGCCCTGGGCCGGACCACAGGCCCTGAGGCCCTGGGCCACTGAGCCACAGGCCACTGAGGCCTGGGCCACTGGACCCACTGAGCCACTGGGCCACAGGCCACTGAGCCACAGGCCACCTGGGCCCTGAGGCCACGGGCCACAGAGCCACAGACCCTGGGCCTGAATACAGGCCACAGGCCACTGAGCCACTGGGCCACTGAGCCCCCAGGCCACTGGACCACTGAGCCACAGCCACCACCAGGCCACAGGCCACTGGGCCACCTGGGCCCTGAGCCCCAGGCCACGGGCCACTGAGCCAGCCAGGCCCGGGCCGCAGGCCAGGCCAGGCCCAGGCCCAGGCCAAGGCCCAGGCCCAGGCCCAGGCCAGGCCAGAGCCCAGGCCGAGCCAGGCCCGGGCCAGGCCAGGCCCAGGCCAGGCGAGCCAGGCCAGGCCAGGCCAGGCCACGAGCCAGGCCGAGCCCGAGCCTGAGCCCCAGGCCCAGAGCCACGGAGCCACTGAGCCACTGGGCCCTGGGCCACGAGGCCTGAGGCCACAGGCCACTGGGCCACGGGCCACGAGGCCCTGAGCCACGGGCCGCTGAGCCACGAGCCTGGGCCACAGGCCACGGAGCCTGAGCCCTGAGCCACGAACCTAAACCTAAACCACGCACTTTGCCGAAACGCGGTCAGAAAAAGCGGCTCTACAGGAGGCGATTTTGGCGTCCATGCCACTACAAGCCTTCCGACGCCCGATGGCCATTCCGACCATTGGCCGGACCTCCTCTCTGGTCGGCCACCACCCTCCCATCCGCGCGCCTCTCTCAACTTCTCCAACGCCCTCAAATCATCCCCCACCATCCCGCTTTTGTCATCTCCGAACCGCCATTAATGGCGGAACTAGCCACTTGCGGCAATTCCTCTCCCATGTCCTCTCGCGATTCCAATCAAGCCTATTGTTTACCTACATGGTGAGCCCACCGTTAGGTTTGAGAAGAAAGAAGTGGAGGTGATGATTCATCAACAAAATTTAAATCTTGCGGTTATTGGCAAGTTTAGCCATGGTTGGCCGTAAATTGGTCTATCGAGAACCGCGATTCCAAAGCAATGTGGTTTGAAGGCGCGAGGTGAATATTGGATTGCTTTGTGATAGACATGTCTTGATTCGATGCACAATTGCGGAGGATTATGATACTTTGATGTCAAGACAAACCTTTGAAATAAAGGAGAAGAACAAGCCCTACTTGATGAGAACTTTCAAGTGGGATGTTACCTTCAATCCGGATGAGGAGACAAGATTTGCTTATGGATGGGTTTCATTCCCTGGATTGCCTCCACATTTCCATGGCGAATCCTCTCTTTTTTCCATGGCGGCGTCAGTGGGCATACCCATCTCTATAGACTCGGCTACAAGGAATAAAACAAGACCTAGTAGTCTTGCAGAGTCAAGGTAGAAGTTGATTTGCTTAAAGTTCATCCCAAGAGTGTGCTAATTCAAGTGGGTGAAGGGGCGAAATTACATCTACACACCAAAGGATTAGATATCATTTCTTGCCCAAATATTGTACCAATTGCAAGCTACAAGGACATGACTCAATTGGATGTTGGAAACTCAATCCGGAATTGAGACCAAACAAGGAGAATACGGCGGTGGCAAGAGGTTTGACGGCCAAGGAGGAGAAAAAGTAAGTCTCACCACCCTACTCATCCCCTCTCTTCTACCTCTCACCCTACCAATTCCGAATGGCAAACCGTCAATCACAGATGAAAAACCACCGAAAAGGCAACCCAAACCCACCCCAAAACACAAAAACCCATCCACCGCTAGAAAACCCTATTCGGCGATCGAACAAGTGAACACGACGTCTCTGGGTCAGTTTAAACACCGGCCCAGCGACGGAAAATACAATCCTACAAAAATACATTTTTTGAGATTTCCGACGCCGGAAACCCTACCGGAATTCTTGACGGCGCCGGAAACCCCACCGGAACCCTAGGCTGCGCCGACGACCCCACCGGAACCCTACCAAAGACTCTCCCCGCCCAGCAAACCCACCCACCAAACCCTAGCACTGTAGGTGGCTGGGCCAAACCCTAGCGGAATGGCCCAAAACCCTAACCCTAACCCTAATACCACTCTACCAGAAACCCCCAATCCCCAAAACCCTAAACCACCTACCGGAACCCCCCTTCCGGAAAACTCTTCGGACACCACCTCACCAGAAAAAAACCCACAAAATTCCGAGCCACCACCCATAACCCGACCCGCAACCACCCCCACACAAAACACAACCCAACCTCAAACGGATTCGGCCCAACCCAATGTCGGCCAACCCGGCCCACAATTCAACCCGACCCTATCCATAAATTCAGACCCGGGCCCACATTTTCTAACCCGGGACTCTCCCAACCCGACCCCACCAGCAATTACCCGCAACCCCTCCCAACCGAGCCCAAACCCTAATAACTCGAGCCCAATTCCAATCCAAAAACCGAGCCCACCCACGAACCCAAATCCAAGCCCAATAAGCACCCCAAGGCAGAATATGATTGGGAAGACTCAAGAGTATGAGACATTTGAAATCACTGGTACAGCGGGTAGAAGACAAGTCGTTGTTGAATCATCCAACGAGGGCTCCAACTGCATGGCGATTACTGTAGCCAATCCTGACTTTGTTGCTGCTTTGGATGGAACTGTGTACAATGCGACAAAATCAGGTAAAAGACCTATCTCTTCTTCTAGTGAATTCACACCTAAAACTAGGGCTCCTGTCGCTGAGGAATGGGTGAAAAAAGCATTCGCATTCCCCGCGAAAGGATCCTCAAGTTCGACTAGTAGTAGTCGGAGAAGGAGATGGTGTGACAATGAGAAAGAAAATGAGGAGATTGAGGCATCGGTTGCGGCAATGGGTTTCGGAGAAGATGAGTCAATTGACTCTATCTCTAGCCAACTTGCGGAGGCAGCCGCTAGTGGAGGCTTTGATGGGCTTGATGAGTTCGAAAGATTGGCGGAATCGGATGAAGGGGCCCCCATCTATAGAAATAACATGACATACAAACAATTTCATGCTTTCAAAAGTGCATATCACCCGGATATGACGGATGACGAGTTTGTAGCGCTATGGATTTGCCACATGCGGAATACATGGAACTGCAGTGCAGACAAGAACAAAGAAGATTTGAAGCAAAGTCCAACAAAAGCAAGCAAAGAAGAGGACATCAAGCTCTACTACAGCCGACATTACCACACGCCCAAAGCAAAGAAATGATCCAATTTCAAGAATATTTGGAAGATCAACAGGAAAAGATACATCATATTGAGGATTTTATAAGCTCAGAGGTAGACATTAGCTTTGTACTTATATTATCCTATCTTTATGTTAGTATCATCATTTGTAATATCATCATAGAGTGTATTATAAACTCTATGATGATCATAGAATACTTGATTATTTCAAGTTCCTTTTTTCTACATTCAGGTTAGATTTCTCTTAGGCCTTATAGGATAGTCTCGTGGGGTAATAGGATGAGTCCCCCCTACTTGTACTTCCCCTTTGGGGCCCCTTGTCATTTTATTTATTATTAATAAAATACCACAAGCCGCGAGGCTGTGGCTTCAAAAAAAAAAAACCCTAAACCCTAAACCCTAAACCCTAAACCCTAAACCCTAAACCCTAAACCCTAAACCCCACTTTTCACCGAAACACGGTCCGAAAAAACGCTCTCTAGGAGAGGCGATTTTCGGCGTGTCATCTTCTCCACTCCTTCGACCAAATTCCGGCCAATCTGGCCGTGATAGCTACTGGGTGGCCTCCCCCCGAGGTCACCCAACCTCCCGCGACCAATCCCCAACCTATTTCATACTCCAATATCGTCACCAACTCCCACAAAGTTGGCGGCGGTAATGGCTTGGCCGAGACCTCTCTTGGCCGAAACCCTACCCCTTCAATTCCATAAAAACCAATTACCTACCTACATGGCGAGCCAACAATTCGGTTTACTGATCAAGAAGTTGCATCTATGGTGGAACAACAAGATTTGAAGTATGCCGTGATTGGTAAGTTTAGTCATGGAATGCCTTCAATTGCTTTCTTGAGGACGGCTATTCCAAAGCAATGCTCTTTGAAGGCGGAAGTGAATATTGGGCTTTTGCACAATCGACATGTGTTAATTCGATGTTCAATCGAAGAAGACTATGTCACTTTGATGTCAAGGCCTAATTTTTGGATAAAGGAGAATTCCAACTCCTTTTTGATGAGAACTTTCAAATGGGATATATGGTTTACTCCGGAAGAAGAGACAAGCATGGCGGTAATTTGGATTTCATTCCCCAATTTACCTTCCAATTTCTATGTCCCATCGATATTATTCTCCATAGCTTCGGCAGTGGGGAAACCAATTGCAATTGATGCGGCTACTTTGAACAAAACAAGACCTAGTTGTGCTAGGGTCAAGGTGGAAGCCGATTTGCTACAAGAACACCCACAAAAGTATAACATACAACTCATGAATGGGGAGGAGATGGAAACAATGTCATATAAGATTCGTTATGATTTCCTACCCAAATATTGCACTACTTGTATGTTGCAAGGACACGATCTTCAAGGATGTTGGAAGGAACACCCGGAATTGCAATCGGAAAAGAGGAATCACGGTGAAGATTCAGTGGTGGCGGCGGCAAAAGGTAAGGCTCCTAACCCTACTCTACCCCCTACAAACCCTAGCCCTCCAAACCCTAACCCAAAACCACTACCTACGGCCCCAACCCACTCCCCGGAACGGACCACCGCAACTCACAAAACAAAAAAGCAAAACACCCAAAGACAAACTTTGGTTTTGACTTTAAAGCACTGCTTCCGACGATCAAACAGCCTCCCAGTGGTTTTGGACGCTTGAATACAAACCTCATCGTCAAAACAGCCTATTCTCACCCAAATTCTCATCGAATTGGCTTTTCACGACGGAACAAAGTGATTCCGGCGTCATTAGCCGTCGGAAACACAGCCCCCCCGTCAAATCAGACAATTTCCGTCGAGACACCTACCGGAAACCACCTCACACTCCCGGAAACAGGCCCAAACCCTAATACCGCCCCAATAAACCCTAATCCAATACCGGGGTTGGGAAACCCTAGCCCTAACCCACCCAACCCGGAACCAATTCTCAAAACCGCAACTCCGGCGACCCAAACCACCGGAAACCCTGTCGGAAACCACCCCGGAAACTCACCTATTCTATCGGAACCACCAATGAATCCTAATTCCACCGCCCCTAACCCTAAACCGGGGTTAGGGCACAACGGCCAAATTCTACCCAATTTCGGGTCAAACCCGACTCTGAACCCGACCCTACAAAATCCTACTCCGGAAATCTCGCATCCCGGAAACACCCCGCCACTGAAATCCCCTAATCCGGCCAAGAAAATCACCTTTGCCGCCGTCAAACCCTAACCCTATTCTACCCGGAAACCCTAACCGAGAAACCCCTACCCGGAACCCTACCCGAACAAATTTTAACCCTAAGACTCCAATTCAAAGCCTCTCGGCCCCACCCAACCCGGAACCCGGCCCCACACCCACACGATCCCCCCACCCGAGCCCAAGTCCACACACACCCGCAGGGCCCACAACACTAAAATACACAAACCCAATTTCAAGCCCAAATAATAATTCTCAACCTAATCCAATACCAAATATGCCATCTTTTCTACCACATCGGATTTCGCCTCCTAGCAAATTAGTAGTGCTAAATCAAGCGTGCTTAGATTTACCCACTGCTAGTAGTGAAGAGAGGAAATGGGGTGATGATGAAGAGGTGGAAGTTGCGGACAATGAAGATAGCTCTAGAAGGCTTGACAAAGGAAAGGCTCCTATGGAAAGTCAGAATGCTGATGACATGAATGAATCAACAGAAGATAGCACGGCATTCACACCCGGCCCAAGAAGAAGCAGAAGAGCAAGGAACAGGCAAGCGGCTTAATGACATATGCACGTAAAGGATGATTCAATTTCATACATATTTGGAAGATGCACAAGAAAAGGTACACCGTATTGAAGACTTTATAAGGCCAGAGATAGATTATAGCTTTGTTCTTATATTAGTCTTTCTCTATGTTAGTATCATCAGTTGTAATATCATCATAGAGTGTATTATAAACTCTATGATGATCATAGAATATCTAGTCTTAGCTAGTTCTTTCTTTTTACATTCTGGCTAGGAGGCTTGCCTCAATAGGAGTAGCCAGGTGGGGGTATAGTCCCCCTGCTTGTACTTCCCCTATGGGGCCCCATGTTTCCTTTTATGTTATTAATAAAACTCCACAAGCCGAGAGGCTGTGGCTTCAAAAAAAAACCCTAAACCCTAAACCCTAAACCCTAAACCCTGAACCCTAAACCCTGAACCCTGAACCCTAAACCCTGAACCCTGAACCCTGAACCCTAAACCCTGAACCCTGAACCCTGAACCCTGAACCCTGAACCCTAAACCCTAAACCCTAAACCCTAAACCCTAAACCCCACTTTTCACCAAAACACGGTCCGAAAAAACGCTCTCTAGGAGAGGCGATTTTCGGCGTCACACTACCCAAAGCCTTTCCCCCTTTCGATGGCTATTCTGGCCACCGGCCGGCTTTCCTCCCGAGGTCGGCCACCACCCTCCCATCCTCAAGCACCCTCTCAACTTCTCCAACGTCCTCAAATCATCCCCACCATCCCGCTTTTTGTCATCTCCGAACCGCCATTAATGGCGGAACTTCAGCCCTTGCGGCAATTCCTCTCCCATGTCCTCTGCGATTCCAATCAAGCCTATTGTTTACCTACATGGTGAGCCCACTGTTAGGTTTGAGAAGAAAGAAGTGGAGGTGATGATTCATCAACAAAATTTAAATCTTGCGGTTATTGGCAAGTTTAGCCATGGTTGGCCAGAAATTGGTCTATTGAGAACCGCGATTCCAAAGCAATGTGGTTTGAAGGCGGAGGTGAATATTGGATTGCTTTGTGATAGACATGTCTTGATTCGATGCACAATTGCGGAGGATTATGATACTTTGATGTCAAGACAAACCTTTGAAATAAAGGAGAAGAACAAGCCCTACTTGATGAGAACTTTCAAGTGGGATGTTACCTTCAATGCGGATGAGGAGACAAGATTTGCTTATGAATGGATTTCATTCCCTGGATTGCCTCCACATTTCCATGGCGAATCCTCTCTTTTTTCCATGGCGGCGTCAGTGGGCATACCCATCTCTATAGACTCGGCTACAAGGAATAAAACAAGACCTAGTAGTGCTAGAGTCAAGGTAGAAGTTGATTTGCTTAAAGTTCATCCCAAGAGTGTGCTAATTCAAGTGGGTGAAGGGGCGGAAATTACATCTACACAACAAAGGATTAGATATGATTTCTTGCCCAAATATTGTACCAATTGCAAGCTACAAGGACATGACTCAATTGGATGTTGGAAACTCAATCCGGAATTGAGACCAAACAAGGAGAATCCGGCGGTGGCAAGAGGTTTGACGGCGCAGGAGGAGAAAAAGTAAGTCTCACTACCCTACTCATCCCCCTCTCTACCTCTCACCCTACCAATTCAATGGCAAACCGTCAATCACAGACGGAAAACCACCGGAAAAGGCAACCCAAACCCACCCCAAAACACAAAAACCCATCCAATTCGCTAGAAAACCCTATTCCGCGATCGAACAGTGAACACGACGCCTCGTCAGTTTAAACACTGCCCAGCGACGGAAAATACAATCCTACAAAAATACATTTTTGAGATTTCCGACGCCGAAACCCTACTGAATTCTTGGCGGCGCTTAAACCACACCGGAACCCTAGCGGCGCTGGCGACCCCACCGAACCCTACCAAAGACTCTCTCGCCCAGCAAAGCCCACCCACCCGAAACCCTAGCGGGTGGTGGCTGGGCCAAACCCTAGCGGAATGGCCCAAAACCCTAACCCTAACCCTAATACCACTCTACCCAAACCCCAATCCCCAAAACCCTAAACCACCTACCTGGAACCCCTCCTGAAAACTCTTCTGACACCACCTCACCGTAAAAACCCACAAAATTCCGAGCCACCACCCATAACCCGACCCGCAACCACCCCCACACAAACACAACCCAACCTCAAACTGATTCGCCCAACCCAATGTCGCCAACCCTACCACAACCCAACCCGACCTTATCCATAAATTCGCACCTGCCCACATTTTCTAACCCGGGACCCTCCCAACCCGACCCCACCAGCAATTACCCGCAACCCCCCCAACCGAGCCCAAACCCTAATAACCCGAGCCCAATTCCAATCCAAAAACCGAGCCCACCCACGAACCCAAATCCGAGCCCAATAAGCACCCCAAGGCAGAATATGATTGGGAAGACTCAAGAGTATGAGACATTTGAAATCACTGGTACAGCGGGTAGAAGAAAAGTCGTTGTTGAATCATCCAACGAGGGCTCCAACTGCATGGCGATTACTGTAGCCAATCCTGACTTTGTTGCTGCTTTGGATGGAACTGTGTACAATGCGACAAAATCAGGTAAAAGACCTATCTCTTCTTCTAGTGAATTCACACCTAAAACTAGGGCTCACTGTCACGAGAATGGGTGAAAAAGCATTCTCATTCCCCGAAAGGATCTCAAGTTCGACTAGTAGTAGTCGGAGAAGGAGATGGTGTGACAATGAGAAAGAAAATGAGGAGATTGAGGCATCGGTTGCGGCAATGGGTTTCGGAGAAGATGAGTCAATTGACTCTATCTCTAGCCAACTTGCGGAGGCAAACAAGCTAGTGGAGGCTTTGATGGGCTTGATGAGTTCGAAAGATTGGCGGAATCGGATGAAGGGCCCCATCTATAGAAATAACATGACATACAAACAATTTCATGCTTTCAAAAGTGCATATCACCGGATATGACGGATGACGAGTTTGTAGCGCTCATGGATTTGCCACATGCGAATACATGGAACAGTGCGGCAGACAAGAACAAAGAAGATTTGAAGCAAAGTCCAACAAAAGCAAGCAAAGAAGAGGACACTGCTACACTACCACAATGATTACCACACGTTCCAAAGCAAAGAAATTATCCAATTTCAAGAATATTTGGAAGATCAACAGGAAAAGATACATCATATTGAGGATTTTATAAGCTCAGAGGTAGACATTAGCTTTGTACTTATATTATCCTATCTTTATGTTAGTATCATCATTTGTAATATCATCATAGAGTGTATTATAAACTCTATGATGATCATAGAATACTTGATTATTTCAAGTTCCTTTTTTCTACATTCAGGTTAGATTTCTCTTAGGCCTTATAGGATAGTCTCGTGGGGTAATAGGATGAGTCCCCCCTACTTGTACTTCCCCTTTGGGGCCCCTTGTCATTTTATTTATTATTAATAAAATACCACAAGCCGCGAGGCTGTGGCTTCAAAAAAAAAAACCCTAAACCCTAAACCCTAAACCCTAAAACCCTAAACCCTAAACCCTGAACCCTGAACCCTGAACTCTGAACCCTGAACCCTGAACCCTGAACCCTGAACCCTGAACCCTGAACCCCAAACCCTAAACCCTAAACCCTAAACCCTAAACCCTAAACCCTAAACCCTAAACCCTAAACCCTACTTTTCACCGAAACACGGTCCCAAAAAACACGCTCTACGAGAGGCGATTTTCGTGTCATCTTCTCCACTCCTTCGACCAACTTCCGGCCAATCTGGCCGTGATAGCTACTGGGTGGCCTCCCCCCGAGGTCACCCAACCTCCCGCGACCAATCCCCAACCTATTTCATACTCCAATATCGTCACCAACTCCCACAAAGTTGGCGGCGGTAATGGCTTGGCCGAGACTTCTCTTGGCCGAAACCCTACCCCTTCAATTCCACAAAAACCAATCACCTACCTACATGGCGAGCCAACAATTCGGTTTACTGATCAAGAAGTTGCATCTATGGTGGAACAACAAGATTTGAAGTACGCCGTGGTTGGTAAATTTAGTCATGGAATGCCCCCAATCAATTTCTTGAGGACGGCCATCCCAAAGCAATGTGTCTTGAAGGCCGACGTGAATATTGGGTTGTTGCACAATAGGCATGTGTTAATTCGATGTTCAATCGAAGAAGACTATGTCACTTTGATGTCAAGGCCTAATTTTTGGATAAAAGAGAACACAAAATCCTTCTTGATGAGAACTTTCAAATGGGATATATGGTTTACTCCGGAAGAAGAGACAAGCATGGCGGTAATTTGGCTTTCATTCCCCAATTTACCACCCAATTTCTATGTTCCATCGATATTATTCTCCATAGCTTCGGCGGTGGGGAAGCCAATTGCAATTGATGCGGCCACGTTGAACAAAACAAGACCTAGTTGTGCTAGGGTTAAAGTGGAAGCCGATTTGCTACAAGAACACCCACAAAAGTATAACATTCAAATCATGAATGGGGAGGAGATGGAAACAGCTTCATACAAGTTTCGTTATGATTTTCTACCCAAATATTGTTCCACTTGTATGTTACAAGGACACGATCTTCAGGGATGTTGGAAGGAGCACCCGGAATTACAACCGGAAAAGAGGCTCGACAGAGATGGCACAGTGGCAGCGGCGGCAAAAGGTAAGACTACTAACCCTAATCCGCCCCCTACAAACCCTAGCCGGCAAAACCCTAACCCAAAACCACTTCCCACGGCACCAAATCCTACCCAAGAATGGACTACCGTAACACACAAAAGAAAACAGTAAAAAACCCAAAAACAGCCTTTGACATCGATGGAAATCACTATTCCGACATCTGAATACCACGGCCAATGAAGTTTAGACATCGGCAATATAGCCTCCTCGTCAAAACAAATTATTCTCACCCAAATCCTCATCAAATTGGAGTTCGCCACCGAAATAGTGATTCGTGTCAAAGTGCGGCCGGAACCATAACCCCTCCACCTAATCAGCCAACTCCAGTCGAAATGCCCACCGGAAACCCTACCGGAAACGACCTCTCTCCCCCGGAAATAGGCCCCAACCTAAATACCGCCCACCCAAAACCTACACCAAAACCGGGAGGGGAACAACCACCAATACCGGAACAAAACCCCTCAACAACTCCCGTACCAAAAACCCTATCTCCGGCGACGCGAGTCACCGGAAACCCCTCTATCCTATCGGAACCACCGATAAACCCTAAAACCGCCACCCCTAACCCTAACCCTAATTCGGGAGTAGGGCACATCAGGCCCATTTCGGCCAAATCCGGGTCAAACCCGATTGCAAACCCGACAACAAAAACCAATACCCAGGAAAATACATCTGGCGGGAACAGGCCACCACCTGAATCGACCTCAATCCGGCGCAATCCACTCTCTACCGCCGCCAACCTCACACAATCCGAAACCCTAAACCGGGAAACCACTACCCGGAACCCTACCCGATCTAGCCCTAACCCGGCCCAATACCCGGTATCCACTATCCCGCTACCCGGCCCAACACCTACACGTCCCTACCCAAGCCCAATTATGGCCCACCAACCCAGCCCCCAACCCGGCCCTACGACTTACCCAACCCATACCCCGAGCCCTATCACACCAAAACCACAAGCCCAACAATGCACACTTTTGGAACATCAAAATCATAGTCCATTCCTTTCCCAATCGGACCCTTCTTTGATTACTCTAAACCAAGAATGTGATGCCATTCCCTCCTCATCTTCGAGTGATGAAGGAAATGACACGGACGAAGAGGAAGAAGAGGCTTACTTTGAGTCAGACCCGTCTGAAATTTGTGATGACGATGATGATACAGAAATGGAAGATGATATGGCTGAGGCCACAAGAGGCTTTGAACAGTTATACATGCCACGCAGAATCACTCAAGCACAATGGGAAGAAATTGAACAATATGCTGAGGGTACCAATAAGGAGGTGGCTATACACGAGCTCATAACCCCTCGGAAACCAAGAAGACAGAGAAAACCACGCCCCAGGTATCCCCACAGATGATTCAATACCATAATTTTTTGGAGGATACACAAGAAAAGGTACACCATATTGAAGACTTCATAAGGCCAGAGGTAGTCTATAACTTTGTCCTCCTGTTAGCTTTTCTTTATGTTAGTATCATCATTTGTAATATCATCATAGAGTGCATTATAAACTCTGTGATGATCATTGAATACATGATCTTTTCAAGTTCTTTTTTCCTACATTCAGGTTAGTTTCTTTTAGGCCTTATAGGATAGTCTTGTGGGGTAACAGGATGAATCCCCCCTGCTTGTACTTCCCCTCTGGGGCCCCTTGTCTTTCTTTATCATTATTAATAAAATACCACAAGCCGCGAGGCTGTGGCTTCAAAAAAAAAAAAACCTAAACCCTAAACCCTAAACCCTAGACCCTAAACCCTAGACCCTAGACTCTAGACCCTAGACCCTAGACCCTAGGCCCTAGGCCCTAAGCCCTAGGCCCTAAGCCCTAAGCCCCAAGCCCCAAGCCCTAAGCCCTAAGCCCCAAGCCCCAAGCCCCAAGCCCCAAGCCCCAAGCCCCAAAACCCCAAAACCCCAAAACCCCCAAAACCCCAAAACCCCAAAACCCCCAAAACCCCAAAACCCCAAAACCCCAAAACCCCAAAACCCCAAAACCCCAAAACCCCAAACCCAACCCCAACCCCTAAACCTGAACCTCAACCTCAACCTGAACCCTGAACCCTGAACCCCGAACCCCGAACCCCGAACCCCGAACCCCGAACCCCGAACCCCGAACCCCAAACCCCGAACCCCGAACCCGAGGTCACCCAATTCGGCGTGTCATCTTCTCCACTCCTTCGACCAAATTCCGGCCAATCTGGCCGTGATAGCTACTGGGTGGCCTCCCCCCGAGGTCACCCAACCTCCCGCAACCAATCCTCAACCTATTTCATACTCCAATATCGTCACCAACTCCCACAAAGTTGGCGGCGGTAATGGCTTGGCCGAGACTTCTCTTGGCCGAAACCCTACCCCTTCAATTCCACAAAAACCAATCACCTACCTACATGGCGAGCCAACAATTCGGTTTACTGATCAAGAAGTTGCATCTATGGTGGAACAACAAGATTTGAAGTATGCCGTGATTGGTAAGTTTAGTCATGGAATGCCTTCAATTGCTTTCTTGAGGACGGCTATTCCAAAGCAATGCTCTTTGAAGGCGGAAGTGAATATTGGGCTTTTGCACAATCGGCATGTGTTGATTCGATGTTCAATCGAAGAAGACTATGTCACTTTGATGTCAAGGCCTAATTTTTGGATAAAGGAGAATTCCAAATCCTTTTTGATGAGAACTTTCAAATGGGATATATGGTTTACTCCGGAAGAAGAGACAAGCATGGCGGTAATTTGGATTTCACTCCCCAATTTACCTCCCAATTTCTATGTCCCATCGATATTATTCTCCATAGCTTCGGCGGTGGGGAAACCAATTGCAATTGATGCGGCTACTTTGAATAAAACAAGACCTAGTTGTGCTAGGGTTAAAGTGGAGGCTGATTTGCTACAAGAACACCCACAAAAGTATAACATTCAAATCATGAAGGGGGAGGAGATGGAAACTTGACTTCATCTGAGATTCGTTATGATTTCCTACCCAAATATTGTTCTACTTGCATGTTGCAAGGTCATGATCTTCAAGGATGTTGGAAGGAACACCCGGAATTACAACCGGAAAAGAGGACTACCGGTGAAGACACTATGGCGGCGGCGGCAAAAGGTAAGGCTCCTAACCCTAATCTTCCCCCTACAAACCCTAGCCATCAACACCCTATTCCTAAACCACTACCTACGGACCCAAACCCCTCCCAGGATTGGACTACCGTAACCCACAAAAGAAAAAAACAAAATACCCAAAAACAGCCACTGGAATTGTTAGAAAATAATATTCCGATGGCTGAAACAACTTCTCGGGTGGTTTTAGACGTCGGAAATATTGCCTCTTCATCAAAACAGCCTATTCTCACCCAAATCCTCACTGAAATTGGCATTCTGCCAACGGAAACAGTGATTCCGACTTCATTGGCTGTCGAAAACATAGCCTCCCCGTCAAATCCGCCAATTTCCGTCGAGACACCAACCGGAAACCCTACCGGAAACCACCTTATTCTCCCGGAAACAGGTCCAAACCCTAATACCACCCCACAAAACCCTAGCCCTATTCCGGGAGTGGGGAACCCTATCCCTAAACCATCCAACCCGGAACCAGCCCACAATCTCAAAACCCTAACTCCGGCGACACAACCCATCGGAAACCATATCGGAAACCCCTGAAACCTCTCATTGTCTGGAACCACCACTAAACCCTAATACCGATGTGCCTAATCAGAACCCTAAACCTGCATAGGGCACAATCCATTCCACCCAATTAGGGTCGAACCCACCCTCCAACCCGACCCCACAATCAATACCCTGAGACCACGCCTGAACAATCCACCATCAAATCCCCGAATCCGGCGCAGAATTACTCTTGGCCACCGCCAAACCCTAACCCTCTACTTCCGAAAACCCTACCCGAGAAAACCCTACCCGAAACCCTACCCGATACAGCCCTTACCCGACACCCACCCCATCAGCCCACTCGGCCTCCCCACACCCGCAACCCGGCCCAACACCCACAAGCTCTCCCCACCCGAGCCCAAGTCCACACACACCTACGGGACCCACAACACCGAGATACACAAATCCAATTCCAAGCCCAAGTCCAATTAATAATTCAAAGCCTAATTCAACACCAAAGTTACCTTCATTTCTACCACATCAGGTTTCACCTCCTAACAAATTAGTAGCGCTAAATCAAACGTGTTTGGATTTACCCACTACTAGTAGCGAAGGAAGGAAATGGGGAGATGATGAAGAGGAGGAAGTAGCAGACAATGTAGAAAGTTCTAGTGGACTTCAAAAAGGAAAGGCACCGATGGAGAGTCAAATTGATGATGACATGACTGAATCAACAGGAGACAATACGGCATACTCAGCCGGCCTAAGAAGAAGCAGAAGAGCAAGGAATAGGGTAGCAGTCATGAGGACATATGCACGTAAGTGATGATTCAATTTCATAAATACCTGGAAGATGCACAAGACAAGGTACACCGTATTGAAGACTTTATAAGGCCAGAGGTAGAATATAGCTTTGTTCTTATATTAGTTTTTCTCTATGTTAGTATCATCATTTGTAATATCATCATAGAGTGTATTATAAACTCTATGAAGATCATAGAATATCTAGTCATAGCTAGTTCTTTCTTTTTGCATTCGGGCTAGGAGGCTTGCCTCAATAGGAGAAACCAGGTGGGGGTATAGGAAGTCTCCCCCCTACTTGTACATCCCCTTTGGGGCTCCATGTTTCCTTTTTATTATTAATAAAACTCCACATGCCGCGAGGCTGTGGCTTCAAAAAAACCCTAAACCCTAAACCCTGAACCCTGAACCCTAAACCCTAAACCCTGAACCCTAAACCCTGAACCCTGAACCCTGAACCCTGAATTCTGAACCCTGAACCCTGAACCCTGAACCCTGAACCCTGAACCCTGAACCCTGAACCCTGAACCCTGAACCCTGAACCCTGAACCCTGAACCCAAAACCCGAAACCCGAAACCCTGAACCCGAAACCCGGAACCCGGAACCCTGAACCCTGAACCCTGAACCCTGAACCCTGAACCCTAAACCCTGAACCGAAAAAACGCTCTCTAGGAGAGGCGATTTTCGGCGTGTCATCTCCCCTAGCTTTGCGACCAAATTCCGGCCATTCTGGCCGTGACGGCTACGGGGTGGACTCCTCCCGAGGTCACCCAACTCCCGGCGACTATTCCCCAACCCGTAACCTACTCCCAAATCGTTACAAATACCCACAAGGCATGCGACGGTAATGGCTTGGCCGAGACTTCTCTTGGTCGAAACCCTACTCCCCCAATTCCATAAAAACCAATCACCTACCTTCATGGCGAGCCAACAATTCGGTTTACTAATCAAGAAGTTGCATCTATGGTGGAACAACAAGATTTGAAGTATGCCGTAGTTGGTAAGTTTAGTCATGGAATGCCCTCCATTGCTTTCTTGAGGACGGCTATTCCAAAGCAATGTTCATTGAAAGCGGAAGTGAATATTGGGCTTTTGCACAATAGGCATGTGTTGATTCGATGTTCAATCGAAGAAGACTATGTCACTTTGATGTCAAGGCCTAATTTTTGGATAAAGGAGAACACCAAATCCTTTTTGATGAGAACCTTCAAATGGGACATATGGTTTACTCCGGAAGAAGAAACAAGTATGGCGGTAATTTGGCTTTCATTCCCCAATTTACCTCCCAATTTCTATGTTCCATCGATATTGTTCTCCATAGCTTCGGCGGTGGGGAAACCAATTGCAATTGATGCGGCTACTTTGAACAAAACAAGACCTAGTTGTGCTAGGGTTAAAGTGGAGGCCGATTTTCTACAAGAACACCCACAAAAGTATAATATCCAAATCATGAATGGGGAGGAGATGGAAACAATTTCATACAAGATTCGTTATGATTTCCTACCCAAATATTGTTCTACTTGCATGTTGCAAGGACACGATCTTCTAGGATGTTGGAAGGAGCACCCGGAATTACAGCCGGAAAGGAGGCTCGACGGTGATGGCACAGTGACGGCGGCGGCAAAAGGTAAGATTACTAACCCTACTCCACCCCCTACAAACCCTAGCCGTCAAAACCCTAACCCAAAACCACTTTCTACGGCCACAAATCCCACCCAAGAATGGACTACCGTCACCCACAAAAGAAAATATCAAAACCAACAAAACCAACCTTTGGAATCCCTGGAAAATACAATTCCGATGATTGAAACAGTAAATCCGGCAAATTTGAATGTCGGAAACAACCCCCCCTCATCAAACCAAACAATTCTAACACAAATCCTCACTGAAATTGGTGTCCTGACGCCGGAAGCAGTGATCCCGGCGACCCTGGAAGCCGGAAACATAGCATTCACGTCAAAACAGCCTCTCCCCATCGGAAATTCTCCCGGAAACCACTCCAGCATCCCGACAGTTACCCTAAACCACAACACCGCCTACTAAAACCCTAACCCAAAACCGGGAGTGGGAAACCCTAACCCTAAGCCACCAAGCCCAGGAAAAAACCACCCAGAAATTACCACCACCCAATTCCTAGCTCCGGCGATTCTACTGGCCGGAAAACCTATCGGAACCCACCCAAACCTATCGGAAATCCAACTAAACCCTAATACCGCCCCCCCTAACCCTAACCCTAAACCGGTATTAGGGCTTACTACCATTTCGGCCTATATCGGGTCAGACCCGACGACAGACCCACCACCAAAAAATCACACACCGGAAAACACAACTGCAGGAAATTTTTTACCACCGGAAAGACCCCCGGAAACCGACGCAATTCTGACATTGCCGCCGCCAAACCCTACATTGCTACCTACCGGAAACCCTACCCGAGAAAACCCTACCCGGAACCCCACCCGACACAGTCCTGACCCGGAACCCAACCCAACAGCCCTCTCGGCCCACCCCAACCCGCAATCTGGTCCCACACCCACACGCTCCCCCCACCCGAGCCCAAGTCCACACACACCCGCGGGGCCCACAACAACAAAATACACAAACCCAATTTCAAGCCCAAGTCCAAAATCAAATATGCCATCTTGTCTACCACATCGGATTTCACCTCCTAACAAATTAGTAGTGCTAAATCAAGTATGCTTGGGTTTACCCACTACTAGTAGTGACGGGAGGAAATGGGGTGATGATGAAGAGGAAGAAGTAGCAGACAATGAAGAAAGTTCTAGAGGACTCCAAAAAGGAAAGGCACCTATGGAGAGTCAGACTACTGATGACATGCATGAATCAACAGAAGATAGTACGGCACTCTCACCCGGCCCAAGGAGAAGCAGAAGAGCAAGGAATAGGGCAGCAGCCCGGATGACCTATACACGCAAGGGATGATTCAATGTCATGACTACTTGGAAGATACACAAGAAAAGATACACCGTATTGAAGACTTTATAAGGCCAGAGGTAGACTCTAGCTTTGTTCTTATATTTGTCTTTCTCTATGTTAGTATCATCATTTGTAATATCATCATAGAGTGTGTTATAAACTCTATGATGATCATAGAATATCTAGTTTTAGCTAGTTCTTTCTTTTTGCATTCTGGCTAGGAGGCTTGCCTCAATAGGAGTAGCCAGGTGGGGGTATGGGAATTCTCCCCCCTGCTTGTACTTCCCCTTTGGGGCCCCATGTTTCCTTTTATGTTATTAATAAAACTCCACATGCCGCGAGGCTGTGGCTTCAAAAAAAAAAACCCTAAACCCTAAACCCTAAACCCTAAACCCACTCAGAATGCATTTAGCAGACTTATGAAAATGCATGCAAAAAAGAAGTTCTTTCTAATAGGAATATCAGAACCTTCCCAACAACTCACCAGAATAGATGCTTACAGAAGAAGACTTGGTCTGGAAAAGGCTTATAGCAACTTATCTGGCAAGATCTGGGCCTTTGTAGATGAACAATGGCAAGGGAACATTCTCAAGCTAATCAGTGATCAACAACCGACACTCAAACTGACCAATTCCAGCCTCCACAAGGATTTGATAATCACACTAGTGTATGCAAAGTGTGATAGAATAGAAAGAAGACATCTCTGGGAGTCTGTGTCACATTTAGCACAAAACATGTCTTATCCTTGGCTTGTGGGTGGGGATTTTAATGTGATTATGAATTCAGATGAAAAACATGGAGGCCAAGAAGTTACCATGACAGAAGTGGAAGATTTCAGACAATGGAGTCAAAATTGCAACCTGACTGATTTGGGTTACAAAGGAAGTACTTTCACTTGGTGGAATGGCAGAGCAGGAACAGACTGCATTTTCAAGAGACTGGACAGATGTTTTGGAAATATGGAATTACAACAAGATTTCCCAGGTGTGGAAATCAGTCATTTGCATAGAACAGGCTCAGACCATGCCCCCATGCTGATAGAAATCAAGGACCAGATAGTACAATTCAAAAGGACCAGCAAATTCCTGAACTTTTGGACACAACATAATACATTCCTAGATGTGGTGAAGGAAAATTGGAAGATAGAGATAACAGGAAATGCCTTCTGGAGATTGAATATCAGAATGAAGAATATGAAGAAAGTTCTAACCAAATGGAGCAGGGATACCTTTGGTGACATTTTTCAGAACATCACAAATCTGGAAGATGTAATCAAGGTGCAAGAAGAAATTTTTGAGAATGATAACTCAGAAAAAAATAGAGAATACTTGCAAAAAGTGAAGGCAGATCTGCTCAAAGCTCAACACTTGGAAGAAGAATTCTGGAAACAGAAAGCTAACATGGCATGGTTCAAAGATGGGGATAAAAACTCCAAATTCTTTCATGCCCAAGTCAATGGTAGAAGAAAGATGCTACAACTAAACAGAATACAAGACAGTGAAGGAATTTGGTTAGAACATAGCCAAGAAGTGGCTGCTGAAGCTGTCAAGTTCTTTAAAGCACAATTTCAGGAAACTAACAACTTTGATAACCCTGAAATACTTAGACATCTGAAAAGTAAGATGATCACCCCTGAACAAAACACAAAATTGACTCAAACACCCTCCTTGGAAGAAGTAAAGTTAGCAGTCTTTGGACTAAATCCAGAAAGTGCTGGAGGGCCAGATGGTTTTAATGGGCTATTCTTCCAAACTTGCTGGGAAATCATAGCAGAGGATGTACACAATATGGTGGAGGCCTTCTTCAAGGGTAAAGAACTACCAAGATTTGTGACACACACAAATATTGTGTTGATATCTAAGAAGAAGAAGGTGGAGACTTTTAATGATTTGAGACCCATAAGTTTGAGCAACTTCAGCAACAAAGTGATCTCCAGAATTATTCACAACAGACTGACAACATGTATACCTTCTTTGATCTCTGACAATCAAGCTGGATTTGTAAAGGGAAGAAGCATAATGGAGAACATCCTATTGACTCAAGAGATCATATCTGACATGAGAATCCACACAGGTAGGAGTAATAAAGGGTGGGCTAATGTAGTGATGAAGCTAGACATGACCAAAGCCTATGATAGGCTTTCCTGGAACTTTTTAATGCAAGTGCTGAGGACCATAGGTTTTTCAGAAACCTTCATAGGACATATTCATGAATTGGTAGGACAGAATTGGTACTCAATACTAGTGAATGGACAACCTCATGGTTTCTTCCACTCATCTAGAGGGGTTAAACAAGGAGATCCACTTTCACCTTCTCTGTTCATAATAGCTGCTGAAGTGTTATCAAAGGCTCTTAACTCTCTGTATAAGGACACAAGTTTCAGTGGTTTTTGCATGCCTAAATGGAGCCCAAGGATAAATCATCTATGCTATGCAGATGATACAATCATCTTTGCCTCAACTTGCCCATCATCTCTCCAGAAGATAATGAATGTGTTGGGAGATTATGAGAAGGCTTCTGGACAACTCATTAACAAGAACAAGAGTGTTGTTTACATGCATCATCTGAAGGCTGAAGCTGAATTCCCAAATGTAGAAAGAATCACTGGTATGGCAAGACAATCTTTTCCTATCATATATCTAGGTTGCCCCATCTACTATAGTAAAGCTCAAGGACCTTTTTATACAGAAATTCTCTCTAAAATTGCTAACAAATTGCTGGGATGGAAAGGAAAACTCCTATCATTTGGGGGTAGGGCTATTCTATTGAAACATGTCCTGCAAGCCATGCCTATTCATATACTGTCAGCAACAACCCCCCCAAAATTTGTCTTTGAAAAAATTCACAAAATGTTAGCCCAATTCTATTGGTGTAACACAGTAGGGGACAAAGGCAAACATTGGACAAAATGGAAGGAGGCTTGTCTACCACTAGAGGAGGGGGGTTTGGGATTCAGAGATGTGGAGGACATATCCAAAGCCTTGTTCATGAAGAGATGGTGGAATTTCAGAACCACATACTCACTATGGAATGCATATATGAGCAACAAATACCTCAAAAAACATAATCCAGTCACAGCATTATGGAAAGAAGGATCACAAGTGTGGAAGAAAATGCTAATAGCAAGGGACCAAATAGACCATCACATATGGTGGCAAATAAAGAAAGGATCATGTGCCTTCTGGTGGGACAACTGGATAGGAATTGGCCCAATTTATAAAATGATTCCAGCTGGATCAGACAATAAAGAAATACAAAAGGTCCAGGACATAGTCATGAATGGGAGATGGAATGAAGAAAAAATTAGAAATAACCTTCCTGAGACTTTAGCAGAACACATCCTGCTAAAGATGGATCCACCCAACATTGCTAATGAAAAAGATATACCTTGGTGGAAGCTGGAAACAGATGGACTATTCTCAGTCAAATCTGCTTGGGAGCTGACCAGAAACAAAACAGCAATACAGGAGGACTGCAAAAAGATTTGGGTCAAAGAAATTCCTTTCAAAATCTCATTCATCTTATGGAGAGTATGGCATCAGAATGTACCCCTAGATGATGTGATAAGGAGATGGGGATATCACATGCCTTCCAAATGTACATGCTGCAACCAACACCAGCAAGAGACAATACAACATGTCTTCATAAAGAGTGAAACTGCACAGAAGGTTTGGACCTTCTTCTCACAGGCTGCATGGTTAAATATCAGAGGAAAGAACCTGAAACAGGTTATCAGAATATGGTGGAATGCAAAGACCCAGATAAACCAGAAACCATTGTTCAAAGCCATGCCTGCAATCATAATCTGGGAACTATGGAAGAAAAGAAATGCAGAACTACACAGCAAGAAGACATCTCTCAATAGGGTGATATTTCAGGTATCAAATACACTTCAAAACATCCTGAGAGAAAAGAAATATGATCAGGTACCACACAAGTGGACTGAAATGCTAAGAGTTTTGGAAAATGAAACCCCTATGTGGGAGGCTACAACAGTGATGTGGAATTTGCCTCCTCGGAGCAGCTGGAAATGCAATACAGATGGAGCTACTAGAGGCAACCCTGGTAGGAGTTCATATGCATATTGTGTGAGGAGTGATACTGGGAACTTAGTATATGCAGAAGCTAAAGAAATTGGTGAAAAAACTAGCATAGAATCTGAAGCTAGGGCCATTCTAGAAGGGGCCAAGTACTGCTTGAAACAAAACAAAGAGAACTTCATTATTGAAACTGATTCTATGGTACTAAAAAATGTTATAAACAGATATTGGAGACCACCTTGGAGGATAATTGGTATTGTAGAAGAACTTTGGGAAATCATAGCAAAAGCAAATGCTGAGGTTATACACATTATGAGAGAAGGCAACCAAATAGCAGACCATCTAGCCAATTATGCTTTAGATAAGGGAGAAGTGAAGGCCAACAACTTCTTAGAACTGGACTCAATGGGGAAGAGGATTCTAAATTCAGATAAGTTACTATGCCCATATCTCAGAAGAAGAATCAGAAAGAAGTAAAGATGGAGCAGTGTACAGAAGAGAAGATCTGGAGATTGCATCACATCTATATTCAAATCCTTCTGGAGGAGAATATAGAGACCAGTTTTACTAACATTGGTTTCTCCTTTGCAGTACCCAGAGAAGTCATAAACATCATTCACAAACAACATAAAAACACAACAAAAAGCAGGAAGGAGTGGAAATTTGGACACAGTGAATCCAGTAGAAGCTTGGTCAATAGAGGAAGACATATGCAGGACCCATGTATTGAATACACTGCAGGGTGTGGTATTAGCTTTAGCTCAGCCTCCTGCAATGTACACAATACATGGGAAATGCAACAGAAGCCTTGGATACATTCAACCAATGAAGGTAACACTATCCAAAAAAAGATGGCTGATGCAGAAAAGTAATGGGGCAAACGCAGAAAAATCCCAGGCAATGATCACAATACAAAGGGGAGTAACTGCTACATTTCAAGAGGTTGTAACATGTACAAAACAGGGGAAGAATCCACTACAACCTCAAGCAGCTCAGTACAGCAACACAGCAACTGAAAAATGCAGGAACAACACAGTAGTGATATGCTGCTGCAGGAAGAAAAATCAAAGGCTAATTTTTGGACTCAAACAGAACATGTTAATTATGGAGACACTGATAGGGTCACACTTGGGAAATGACTCTAACATAACAAAGATTATGAGTACAAAATTGGAAACTTTTTGTATATTGGTAGGATGTATATTATGGCCAGAATTGGTGCTTACCTTTTGGTGCCTACACACTAACAATAGTGTTAGTATAAATAGGAAA
This sequence comes from Anisodus acutangulus, assembly GCA_029783415.1. Classification (NCBI taxonomy): domain Eukaryota; kingdom Viridiplantae; phylum Streptophyta; class Magnoliopsida; order Solanales; family Solanaceae; genus Anisodus; species Anisodus acutangulus. The sequence continues at coordinate 23,300 of CM056504.1, forward strand.
TACTACTTCATGAATAGAATAGTCAATTGGCATAGGCTAGTTTTCTATGCATTACACTTTTGTAACATCACAATGTACATTATAAACATTGTGATGATCTTAGAATACTTGATTCACTCAAGTTCTTTTTTCTTACATTCTGGCTAGAGGTGGTATGCATTATAGGCATCAATAGGATTAGTAAGGTAAGGCATGGTCCACCTTATTTGTACTTCCCCTATTGGGGCCCCATGTATTTATTTTTGATAAATAGAAAATAGCCCCGGTCCGAGAGTCCGGTGGATTATAAAAAAAACCCTAAACCCTAAACCCTGAACCCCGAACCCCGAACCCCAAACCCCGAACCCCGAACCCCGAACCCCGAACCCCGAACCCCGAACCTCGAACCCCGAACCCCGAACCCCGGGCCCCGAACCCCGGGCCCAGAACCCCGGGCCCAGAGCCCCGAGCCTAGAGCCCTGAGCCCTGAGCCCTAAACCCTGAGCCCCACTTTTTTCACCGAAACAAGGTCCGGAAAAATGCTCTCAACTTGAGGCGATTTTCGGCGACTTTTCCCAAAAAGCCTTTCCGGCCAGAAATGGCCATTCCGGCCACTGGCCGGCCTCCCCCTGAGGTCGGTCATCACCCTCCCATCCCCGCGCACCCTCTAAACTACTCCAACCTCTTCAAATCATCCCCCACCATCCCGAATTTGTCAACCCCCGAAACTGCCATCAATGGCGGAAACCCTAGCCCTTGCGGCACTACCTCTCCCATGTCCATCTCGATTCCAATCAAGCCTATTGTTTACCTACATGGGGAACCTACTGTTAGGTTTGAGAAGAAGGAAGTGGAGGTGATGATTCATCAACAAGAGTTAAATCTTGCGGTTATTGGCAAATTTAGCCATGGTTGGCCAGAAATTGGTCTATTGAGAACCGCCATTCCAAAGCAATGTGGCTTGAAGGCGGAGGTGAATATTGGATTGCTTTGTGATAGACATGTCTTGATTCGATGCACAATTGCGGAGGATTATGATACTTTGATGTCAAGACAAACCTTTGAAATAAAGGAGAAGAACAATCCCTACTTGATGAGAACTTTCAAGTGGGATGTTACCTTCAATCCGGAGGAGGAGACAAGATTTGCCTATGGATGGATTTCATTCCCTGGATTGCCTCCACATTTTCATGGAGAATCCTCTCTTTTCTCCATGGCGGCGGCAGTGGGCATGCCCATATCCACAGATTCGGCTACAAGGAATAAAACAAGGCCAAGTAGTGCTAGAGTCAAGGTAGAAGTTGATTTGCTAAAAGTTCATCCCAAGAGTGTGTTAATTCAAGTGGGTGAAGGGGCGGAAATTACATCTGCACCACAAAGGATTAGATATGATTTTTTGCCCAAATATTGTACCACTTGCAAACTACAAGGACATGACTCAATTGGATGTTGGAAACTCAATCCGGAATTGAGACCAAACAAGGTGGAATCAGTGATGGCAGGAGGATCGACGGCGGCAGGAGGAGAAAAAAGTAAGTCTCACCACCCTACTCGTACTCCCACCTTTTCTAATTCTCACCCCACCAATTTCGAATGGCAAACCGTCAATCACAGACGGAAAACCACTGGAAAAGACAACCCAAACCCACCCCAAAATACAAAAAATCCAACCATCTCGCTAGAACCCCCTCTTTCGACGACTGGATTAGTGAACCCGACGTCATTGGCTATCGGTAACACTGTCCAGGCGTCGGAACATACATCCCTACAAAAAACTACAATTTTTGAAATTTCCGACGCCGGAAACCCTACCGGAATTCTTAGCGGCGCCGGAAACCCCACCGGAACCCTAGGCGGCTCCGGTAGCCCCACCGGAACTCTACCAACTACCCCTCCCAACCCCGACACCCTCCAACCCGAAAACCTAGCAGCTATGGTGGCTGATGGGCCAAACCCTAGCGGAATGGCCCAAGACCATCCCCAAAACCCTAACCCTAATACCACTCTACCCGAAACCACCAAATCCCAAAACCCTAAACCACCTACCGGAAACCACCCACTAGGCACCTCCCCGGACACTGCCCCACCAGAAAAAACCACCCAAATTTCTAACCCATTGCCCCTAACCCGACCCGAAATCAGCCTCTCAAATCTGGCCCAATCGCAACCCGTCACGGCCCAACCCGTGACGGACCCAGCAGGCCCACCCGCACAACCCGGCCCACAAACCCACCCGAATCCGGGTCCTCCCATACCCACCCGAGACTCGCCCAACCCGAACGTACCCAACCCTCCCCGAAACCCTCCTAACCCGAGCCCAACTTATCCTAACCCGAGCCCAAACTCTTCCAACCCGAGCCCACTCTCGGTCCAAAAACCGAGCCCACCCACATACCAAAATCCGAGCCCAATAAACACTCCAACAAGTTCTACCTCCATAAATCCAAAGAATAATTTTATTGGGCAGACTCAAGAGTATGAGACACTTGCAATCACCGGTATAGTGGGTAGAGGACAAGTTGCCATGGAAGTGCCATCATCAACCGAGGGCTCTCACTGCATGGCTATCACCGTTGCCAATCCTGACTTTGTTGCTGCTATGGATGGAACTGTATACAATGCGACAAAATCAGGTAAAAGACCTATCTCTACCTCTAGTGAATTGACACCAATAAACAAGGCTCCGGCTACCAATGACTGGGTGAAAAAAACATTCTCATTCCCTGCGAAAGGATCGTCAAGTCCGACTAGTAGTAGTCGGAGACGGAGATGGAGTGACAATGAGAAGGAAAATAATGAGATTGAGGCATCGGTTGCGGCGATGGGGTTCGGAGAAGATGAGTCAATCGAATCTATCTCTAGCCAAATTGCGGAAGCAGCTAACAGTGGTGGGTTCGATGGGCTCGATGAGTTTGAGCGACTGGCAGAATCGGATGAGGGGGCCCCCATCTATAGAAATAACATGACATACAAACAATTTCATGCCTTCAAAAATGCCTATCACCCGGATATGACGGATGAGGAGTTTGTAGCACTTATGGATCTGCCTCATGCAGAATACATGGAACGGTGCAAACAAGAACAAGGAAGATTTGAAGCAGCGAAGTCCACCAAAAAGCAAGCAAAGAAGAGGACGGTGATTCCAACTACCACGGCAATTACTACTCGTTCAAAAACAAAGAAATGATACAGTTTCAAGGATATTTGGAAGATCAACAGGAAAAGGTACATCATATAGAGGATTTTATAAGCTCAGAGGTAAACATTAGCTTTGTCCTTATATTGTCCTATCTTTATGTTAGTATCATCATTTGTAATATCATCATAGAGTGTATTATAAACTCCATGATGATCATAGAATATTTGGTTTTAGCAAGTTCTTTCTTCCTCCATTCAGGTTAGTTTCTTTCTTTTAGGCACTATAGGAGTAGTATAGTGGGGTAACAGGATTAGTCCCCCCTGCTTGTACTTCCCCTTTGGGGCCCCTTGTCTTTCTTTATTATTATCAATAAAACTCCACAAGCCGCGAGGCTGTGGCTTCAAAAAAAAAAACCTAAACCTTAAACCCTAAACCCTAAACCCTAAAACCTAAACCCAAAACCCCGTTGAAACACGCTCGGGAAAACGCTCTCTAGAAGAGGGCGATTTCCGGCTGTTCCCTACGAAACCAACTGCCAGCCCCTTTCCGGCATCCCATGGCCACGTCGGCCACTGGGCGGCCTCCTTCTGAGGTCGTCCAGCCCCCCTCTACATCTACGCCACCTCCAACATACGCTAACATCCTCAAATCACCACCCCCTAACCCGAACTCCACTATCGCCGTCACAAACCCTAATGGCGAATGTTCGAGACCTCTCAGCCTCCCCTCTTCGATACCCCCACAGATTTCGTCAAAACCCATCCAATATTTACATGGAGAACCAACCTTTCAATTTTCAGAGCAAGAACTTGAGGTGACGATTCATCACCAAGAGTTACAACTTTCGGTGGTTGGAAAATTCAGTCAGGGGTGGCCTGAAATTCAATACTTGCGAACGGAAATCCCCAAGCAATGTGAATTAAAGGCAGAGGTTAAAATTGGGTTGCTTTGCAATCGTCATGTATTGATTCGATGCTCGGTTTTTGAAGATTATGTGACCTTGATGTCAAAGCCATGTTTTCTAATCCAAGAAAATCGAACCTACCATCCTATGAGAACCTTCAAATGGGAACCATGGTTTAATGCGGAGGAGGAAACGAGTATTGCCCACATGTGGATATCCTTCCCAGGTTTGGCACCAAACTTCTACAATGAACCTCATCTTTTCTCCTTTGCGGCGGCGGCAGGAAAGCCTTTGGCTATTGATGTTGCTACCAAGAATAAAACTCGGCCTAGTTGTGCTAGAGTAAAAGTGGAGATTGATTTGTTAAAAGAGCACCCTACAAAATTTCAGATTCGAGTTGGAGGAGGGGAAAAAACTACATCGAAATGGTATGCATATCGATATGATTTTCTCCCCAAGTATTGCACCCACTGCAAGCTTCAAGGACATGATGTGAATGGGTGTTGGAAGGTTCATCCAGATCTATTGCCGGAAAAAGCAAAGGAAGGAGGCAGCGACGTGGTACAGGAGGCGACACAAGGTAACTCTAAACCTATTTCCTCTTCTGCAAACCCTAGCCGCCAACCCCACAGCACCCCCACGTCGGCCACCAACCCTAACACTGTAAAAGAGTGGATTACTGTTCGTAGGAAGCCCAACAAAAATCGCAAACAAAAACAGCCATCACATCCACCAAAAAATAGTGGGGCCAATACCGGCACAGTGATTCCGGCGATTCTGGCCATCGGAAACACTGTCCCCGCCGTCACACAACCCATCGCAACTCAAAACCCTACCGAACAAACCATCGGAAACCCCTCTAATTCCGACGGAAATCAGCGAATTACCGCTGATTCGCCGACGGAAACCCTAGCCACTATACCAAAAAATCCTAACCAAGTTACAAACCCTACCCGACCCGGTAACCCGACCCAACTGTTAACTCACCCAGCCCCATCGGAACCCCCCATCGGAAACCCTACTGGTTTACCGATACCGCCCCCTACTGACTCAAACCCTAATCAGCCGCCACCCATCCCTAGCCCTAAACCGCCATCACAGGCGGTTTAGGGTAAAGAAACCCTACCCGACTCTACCTAATTTTCTAACCCTACCCGGACTGGAAACCCGACCCACCAAATGACCCACCCAATACCCAGGGCAACCCTACCGGACCCGACCTCCCAAAACCCTAAACCACCCTCAAGGGTAGTTTTGGGAACCCATGAAACCCTACCCGTAACGGCCCAACCCAATGCCCACACAAGCCCAATTATCTCGGGTCATCCTGGCCCAATTTCGAAAACCCCTACCCGGAGCCCACTAAATTCGAGCCCAACTTCTACACACACACCAAATCCAAGGTCAATGAACATGTTACAAATTACACAATTCACTAATCCAAGCCCTTCTATTCCAGACTCGGGCTCCACTTCAAACCCAAATGCCCAAGCCAAACTAAACCCAACAGCCACAGCCTACAATCCAAGTTTGTACAACCCATACCTCTTACCTCCACCACAACCTTGCACCCTCAATAAATCCAACTCAGACATTCCATCCGTCACCAGTACCAGGACCCCATCAGTCACATCTAGTGCTAGGAGGAAATGGTGTGAGACAGACGGAGAGGATGTAGCTGAAGAGGAGGCAGAAAGGGACATGGTAGAGGAGGAAGCAGAGACCTGGGTACCACCCTTTCACATGGTACAAATTGCGCACGAGCGAGAGCTGACATGGAGGTACAAACATCGGGCCTTCTTTGATGATGCCATAGTGCAGAAACCTATCGCCTCTAAAGCGGTCCAGAAAAAACCGATAAGCGACAAAACAACGGAAGCAAAAGAACCCAGGAGGAAGTGCCCGGATTGGACCCCAGCAAATGAAAGAGCAGCAGCAGCAGGGTACAATCCGTACGAAGGAGAAAGCGAGTATGAATATTCTTCACGTTTTTAGTATCATCATTTGTAATATCATCACAGAATACTTATAAATTCTAAGATGATCATAGAAGAGTTAGTTATTACTAGTTTCTTTTCATGCACCTAGATCTACTCAGGCCTTATAGGATAGTCTAGTGGGGTAACAGGATGAGTCCCCCCTGCTTGTACTTCCCCTTTGGGGCCCCCTGTTTTTTTCTTTTTGTTAATAAAACTCCACACGCCGCGAGGCTGTGGCTTTAAAAAAAACCCTAAACCCTAAACCCTAAACCCTAAACCCCAAAAAAAACCCCACTTTTCACCGAAACACGGTCCGAAAAAACGCTCTCTAGGAGAGGCAATTTTCGGCGTGTCATCTTCTCCACTTCGTCGACCAAATTCCGGCCAATCTGGCCGTGATAGCTACTGGGTGGCCTCCCCCCGAGGTCACCCAACCTCCCGCGACCAATCCCCAACCTATTTCATACTCCAATATCGTCACCAACTCCCACAAAGTTGGCGGCGGTAATGGCTTGGCCGAGACTTCTCTTGGCCGAAACCCTACCCCTTCAATTCCACAAAAACCAATCACCTACCTACATGGCGAGCCAACAATTCGGTTTACTAATCAAGAAGTTGCATCTATGGTGGAACAACAAGATTTGAAGTATGCCGTGATTGGTAAGTTTAGTCATGGAATGCCTTCAATTGCTTTCTTGAGGACGGCTATTCCAAAGCAATGCTCTTTGAAGGCGGAAGTGAATATTGTGCTTTTGCACAATCGGCATGTGTTGATTCGGTGTTCAATCGAAGAAGACTATGTCACTTTGATGTCAAGGCCTAATTTTTGGATAAAGGAGAATTCCAAATCCTTTTTGATGAGAACTTTCAAATGGGATATATGGTTTACTCCAGAAGAAGAGACAAGCATGGCGGTAATTTGGCTTTCATTCCCCAATTTACCTCCCAATTTCTATGTCCCATCGATATTATTCTCCATAGCTTCGGCGGTGGGGAAACCAATTGCAATTGATGCGGCTACTTTGAATAAAACAAGACCTAGTTGTGCTAGGGTTAAAGTGGAAGCCGATTTGCTACAAGAACACCTACAAAAGTATAACATTCAAATCATGAAAGGGGAGGAGATGGAAACAGCTTCATACAAGATTCGTTATGATTTCCTACCCAAATATTGTCCTACTTGTATGTTGCAAGGTCACGATATTCAGGGATGTTGGAAGAAGCACCCGGAATTACAACCGGAAAGGAGGCTCGACGGTGATGGCACAGTGGCGTCGGCGGCAAAAGGTAAGACTACTATCCCTAATCCGCCCCCTACAAACCCTAGCCGTCAAAACCCTAACCCAAAGCCACTTCCTACGGCACCAAATCCTACCCAAGAATGGACTACCGTCACACACAAAAGAAAATATCAAAACCAACAAAAACAGCCTTTGGAATCGATGGAAAATACAATTCCGACGACTGAAACAGTAAATTCGGCAAGTTTGAATACCGGAAACAACCCCCCCTCATCAAAACAGTCCATTCTCAATCAAATCCTCACTGAAATTGGAGTTCTGACACCGAAAACAGTGATTCCGACGTCAGTTGCGGCAGGAACTATAACCCCCCCACCAAATCAACTAACTCCCGTCGAAACGCCCACCGGAAACCCTACCGGAAAATACCTCTCTCCCCCGGAAACAGGCCCCAACCTTAATACTGCCCCCTCAAACCCAACACCAAAACCGGGAGTGGAAAAACCACCAATACCGGAACAAAACCCCTCAACAACTCCCGCACCAAAAACCCAATTTTCGGCGACGCGAGCCACCGGAAACCCTACCGGAAGCCCACCCAGAAACCCATTTATCCTATCGGAACCACCACTAAACCCTAAAACCGCCACCCCTAACCCTAACCCTAGTCCGAGAGTAGGGCACATCAGGCCCATTTCGGCCAATTCCGGGTCACACCCGATTGCAAACCCGACAACAAAAACCAATACCCAGAAAAATACATCTCCCGGAAACAGTCCGCCACCGGAACAGACCCCGAAATCCGGCGCAATCCACTCTTTGCCGCCGCCAAACCCTAACCACACACAATCCAAAGCCCTAAACCGGGAAACCACTACCCGGAACCCTACCCGATCTAGCCCTAACCCGGCCCACTACCCGGTATCCCTTAGCCCGCAACCCGACCCAACACATACACGTCCCTACCCAAGCCCAAATCTGGCCCACCAAACCAGCCCCCACCCCGGCCCTACGGCTTACCCAACCCCTATCCCGAGCCCTACCACACCAAAACCACAAGCCCAACAATGCACACTTTTGGAACAACCAAATCATAGTCCATTTCTCTCCCAATCGGACCCTTCTTTGATTACTCTAAACCAAGAATGTGATGCCATTCCCTCCTCATCTTCGAGTGATGAAGGAAATGACACAGACGAGGAGGAAGAAGAGGCTTACTTTGAGTCAGACCCATCTGAAATTTGTGATGACGATGATGATACAGAAATGGAAGATGATATGGCTGAGGCCACAAGAGGCTTTGAACAGTTATACATGCCACGCAGAATCACTCAAGCACAATAGGAAGAAATTGAACAATATGCTGAGGGTACCAATAAGGAGGTGGCTCTACACGAGCTCATAACCCCTCGAAAACCGAGAAGACAGAAAAAACCACGCCCCAGGTATCCCCACAGATGATTCAATACCACAATTTTTTGGAGGAGGAACAAGAAAAGGTACACCATATTGACGACTTCATAAGGCCAGAGGTAGTCTATAGCTTTGTCCTTCTGTTAGCTTTTCTTTATGTTAGTATCATCATTTGTAATATCATCATAGAGTGCATTATAAACTCTGTGATGATCATAGAATACTTGATCTTTTCAAGTTCCTTTTTTCTACATTCAGGTTAGTTTTTCTTTTTTAGGCCTTATAGGATAGTCTTGTGGGGTAACAGGATGAGTCCCCCCTGCTTGTACTTCCCCTTTGGGGCCCCTTGTATTTTCTGTTATTATTTAATAAAATTCCACATGCCGCGAGGCTGTGGCTTCAAAAAAAACCCTAAACCCCGAACCCCGAACCCCGAACCCTAAACCCTAAACCCCACTTTTCACCGAAACACGGTCCGAAAAAACGCTCTCTAGGAGAGGCGATTTTCGGCGTCACTTTCCCACAAGCCTTTCCGGCCTTCGATGGCCATTCCGGCCACTGGCCGGCCTCCTCCTGAGGTCGGCCATCACCCTCACATCCCCGCGCACCCTCTCAACTACTCCAACCTCTTCAAATCATCCCCCACCATCCCGAATTTGTCAACCCCCAAAACTGCCATCAATGGCGGAAACCCTAGCCCTTGCGGCACTACCTCTCCCATGTCCATCTCGATTCCAATCAAGCCTATTGTTTACCTACATGGGGAACCTACTGTTAGGTTTGAGAAGAAGGAAGTGGAGGTGATGATTCATCAACAAGAGTTAAATCTTGCGGTTATTGGCAAGTTTAGCCATGGTTGGCCAGAAATTGGTCTATTGAGAACCGCGATTCCAAAGCAATGTGGTTTGAAGGCGGAGGTGAATATTGGATTGCTTTGTGATAGACATGTCTTGATTCGATGCACAATTGCGGAGGATTATGATACTTTGATGTCAAGACAAACCTTTGAAATAAAGGAGAAGAACAAGCCCTACTTGATGAGAACTTTCAAGTGGGATGTTACCTTCAATCCGGAGGAGGAGACAAGATTTGCCTATGGATGGATTTCATTCCCTGGATTGCCTCCACATTTCCATGGAGAATCCTCTCTTTTCTCCATGGCGGCGTCAGTGGGCATGCCCATCTCCATAGACTCGGCTACAAGGAATAAAACAAGGCCTAGTAGCGCTAGAGTCAAGGTAGAAGTTGATTTGCTAAAAGTTCATCCCAAGAGTGTACTAATTCAAGTGGGTGAAGGGGCTGAAATTACATCTACACCTCAGAGGATTAGATATGATTTCTTGCCCAAATATTGTACCAATTGCAAGCTACAAGGGCATGACTCAATTGGATGTTGGAAGTTAAACCCGGAATTGAGACCAAACAAGGTAGAACCGACGGTGGCAGGAGGATCGACGGCGGCAGGAGGAGAAAAAAGTAAGTCTCACCACCCTACTCGTACTCCCACCTTTTCTAATTCTCACCCCACCAATTCCGAATGGCAAACCGTCAATCACAGACGGAAAACCACTGGAAAAGACAACCCAAACCCACCCCAAAATACAAAAAATCCAACCATCTAGCTAGAACTCCCTCTTTCGGCGACTGGATTAGTAAACCCGACGTCATTGGCTGTCGGTAACACTGTCCAGGCGTCGGAACATACATCCCTACAAAAAACTACAATTTTTGAAATTTCCGACGCCGGAAACCCTACCGGAATTCTTGGCGGCGCCGGAAACCCCACCGGAACCCTAGGCGGCTCCGGCAGCCCCACCGGAACTCTACCAGCTACCCCTCCCAACCCCGACACCCTCCAACCCGAAACCCTAGCAGCTATGGTGGCTGATGGGCCAAACCCTAGCGGAATGGCCCAAGATCACTCCCAAAACCCTAACCCTAATACCACCCTACCCGAAACCACCAAATCCCAAACCCCTAAACCACCTACCGGAAAACACCCACTGGGAACCTCTCCGGACACCACCCCGCCAAAAAAAACCACCCAAAATTCTAACCCATTGCCCCAAACCCGACCCAAATCACCCCCTCACCAAATCTGGCACACCCGCAACCCGTCACGGCCCAACCCGAGACGGAGCCAGTAGACCCACCCGCACAACCTGGCCCACACACCAACCCGACCCTATCCACCTCGGGTCCACCCATACCCACCCGAGACACATCCAACCCGAATTTACCCAACCCCACTCGAAACCCCCCTAACCCGAGCCCTAGCTTTTCTAACCCGAGCCCAAATTCTCCTAACCCGAGCCCAATTTCGGTCCAAAAACCGAACCCACCCACAGACCCAAATCCGGGACCAATAAACACTCCCACAAGTTCGAACTCCATAAATCCAAAGAAGAACCTTGTTAGGCGGACTCAAGGGTATGAGGCACTTGAACTTTCCGGTACAGTGGGTAGAAGACAAGTTGCTGTTGAAGTACCATCATCTACCGAGGGCTCCAATTGCATGGCTATCACCGTGGTCAATCCTGACTTTGTTGCTGCTATGGATGGAACTGTGTACAATGCGACAAAATCAGGTAAAAGACCTATCTCTAACTCTAGTGAATTGACACCTATAACCAAGGCTCCGGCTGCCAATGAATGGGTGAAAAAAGCATTCTCATTCCCTGCGAAAGGATCCGCAAGTTCAACTAGTAGTAGTCAGAGACGGAGATGGTGTGACAATGAAAAGAAAAATGAGGAGATAGAGGCATCGGTTGCGGCAATGGGATTCGGAGAGGATGAGTCAATAGAATCTATCTCGAGCCAAATTGCGGAGGCAGCTAACAGTGGTGGATTTGATGGGCTTGACGAGTTTGAGCGATTGGCAGAATCGGATGAGGGGGCCCCCATCTATAGAAATAACATGACATACAAATAATTTCATGCCTTCAAAAATGCATATCACCCAGATATGACGGAGGAAGAGTTTGTAGCACTAATGGATTTGCCGCATGCGGAATATATGGAACGGTGCAAACAAGAACAAGGAAGATTTGAAGCAGCGAAGTCCACCAAAAAGTAAGCAAAGAAGAGAACGTTGGTTCCAACTACCACGGCAATTACCACTCGTTCCAAAACAAAGAAATGATCCAGTTTCAAGAATATTGGGAAGATCAGCAGGAAAAGGTACCTCATATTGAGGATTTTATAAGCTCAGAGGTAGACATTAGCTTTGTCCTTATATTGTCCTATCTGTATGTTAGTATCATCATCTGTAACATCATCATAGAGTGTGTTATAAACTCTATGATGATCATAGAATACTTAGTCTTAGCAAGTTCTTTTTTCCTACATTCAGGCTAATCTCTTTTAGGCTCTATAAGAGTAGGCTAGTGGGGTAACAGGAGTAATCCCCCCTGCTTGTACTTCCCCTTTGGGGCCCATTGTCTTTCCTTTATTTATCAATAAAATTCCACATGCCGCGAGGCTGTGGCTTCAAAAAAAAAACCCTAAACCCTAAACCCCACTTTTCTTCGAAACACGCCTCGGGAAACGCTCCCAAGGAAGGGGCGATTTCCGGCGATTTCCTAAGAAAACCAAAAACCGAAGCCTCTTCCACCTCCGATGGCCATGGTGGCCACGGGACGGCCTCCCCCTGAGGTCGTCCAGCCCCCTTCGACGACTCCTAACAATCCCCTACCCATTACATTCGCTAATCTCTTCAAACCTACCAGTTCTGACCATGGCGAAAATAATAGCCATGGCGGAAACCTCTCTTCTCTCGACTTTCCAAGAAAACCTATTCACTACCTTCATGGCGAACCCACCATAAGGCTTAGTCATCAAGAGGTTGCTTTGACAATTGAGCAACAAGACTTACAATTCGCCGTTATTGGAAAATTCAGCCATGGCATGCCGGACCTCAACTTCTTGAGGACGGCAATTCCCAAGCAGTGCGAACTCAAGGCAGAGGTACAGATTGGTCTCTTGCACAATAGACACGTCTTGATTCGATGCACAATTGAAGAAGATTATGTGTCTTTGATGTCTCGGCCAAGCTTTTGGATTAAGGAACAATCAAAATCCTTTTTGATGAGAACATTCAAATGGGATATGTGGTTTAATCCGGAAGAGGAGACAAGTCTTGCGGTAATTTGGATTTCATTCCCAAACTTGGCCCCTAACTTTTTTGTTGAATCGATTTTGCTATCCCTAGCATCTTCGGTGGGTAAACCTATCTCTATAGATGCGGCTACCAAGAACAAGACTCGCCCTAGTTGTGCTAGGGTTAAGGTTGAAGCAGATTTGAGGAAGGAACACCCCACAAGATACAATATTCAAATTGGAGAAAGAGAAGGTACAAAAACGCATTCTGGCAAGATTAGGTATGATTTCTTGCCCAAGTATTGTCCCAATTGTAAATTACAAGGGCATGATGTTCATGGGTGTTGGATTCTGCATCCGGAATTGCTACCGGAAAGAGCAAAAGCTGATGACGGGGAGAAGGTGGCGGCGACAGCAAAGGGCAAAGGTAAGGCCTCAAACCCTAACCCCTCATCTTCTAACCCTAGCCTCCCTGACCCTCACATCCCAACCAAATCGTAAAACCCCCCCATAACCAATGAATGGACCACTGTTATTAGCAAGAACACCAAAAAATCCTTGCTACAAAATTCAAAATTAACACAAAATCCTAATATCCCCACTGTCCCGACGGAAAAAATAGTGATTCCGGCAATTTTCCATGCCGGAAACACTGTTGCGGCGCCGGAAATAGAATCCCGGCCTCAAGCTCTACCGGAAACCATCGCCAACCCCCTAAACCCTAATACCACCACCCCACCGCAAACCACTATCCTTCCGGTAAACCCTAACCCCGAAACCACCCTCCCACGAAACCCTAACCCTAAAACCATTATCCCTCAAACCTCTATCATCGGAAACCTTTCTGGGTTACCGGAAACCTTCCTGGTATTCCGGTCCCCTCCCAGCAGCCACCGCCACCCAGCCTGCCCGAAACCACCACCCAAAAACCTAAACCGTTACAAGAAACCCTACCCGAGAACCTAACCCTACCCGGCCCAAATTCCCAAAACCCTAAACCACTCCTAACAGTGGTTTCGGTCACCCAAATTACCCACCCAGCTCAAACCCGACCCTTTCACACACTCGAATCCAAATTTAATCCTAATGTGGGCCCACTACCCGAACCCAACCCAATTTTTTCCGACCCCTCGGCCCACCCGAAACCCTCTAACCCGGGACCTAACCCTACCCAAATCGGTACCTCCCTTGGCCCAATAACCCAAAACCCGAGACTCAATATTAGCCCATACCAAAACCCAATTTCGTGCTTAAATCCCCAAGCTTCTACATACACTCCTATTTGTACCTTAAACTCTTTTGAAGGCTTGGTCAAGCTTAACCAATCTTGTGTTGAGTTACCTACCTCAAGTAGTGAAAGGAGGAAGTGGGGTGATGATTGGGTTGAGGAGGAAGCCGAATCAGATGAAGATGGATATGCTCAAATCACTATGGACTTTAGAGAGCCAAGATCTCCGGTTGGCTCAATTGATTCCGACACGCCTATAGTGCGACTTGATGCGAATATTTTGCATCCACGGGTACTAAGGATGCTAGGATTCACTACAAATGAGGGGTTAGAATTTGAGGGCATGACAGAGGATTTGACAATCATGTTCAAGGACCCGGCTGATTATGTCTTAGCACCACCAAGAGCCAGAACAGTATTGAAGCAGCCGGAAAGAACACAAGAGGTACATTCACAGGTATCTTCATCATCATCTTCTACTACTGGTGATACGATGTCTGTACAGACTCCATCTGCTACACCACATAGACAGATAATACCGAGGGAAACAGTGAAGGTGTCGACCCCGACATATAATGCATTAGGCAGGGCCCCCGAACCTATAAGAAGTGCGAGGGCACAGAGAGCGCTCCGCCGAAAGGCAATACTCCGATCTCTCAAGGAATGATACAATTTCATACATATTTAGGGGATGAGCAAGAAAAGGTACATCATATTGAAGACTTCATCAGGCCAGAGGTAGTCTATAGCTTTGTCCTTTTGTTAGTTTTTCTTTATCTTAGTATCATCATTTGTAACATCATCATAGAGTGCATTATAAACTTTGTGATGATTTTTAAATACTTGATATTTTCAAGTTCCTTTTTTCTACATTCAGGTTAGTTTTCTTTTCTTTTTAGGCCTTATAGGATAGGCTAGTGGGGTAACAGGATGAGTCCCCCCTGCTTGTACTTCCCCTTTGGGGCCCTTGTCTTTCTTTATTAGTATTAATAAAATACCACAAGCCGTGAGGCTGTGGCTTCAAAAAAAAACCCTAAACCCTAAATCCTGAACCCTGAACCCTAAACCCTAAACCCGAAAAACCCCACCGAAACACGGTCCGAAAAACGCTCTCTAGGAGAGGCGATTTTCGGCGACCAAATCCCAAAAGCCTTCCCGGCCATCGATGGCCATTCCGGCCACTGGTCGGCCTCCTCCTGAGTTCGGCCATCACCCTCCCAACCCCGCGCACCCTCTAGACTATTCCACCCTCTTCAAATTATCCCCCACCATCCCGATTTTGTCAAATCCCGCAACTGCCAACAATGGCGGAAACCCTAGCAATGGCGGCGGTACCCCTTCCACGTCCCTCTCGATTCCAATCAAGCCTATTGTTTACCTACATGGTGAGCCTACGGTTAGGTTTGAGAAGAATGAAGTGGAGGTAATGATTCATCACCAAGATTTAACACTTGCGGTTGTAGGAAAATATAGCCATGGATGGCCCGATATTGGTTTCTTGCGAAATGCAATACCAAAACAGTGTGGCTTGAAGGCGGATGTTCGAATTGGACTGCTATGTGATCGACATGTTTTAATTCGATGTACCATTGTTGAAGATTTTGACACTTTGATGTCAAAACAAACCTTTGAGATTAAGGAGAAGAATAAGCCCTATTTGATGAGAACCTTCAAATGGGATGTATCATTTAATCCGGCAGAGGAGAGTAGGTTTGCATATGGGTGGATTTCATTCCCCGGATTATCTCCACATTACTATGGCGAATCCACCCTCTTCTCGATGGCGGCGGCAGTGGGTATTCCAATAGCAGTAGATGCGGCTACATTGAATAAAACAAGACCAAGTTGTGCTAGAGTCAAAGTGGAGTTTGATTTGCTCAAGAACCATCCCCAACATGTGGTAATTCAAGTGGGTGAGGGAGATGGAATCACTACTGAATTACAAAAAATTAGATATGATTTCAAGCCAAAATATTATACCAATTGCAAGCTACAAGGGCACGATGTTGATGGATGTTGGAATCTAAAACCAGCGTTGCGGCCGGAAAAGACTAAGGACAGTGATGGTGGCAAGGTGGTGACGGCAGTGGCGAAGGCGGTGGCAACAAACCAAGGTAAGGCTTCAAACCCTAACCCTACTTCGTCTATCCCTAGCCAACAAGCCCCTATCTCAACTACCAATGCCTTGATTCATGCCCCATCCACTAATTGGATTACAGTCACTAGAAAAAACAAGAATCAAAATCCAAAACAGCCTTCAAAACCCACTGGAACAGTGATTCCGGCCACTGGCACAGTGAATCCGGAGCCTAGGGCTATCGGAAACACTGCCCAGGTGTCGGAAATCGACTTATCACCGAAAAATGACCCCCCCCCCCCAAAATTCCCGACGCCGAAAACCCTACCGGAATCCTTGGCGGCGCCGGAAACCATACCGGAAACCCTACCGGAACCCTAGGCGGCGCCGGGACCTTACCAGAATTTCTACCGGCCCACCCCCTCAACCCCGTAAGCCACCCTACAGAAACCCTACCAGCCGCCAATGTCATTGGGGCCCCCTTGACCCAAAAAACCCTCCCAAACCCTAACCCCAATAAGGCTGATGCTGGCTCTGGAAGAAAGCAACAACTTAAAGACAATTCAAATAAAGGATCCAAAGGTGAACTATCTGGGAAAACATCAAGCCAAAAGGATATGAAAGCTAAGAAGAAAGGCAACAATGAAAATAATGCATCTCCTCACCCAGGAATGCAAACAAGGAGGAGTACTGGTTCCAAATCCAATAATTGATAATGAATGCTATCATTTGGAATATCAGATCAGTTAACACTCAGAATGCATTTAGCAGACTTATGAAAATGCATGAAAAAAAGAAGTTCTTTCTAATAGGAATATCAGAACCTTCCCAACAACTCACCAGAATAGATGCTTACAGAAGAAGACTTGGTCTGGAAAAGGCTTATAGCAACTTATCTGGCAAGATCTGGGCCTTTGTAGATGAACAATGGCAAGGGAACATTCTGGCTAACTGTGATCAACAACTGACACTCAAACTGACCAATTCCAGCCTTCAGAAGGATTTGATAATCACACTAGTGTATGCAAAGTGTGATAGAATAGAAAGAAGACATCTCTGGGAGTCTGTGTCACATTTAGCACAAAACATGTCTTGTCCTTGGCTTGTGGGTGGGGATTTTAATGTGATTATGAATTCAGATGAAAAACATGGAGGCCAAGAAGTTACCATGACAGAAGTGGAAGATTTCGCACAATGGAGTCAAAATTGCAACCTGACGATTTGGGTTACAAAGGAAGTACTTTCACTTGGTGGAATGGCGAGCAGAGCAATTTGCATTTTCAAGAGACTGGACAGATGTTTTGGAAATATGGAATTACAACAAGATTTCCCAGGTGTGGAAATCAGTCATTTGCATAGAACAGGCTCAGACCATGCCCCCATGCTGATAGAAATCAAGGACCAGATAGTACAATTCAAAAGGACCTTCAAATTCCTGAACTTTTGGACACAACATAATACATTCCTAGATGTGGTGAAGGAAAATTGGAAGATAGAGATAACAGGAAATGCCTTCTGGAGATTGAATATCAGAATGAAGAATATGAAGAAAGTTCTAACCAAATGGAGCAGGGATACCTTTGGTGACATTTTTCAGAACATCACAAATCTGGAAGATGTAATCAAGGTGCAAGAAGAAATTTTTGAGAATGATAACTCATAAAAAAACAGAGAATACTTGCAAAAAGTGAAGGCAGATCTGCTCAAAGCTCAACACTTGCAAGAAGAATTCTGGAAACAGAAAGCTAACATGGCATGGTTCAAAGATGGGGATAAAAACTCCAAATTCTTTCATGCCCAAGTCAATGGTAGAAGAAAGATGCTACAACTAAACAGAATACAAGACAGTGAAGGAATTTGGTTAGAACATAGCCAAGAAGTGGCTGAAGGTCACAAGTTCTTTAAAGCACAATTTCAGGAAACTAACAACTTTGATAACCCTGAAATACTTAGACATCTGAAAAGTAAGATGATCACCCCTGAACAAAACACAAAATTGACTCAAACACCCTCCTTGGAAGAAGTAAAGTTAGCAGTCTTTGGACTAAATCCAGAAAGTGCTGGAGGGCCAGATGGTTTTAATGGGCTATTCTTCCAAACTTGCTGGGAAATCATAGCAGAGGATGTACACAATATGGTGGAGGCCTTCTTCAAGGGTAAAGAACTACCAAGATTTGTGACACACACAAATATTGTGTTGATACCTAAGAAGAAGAAGGTTGAGACTTTTAATGATTTGAGACCCATAAGTTTGAGCAACTTCAGTAACAAAGTGATCTCCAGAATTATTCACAACAGACTGACAACATGTATACCTTCTTTGATCTCTGACAATCAAAATTTGGATTTGTAAAGGGAAGAAGCATAATGGAGAACATCCTATTGACTCAAGAGATCATATCTGACATGAGAATCCACACAGGTAGGAGTAATAAAGGGTGGGCTAATGTAGTGATGAAGCTAGACATGACCAAAGCCTATGATAGGCTTTCCTGGAACTTTTTAATGCAAGTCTTTGAGGACCATAGGTTTTTCTAAACCTTCATAGGACATATTCATGAATTGGTAGGACGTAATTGGTACTCAATACTAGTGAATGGACAACCTCATGGTTTCTTCCACTCATCTAGAGGGGTTAAACAAGGAGATCCACTTTCACCTTCTCTGCTCATAATAGTCTGCCAAGTGTTATCAAAGGCTCTTATCTCTCTGTATAAGGACACAAGTTTCAGTGGTTTTTGCATGCCTAAATGGAGCCCAAGGATAAATCATCTATGCTATGCAGATGATACAATCATCTTTGCCTCAACTTGCCCATCATCTCTCCGTAAGATAATGAATGTGTTGGGAGATTATGAGAAGGCTTCGACAACTCATTAACAAGAACAAGAGTCTTTGTTTACATGCATCATCCGAAGGTCAAGTGAATTCCCAAATGTAGAAAGAATCACCGTATGGCAAGACAATCTTTTCCTATCATATATCTAGGTTGCCCCATCTACTATAGTAAAGCTCAAGGACCTTTTTATACGTAAATTCTCTCTAAAATTGCTAACAAATTGCTTTGGGATGGAAAGGAAAACTCCTATCATTTGGGGGTAGGGCTATTCTATTGAAACATGTCCCGCAAGCCATGCCTATTCATATATCACAAGAACAACCCCCAAAATTTGTCTTTGAAAAAATTCACAAAATGTTAGCCCAATTCTATTGGTGTAACACAAAGAGGGACAAAGGCAAACATTGGACAAAATGGAAGGAGGCTTGTCTACCACTAGAGGAGGGGGGTTTGGGATTCAGAGATGTGGAGGACATATCCAAAGCCTTGTTCATGAAGAGATGGTGGAATTTCAGAACCACATACTCACTATGGAATGCATATATGAGCAACAAATACCTCAAAAAACATAATCCAGTCACAGCATTATGGAAAGAAGGATCACAAGTGTGGAAGAAAATGCTAATAGCAAGGGACCAAATAGACCATCACATATGGTGGCAAATAAAGAAAGGATCATGTGCCTTCTGGTGGGACAACTGGATAGGAATTGGCCCAATTTATAAAATGATTCCAGCTGGATCAGACAATAAAGAAATACAAAAGGTCCAGGACATAGTCATGAATGGGAGATGGAATGAAGAAAAAATTAGAAATAACCTTCCTGAGACTTTAGCAGAACACATCCTGCTAAAGATGGATCCACCCAACATTGCTAATGAAAAAGATATACCTTGGTGGAAGCTGGAAACAGATGGACTATTCTCAGTCAAATCTGCTTGGGAGCTGACCAGAAACAAAACAGCAATACAGGAGGACTGCAAAAAGATTTGGGTCAAAGAAATTCCTTTCAAAATCTCATTCATCTTATGGAGAGTATGGCATCAGAATGTACCCCTAGATGATGTGATAAGGAGATGGGGATATCACATGCCTTCCAAATGTACATGCTGCAACCAACACCAGCAAGAGACAATACAACATGTCTTCATAAAGAGTGAAACTGCACAGAAGGTTTGGACCTTCTTCTCACAGGCTGCAGGGTTAAATATCAGAGGAAAGAACCTGAAACAGGTTATCAGAATATGGTGGAATGCAAAGACCCAGATAAACCAGAAACCATTGTTCAAAGCCATGCCTGCAATCATAATCTGGGAACTATGGAAGAAAAGAAATGCAGAACTACACAAAGAAGAAGACATCTCTCAATAGGGTGATATTTCGTATCAAATACACTTCAAAACATCCCGAGAGAAAAGAAATATGATCGGGTACCACACAAGTGGACTGAAATGCTAAGAGTTTTGGAAAATGAAACCCCTATGTGGGAGGCTACAATAGTGATGTGGAATTTGCCTCCTGAGCAAATGGAAATGCAATACAGATGGAGCTACTAGAGGCAACCCTGGTAGGAGTTCATATGCATATTGTGTGAGGAGTGATACTGGGAACTTAGTATATGCAAGCTAAAGAAATTGGTGAAAAACTAGCATAGAATCTGAAGCTAGGGCCATTCTAGAAGGGGCCAAATCGCTTGAAACAAAACAAAGAGAACTTCATTATTGAAACTGATTCTATGGTACTAAAAATGTTATAAACAGAGATTGGAGACCACATTGGAGGATAATTGGTATTGTAGAAGAACTTTGGGAAATCATAGCAAAAGCAAATGCCGAGGTTATACACATTATGAGAGAAGGCAACCAATTAGCGCACCATCTAGCCAATTATGCTTTAGATAAGGGAGAAGTGAAGGCCAACAACTTCTTAGAATCGACTCAATGGGGACGAGAATTCTAAATTCAGATAAGTTACTATGCCCATATCTCAGAAGAAGAATCAGAAAGAAGTAAAGATGGAGCAGTGTACAGAAGAGAAGATCTGGAGATTGCAGCACATCTATATTCAAATCCTTCTGGATGAGAATATAGAGACCAGTTTACTAACATTGGTTTCTCTTTTGCAGTACCGCAGAAGTCATAAACATCATTCACAAACAACATAAAAACACAACAAAAACAGGCAGGAGTGGAAATTTGGACACAGTGAATCCAGTAGAAGCTTGGTCAATAGAGGAAGACATATGCAGGACCCATGTATTGAATACACTGCAGGGTGTGGTATTAGCTTTAGCTCAGCCTCCTGCAATGTACACAATACATGGGAAATGCAACAGAAGCCTTGGATACATTCAACCAATGAAGGTAACACTATCCAAAAAAAGATGGCTGATGCAGAAAAGTAATGGGGCAAACACAGAAAAATCCCAGGCAATGATCACAATACAAAGGGGAGTAACTGCTATATTTCAAGAGGTTGTAACATGTACAAAACAGGGGAAGAATCCACTACAACCTCAAGCGGCTCAAGACAAAGAACACAAAGAATCGAAAAATGCAGAACAACACGGTAGTGATATCTTTCTGCAGAAGAAAAATCAAAGGCTAATTTTTGGACTCAAACAGAACATGTTAATTATGGAGACACTGATAGGGTCACACTTCGGGAAGGAGTCTAACATAACAAAGATTATGAGTACAAAATTGGAAACTTTTTGTATATTGGTAGGATGTATATTATGGCTGAATTGGTGCTTACCTTTTGGTGCCTACACACTAACAATAGTGTTAGTATAAATAGGAAATACTACTTCATGAATAGAATAGTCAATTGGCATAGGCTAGTTTTCTATGCATTACACTTTTGTAACATCACAATGTACATTATAAACATTGTGATGATCTTAGAATACTTGATTCACTCAAGTTCTTTTTTCTTACATTCTGGCTAGAGGTGGTATGCATTATAGGCATCAATAGGATTAGTAAGGTAAGGCATGGTCCACCTTATTTGTACTTCCCCTATTGGGGCCCCATGTATTTATTTTTGATAAATAGAAAATAGCCCCGGTCCGAGAGTCCGGTGGATTATAAAAAAAAAAAAAAAAATACCGCCCCCCCTGAAACCACTACCAACAAATCCAATACCCTACCGCCAGAAAACCACCCTACCACCATTCCCCAGGTGACGGAAATATTTTCGGTCACCCCTCCACCGCAAACCGCAGCCACCGAAACCTTTCCCTGCCCAAAACCACCCCAAAACCCTAAACCGCTACTGCCCGAAACTGCCTCTTCGCTAAACCCTAACCCACCGCAACCCGACCCACCAGAAAACCCCATACCCGATGCTACCCCTGACCCGGAAATCATACTCGACCCGCAACCCACATCCAGACCCGTACCCAATATCAATCCCCGAAACCCGAGCCCCACCCATAACCCGAACCCATTACCCATACCCACACCCCTCGCGGCCCCACACATTTTAAACCCGGCCCAATCCCAAAAAATCCAATTCGAAAATCCAAGCCCACAATCCATTTCCGATACGGGCTCAACATCAAACCCCAATCCAAAGCCAAATCTTAATCCCACAGCCACATAATACAACCCAATCACAAAAAGCCCATCTACTCAAAATTGGCTAAAAATGCATTCTCATTCCCACCACAATCTTGCACTCTAAATGAAGCCACCTCCGACATTCCCTCGGTTAGCACTGCCACAATTGCTCCCTCTGACAGTGAGCGAAAGAAATGGTGTGAGACAGATGGAGAGGAGGTTGAGGTGGAGGAGGTTGTTTCTGGATTATCCGACAGAGAACGACTTCGACAAGTGTTTGACAGGAAAATGGAGAAGCATGGACATTTTATGGGAATGTCATCTTTCGAGGAGGCATTTGCGGATAAGCAATCATACTATCCAGATCTAAGTGTAGAGGAGTATGTGGAAATGGGCGGAGACACGGATGATGAAGAAGAAATGGCTCTGTTCCTGGCAGAACCACCACATAATTTCCGTGACTATGCTGCATATGGCTTATATGATGAGGACACAGAGGCTGAAAATATGGAATTGGAAGGCAACATGACTCCCGAGGCTGATGAGGAGATTGATGAGGAGGCAGAACCGCTTGCTGTGGAAGAAACCCCTGATCAGGTACATTTACTAGAGGGTCCTATTCAAGGAGGGCCAGGTAATGTAGACGAGATGGGAGACAAGACACTGGGGGAGCTCTATTCAGAAGCAGCGCGGCAGGCAAAGCAGAGACAGGTAATGTCTGATCTCTTTGGTAATGTTGCTAGTACATCAGAGTGGTCAGATGCGGAGGAGGACTCCCTGGTCCCCGAACGCATGCTAGTCATCCAGAATGGGAACCTATCGCCTCGAAATATGCAAAGTACAAAAAAGAAGCTCACAAGGAAGAACAGCTGGGATGGTAAGATGCCAACGGTGAGGAAAATGCCAATGAGAGAAGCCAAAAAGAAAGTCCAGTTTGATGCAGCCAAGATGAGGGATCCTTCCAAATATGTTGGGCCCCCTGACGCACTAATCTACTCCAAGAAGAAATGATTAAGTTTCATGAATACTTGGAGGACGAGAAAGAAGTGATGCCACAGGTGGAGGATTTTATAAGTCCGGAGGTAGATGATCATATTTTTGTGCTTATATTATTTCTTCACTATGGTAGCATTATCATTTGTAACATCATCATAGAGTGCATTATAAACTCTATGATGATCATAGAATATTTAGTTTTGTCAAGTTCTTTCTTTCTTCATTCTTGCTAGCTTTTAGATACTAGGCCTCATAAGATAGTCTAGTGGGGTAACAGGATGAGTCCCCCCTGCTTGTACTTCCCCTTTGGGGCCCTTTGTCTTTCTTTATTATTATTAATAAAATTCCACAAGCCGCGAGGCTGTGGCTTCAAAAAAAAAAAAAAACTGAACCCTGAACCCTGAACCCTGAACTTGAGGGTTGAGAGAGAGAAAGGTTTATTTTAGGGTTTTCTGGTTTTTTTTGGGGGGGGGGGGAGAAATAGAAGGGGAATGGGTATGGGTCGGCCGGTTGGGCCCGGGCCAACGAGTTGGGCTTCGATTGGGTTGTGAGTTTGGGCTGGGGCGATGGGGAATAAGAAAAAGGGGAGTTAGGCTGAGGGGTGAAGGGAAAAAGGGAAAGGGAATTGGGCCGCGGGTTTGGCCGACTAGGCTTCGGTTAGGGGAATTGTTTAGGGACTTTGGGCTTGTGGGATTTTTTTTTTTTTTTTTGGGTTTTGTTGGCCGGTTGGGCTTGGGAATTGGGGGGAAATAAAGGGGAAGGGAATAAGGGGAATGGGGCTGTTGTGTTTTGGGGGGGGAGGATTATTTTGGGTTGGAAAATTGTTTTGGGTTAGGAAATAAAAATGGGTTATGGGTTTAAAACATAAAAGGGGTTTAATATTAAAAATGCATTGAAGAAAAAATGTAAATTATAAAAAATAAGAATATAACGATGTGATAATAATAAAAAATATAATATTTGTGATATGCTTAATGCTTGATAAAAAAAAATGGGAATGCGATGCTATTTTGCGAAAATTAAATAACTTAGAATTTTCGGATAAAACTTATGATTGTGATAAAAATGCAAATGACAGTAAAAAATGCGAATAATAATAATAATAAAAGAATAATAATATATATATATACGCATGTATGTACATAGATTAAAATTGTTTTGAGGTGTTGAAAATATTTAAAATTACAAATAAATTAGAAAAGACGGGACAAAATTGGGTGTCAACATAAGTTACTAGCATTTTCTTGTTGGTAAAACCTATATTTCTTTTTTGCATTGGTCTTCTACGCTAGACAACACGTCTTCTTTAGTTTGTTCAATAGGTGGTGGGTGATTTTGATTTTTGGGACTTGGAGGTGGTAGTACTTCTATACAATCGTAAATAGTTTCAATTAGTGATTTAGTACCGTCTATTTTAATAGTCAGATTTAATACAGTACCAATAATATAAATAGTGGGAATATGAATAAAATATTTTTTTATTTTGATAAATATTTTTTTAATAGCTGCCATATAAGCTGGTTTTTCCATATATTCATTAAGTAATAAAAATATTAGAGTTATATAAAACAACATAGTTGAAATAGTAGGATAATATATACCGGAAAATTCTTTTGTTGCTTGAAAAATTTTCTCTAAAAATACAATAAGTTCGGAAATTTTTACCAAATCACTATCTACAATCATATCAGTTGAATTTTAATTATGAGAGTTAAAAAATAAAGTTATAGGTTTTCTATAGTCATAAGCAACAAGTAGTTGCTCGTATAAATAATTTCACCTAGTGGATACTTCTTCTGAATTTTTCTATAAGGTAGTCCACAATCGTGACAAGTTTTTTCATATTCTTTTCTTCGTTGTACTCTATTACTTTTAAAAATAAAATTTATAGCAAATTGTATTTTACTAAGAATGTCTTGAAAAAGTGATAGACCATCCTTTACAATTAAGTTATATATATGACACGCGCATTTTATATGAAAATGATCTGGAAAAGATGGAGTTAAACTATTTTTAAAAATTGTAATATCGTAATTGTTAGAAGAAGCGTTATCTAATGTAATAGTCATAATTTTATCGATTATTCCATAATAATGGCACACTTGATAAATATTAATCTGCAATAAAAGTACCAGTGTGCCTATCATCTATATATCTATACGTTAAGATACGTTTTTACATAGACCATTTATAATCTATCCAATGACAAATTATCGTTAAATAATCATGACTGTTAGTACTACGACCTATATCAGACGTGATAGATACCTTGCCATTAAAATGATATAATGAATAACGTAAATATTGTTGATGTTCATGTGCGAATTTAAATACATCTCTCTTAACAATTGATCTAGGAAAACGTTAAAAGCAGGATTATATATATCTCTAATGTAATGAATAAAACCGGGAGATGAAGGAAATGAAAAAGGCAAACCCTCCACAACAACTAATTTTGATATTGCTTCCCTATCTCTATGTTTATTGTATTTATGACCTACAATTCCCCCGTCGTGGGGTTAATTTGACCATGTACTTGGTCCGGGACAATATGTGAACCTTGTTCCGATGGAACGGATTGCGCACCCGGTTTTGAAGCCTGGTATTGGGCATACCTAGCTGGATGAACACTTACTACGTGTCTAATTAACCCCCCGTCCCACCGTGACCTTTTTAAGTTTTAAATTTTAAAATATTTTTACAAATTTTACATCTAGCTACTTGATTCTCTACGTCCCTATCAAAAAATACCCATGCGTCTGATTTTAATGGTCGTTTTGCTGGACCTCGTCTCATACTAGGAGGAATATGTGGCATTTCAGTTGAAGGTGCACTAGTGGGTGTGTTGTCGTCAACATTAGTGGGTGTATCATCTAGATTATCGTCTAAATTAAAGTCTTCTTGAGTTTCAGAAAATAATTCCTCGTCTAAATCTAATGGTATTGTAGGAAAATGTTGAGTATCAACAAAATTATCATGTGTAGGAATATGATGACTAGAAGAAGTATCCTTGCCCTTATTGGCCCTACTAGAAGAAGCACCCTTACCTCTTAATCCTTCCATTTTAATTATGATAATAAATAATTAAAGATAATAAAATTAAGTGCGCTATACAATAATAATTTAATGAAGGAACGAATGTACCAAACGCCGACGTAACGTCGACGTGTAATCGAGAGGTTGAAAATTGAAACTTTGCTCGATGGAAGATCTTTAAGCTAGTTGCCAACTTCACTCCCAATTTCCAAATGAATAAATAAAATTAAATATTTAGTAAATAATGTAGACTTGTAGAGAGATATATTGAGAGATTGTAGGAAGAGTTGTGAGAAAGATGAAAAGAAAATGAGTTATTTATAGTTGAAAAATTGGGTTAAAGTATAAATATAATAACTTATGTATTAAAAATAAATATTAAGAGTAGGGGGTTGGCCTCGAGTCTGGCGGGCCTGGGGTTGGGGTTAGTTTTTTATTCGATTCAAACTTGAACATCTTCAGTTGGAAGACAAAGACGCAGAAGATGATAATAGGAAGAGCAGTTAGAAACAGATCATTGCGGGCGAAGCTATCTGAATTACGGTGGATTTCAGTTTGCACCGAAGCACAAGTGAATGGGAAGCGAGTGGCAGCCCTTTGGGGAAACGGGGATTATGGCAGGCTAGGGCATGGGAATCTTGAGTCGCGGTGGACCCCTAATGCTCTGCTTTCTTCTGCTTTCGATAATCAAAGCCTCCGTGAGATTGCCTGTGGTGGAGCTCATACTCTCTTTCTTACAGGTAGGTATTCTCTAACCTCAGTTGAGGAATGTGATCTTCTTGCTACAATATTGAAATACTTTCCTCTTTTTTTGTTTAGATACAATCTTCTTTTGTTTCAGTAACGTGGATGATTGATACAATCTGGAATTTGGGGCTCACTTAGCTTAGTAAAAGTGAAGAAATTAATAGTTAAACTAGGGCTAATACTTTTGCATTTTTTCCAAGATGAGTAAGGCTAAAATATGGGACTAAGGCTAGGAAGCTTGTGTTATCCCACAAGTGGGGTCTGGTGAAGGTAGGATGTACGCAGACCTTACCTCTACCTTTGCGGGTTAGAGAGGTTGTTTCCGCTAATGGAAATAAACTAAAGTATAATGCTAGGAAGTATAATGGAAATAAACTAAAGTACACTGCTGGATGCAGGGTTTAGTATTACGAGTGGCAGACTGGATCATATACCTTTTCCAGGTGCAAACGGTTGACTAGGAGGAGATAAGTCTGCAGCAGTTGTAGGGTCCAATACAGGACGTGAATCATCTGGGCCTGATGCTGGACCCGGCCGACGATGATAAGTTAGGAGTGGTGGCACCGTGTATACATCGCTATTTATAAGTACATTCTACACAGTACATAACAATCCTTTTCCATGTAGGCCACTATATACATTAGTAATATTCTTCTAACAACAAGCCCAGTTGACAAGCTGGTGAATATGGCATCAAGAGAGTTGTTTTGTTTTGCTTTAACTTATTTTGGTATGAGGGAAAATGGATCTAAAACCCAAGTTATCCTGATATCAAATCAAATAATGAGCATTGGACATTTCTTGTACTATGTATTTTGTAACAGCTATAAAGAATTTTTAGAAAAAAACAGCGTATTCGTCGGTGCCGATTGTTTCTGACAGCGATTTAGGAATTTTCGAGGTGCTTGAAAAAAGAAAAGTTCTTAGACTCTCAACTATAACTTTTGTTTGTTTATTTGTTTTTCTTTGACATTTTAGGTTTATAAAATTATAGTATGACAAAGCATGTTTTGCCAAGTATTAATGGTTATTTAATTTTAATATAATCATTTAGATGTTGAAAAAACAATCTGTCTTTATCATTCAGTGTTTAGATCTAGAGATAACATCTTAATAATCAGATGTGTATTCAGATTCAAACATCTTAGTCTTAATAAAAAAACGACCCCTTTATATTCAATAGTGTAATTAGTCACTGTACTCCTAGCACTATGTCACAGGTACCAAGAGGTAGTAATAGCAAATCTTTCATGAATGTACTCCCCTGCATTAGCCATTTGAATCCAATGCATTCTTGATTGGTAGCCACAGTGCTACCATCTGCCACTTTAATGGATTGATAACTAATAGTTCTCAACTGACAGCCCATCTTACCAGCCACATTGGTGTCAATAAAGTATGAGTACTCCCAGAATCAATCAAAATACTAATTGGCATCTGTTAAATTATCTCAAAAAAAGTATCCAGTTACTCTCATTGTCTGGAAACCTGCAATTCTATCTAAAAAATTAAATGAAATAAACATACTTACAGAGCCATAGCTTCCTCCACTGGTTTGTCCTCACCGGATACTAATTCCTGGACCTCCTCATCCCCTTCAATTTTCAATACAAATAACTGCTGTGGTGTTTCTGGAACACACCCTCTTTCGGAGATTCATTCTCCTTAGCTAACTCCAGCATATACAATTTCTTTATAGATTTGCTTTGTGGTCAGGAAAGAATTTATCATAATAGAAGTAACATAATTCCTTGAGCCTCTTATCAATCAATTTAGCAGGAGTAAGTTTCTTCCCATTATTTCTCCCAAACGGGCTACTTGGTTCAGAAGGTTTATAAGCTGATTTAGAGTAGTTATTGGTAGCTAAGGTTGCAGGTTTTGGAAGAAAGAGCTACTATGTGTGTTTTGTGCTTAGAGGTTTTATGCTGGGTTGTATAGGCAGAATCATGGAATCTGGCTCGTCGGTATGCATGAGTTAAAGAATAGGGTCTATGAGCGCTCACCAAATCACGAATCTCAGGTTTTAAGCCCTTTGGTAAAACAGTTGATAGCATTCTCATTAGACAAGGACAACCTTGCAACAGCCTTATCAAACTTATATAAACCTTAATTTCCTCTTCCGGAGATTCATTCTCCTTAGCTAACTCCAGCATATACAATTGCTTTGTAGATTTGCATTTGTGGTCAGGAAAGAATTTCTCATATAGAACTTAGAAGTAACATAATTCCTTGAGTACAGGGGAAAATGTTGATCATCTTCTTTTGCATTGTAAGGTGGCTAGTCGGTTATGGAGGGTGGCGCTAAGGTTGTTTCGAATGCAATGGATGATGCCGGGCACAATGAAGGAGGCTTTGCAAAGTTGGGCTCATATCTTTGCAAAGTTGGGCTCATAGGATAGGAAAGAGAAGCCCAAGGGAATGGAGGATTGCCCCCTTAGCAATCATGTGGGTCATTTGGAAAGAGATGAATAAGAGTGCTTTTGATGGGGTGGAACAAGATTTTGTAAAATTGCATAGGAGTGTTGTCTCTAGTTTCTTTTTGGTGTACTTACGAGGTCCCGATTTGTATAGAGGATTGGACGTCTTTTGTTGAGAACCATATTGTGATGTAGGTTCTCTTCTTTTGATATGCGGCTTGTATATGGGTTTCCCCATTTGTTAATAAAATTATTTACCTTATCAAAATAAAAAATTCCTTGAGCCTCTTATCATTCAATTTACCTGGAGTAAGTTTCTTCCCGTTATTTCTCCCAAACGGGCTACTAGGTTCAGAAGGTTTGTAAGCTGATTTAGAGTAGTTATTGGTAGCTAAGGTTGCAGGTTTTGGAAGAAAAGAGCTACTATGTGTGTTTTGTGCTTAGAGGTTTTATGCTGGGTTGTATAGGCAGAATCATGGAATCTGGCTAGTCGGTACACATGAGTTAAAGAACAGGGTCTATGAGCTCTCACCAAATCACGAATCTCAGGTTTAGCCCTTTGGTAAAACAGTTGATAGCATTCTCATTAGAGAAGGACGACCTTGCCACAGCCTTATCAAACTTGTATACACCTTAATCCCTCTGGTTTGAGTGTGTAATTTAAATTCAGCCATAGGGTCATCATACTCTGCTTCAAACCTGTCTATAATCAACAACAACAACAGCATGCCCAATGTAATCCCACAAGTGGGGTCGGGGGAGAGGCTAAACCTGTCTATAATCGCATACAAATATTCTTCTCAACTAGGAAAAGGTAGATCCAGTCTACTTTTCAAATAAGCTTGGCCTTCGATAGTAACCCCATCAAAATGGATAGAAACAATCTTAATACACTGGGAGGGAGGAATATTATCAATAGAAAAGAACTGCTCAATCTTGTATTCAAGATCTGAGCTCAGAACCATCAAATTGAGGAAAATCTAGCTTACCCATCCTAGATAGCACTAGTGAAAAGAAGAGCTAGATGAACCTCCTAATGCAGCACCTCCATGACCACCAGAAAACCTCCTAATACAGCACTTCTTAGATGAACCTCCAAGAAAACAGGCCGTTGCTCAGGTTAAACTACGCTGCTCGGTTAAAACGTTAATGAGCTTAGATGATGATGCATTGGCGAATGCAGTAATAATTGAGTTGGCAGCAAGATACTGCCTGCTCAATTCAACTTTGTTTATTCGTGCTCGTGCTAAGAAAGCCTCTTTCTTATCGGCTTACATTAGTTTATGTGACATTTCAGTATCACTTTTCTACCACTGATTCATATGTATACACATATTTAACATTTTAGTAAAATACATCCATGTATTATAGAACTAAAAACATACAATATTTGCGCAAATTTAATTTTGATAAGAGAAATATTACCTGTTAATCGGAAGATTACACAACCACACGAAGAGAGAGCTACCACTACAAAACGTAAAAACTGCAAGCATAAAGAAGGAAAAACAGAAACAACAAAGCAATAAACTGTGTTTATTAGTGCAAAATGAAATGCAGGCACAAAAAGTAGTAGAACAGGATAACACAAAACGACACATGCATATCATATCCACTTGAACATTACAACTGTGGTACAACAAAAAACATTAAAAGGAAGGGCCCGTCGAGTTCTTAAGAATCATGATATTTTTTCGTCTAAATGATAAAAGGTTCTTTTTCTACGATAGTATCTATCGGTACTTTCAAAGTTGGAAGAAAGAAGGAATCACTCAATTTTTTGGCTGCTATAATATATTAGATATCGTGCAAATCCTTTCTATACTAATTTAATGTAGAACCTTACTCTATCTATTACATTACTCTATTTTTTTTTATTGTTTTCATATTTCATCATCAAATTTTGTATAAGATAAGTTGATTGAAAAAGTTTTATTTAATTAATAAAGTTTCCTCTCTTTTTTTTTTGTCCACCACTTCGCATATTATACGTAAAGGGGGTGGGGGTGGGGGTAAGGTAAAGGGTTTCTGATACATTTGGAAAAATCGAAACCAAGACTAGGAATTTTTAACAAACAGGATCAATAATCATTACTCTTCCGTTTCGATACAAGAGAAAAGGATTTTTCTACCCCCTTTCTTGTGTCGAGACCAGTGTTTTCAAAAGCGCGGTTAAAGCGTGCTTAATCCCTGAAGCAAGGCTCAAAACATGTTGAGTGCTTCACCTCGCTTTATGTGCGCTTTAGTGTCATCATCAAGGCTCTAAGACATACTTTTTCTTGCCAATGAGCCTCTTTTGAAGAGGTGACAATAGGTATATGATATTTCATTTTATCGTAATGTTTTACAATTTCTTTGTCCATATATTTGTTATTCATGCTTCTTATTATTATTAGTCTTGGTCTAAGCATTTATATATTTGTGTTTTTGCACTATTGTGCCTTTTTTAATTAAAGTTCACGCTTTATTTGGGCTTTGCGCTTCAAGTCCCAACTGACCTTAGAGTTTTTTTGCGCTTTTCGCTTTTGATAACACTGGTCGAGACCATCTAATTCTCCGGAAAGGATCAATTGAAATCCTCTAATTGTTTCTGCTAGACCAACATATTTCCCTGGCCATTCCATTTCGACAAAAGACCCACACCCAAGTTCCATAGATTTTGGTTCGCTATCCCGATCATGATTTCCAGGTGTGTTTACAGTAGGAGTACTTCTTGCTGCTGCACCATCACTATCCTGCAGTCAGGGAGTGTTTCCAGCAGTCCCAAATGGAGAGGTTTCTCTTCCTTCATGTTAAGCCACATCCTTTTCTGTCTCTTCCTGTTTACGAGCTTTCAATGGATTCGTTCAAATTGAGGAGAGCTTTCTTCCGAGATTCTACCGTTTGTCTTGCCTCATAGTGAAGTTTGCTAAATCCATCTAAATCCTTGCAAGGACATCAATAATACTTTGGTAATCAGAAGCCATCATCCCACAACACGAGAATCACGGCTCTGATACCAAATAATACAACTACAAGGATTGTAGTTGTATCATTTAAAGAAAGGAAAACAAATGCTAGCTAAATTCTAGAGCTAATTTAGGATAGATTTCATACATTGATTTCCCAAATAACTGTCCCTGCCAAAACAATTAACTGAGCGGGGATAGAACCTGCTAATTAGGTACAATGCCAGTGGCTTAATGGAAAGGAAACAGAACTTGGATTTAAAATATAGGGGAAACATATGGGACTAAGTTCTAAATAACACAACTTCTATCTTTCCTCCTTTAAATCAACTCCTAACAATCAAGTACCACCTTTCGCAACCAGGGCCCAAATGTTCTTCATCCATCTTAAATTCAGTTCACATCATGAACATTTTCTCTTGCTATGTTATTGTTTAGGAGGAGGGAACAAGGTGGTGAGAATAATTGGTGATACTTTGAGCATAACGGATATAGAAGATCCATATAGTCGAAACCACCTAATTCAATAGTCAATGCTAACTTTTGTTTTGCCTGGATTTTGATATACATGTTAGCATCAATAGTAGCTTCATTTTTCTTTTTGTAAATTTTTTTCTGTTAATATGTGCTTTCCTTTTCTAGTGCATTTGAGCTTTATTTTTTTAGTTGAAGATTGTGTTCAAACTTATCCACCAACATCTGTCAATTTTATTTCATGATAAAACTTGTTCAGAAATAATGTAATGATAGGAATGTAGGAGTTTGTCACTAGGTACTTACAAATTAATGACCCTCTCTTCTTGCAGAAAATGGTCGTGTTTATGCCAGTGGACTCAATGATTATGGACAACTAGGGGTGTCAGATGATAGAGCTTATATAACTGTATGCTATCTTGACCTTTCTTGATACAATTTCAGAACTTGGAAACATAACTTTTTCAATTAGTTGAACATATTTTTTTTTATCATATAATAAGTATGTAGTATTCGGATAGGATATAACTTCATCAATGAACTGAAAACATTTTTGAAATCATGGCGTAATTGTATAGTACCAATGGATTGAAAATGAACAGACTTAAAGGGTGTTCTAGGTCAGCAAACATGTTGAAAGTGGAAGTTCCGGAGAACTTATATGAAGCTAGTGACAAAATCATATGGCTGGATTTTTTTCCCGGTAGATATTTGAACTGAAGAACTTGATGGAGGAGATGAAAAGAATTATTTCAAAGGAGAGAGAAATAATAAAAACAGAGAATTTAAAGGGCGAGACAGAAATTACAACCATGGCCGAAGAGGTTAGTTGAATAGAAAAGGCTAGGATTTTGTGGTTGAAGAATAGAAACTTCCATAGGGACACTTCATTGACATAATTATTGTTTTGGGGAGGGATAGATGACCTCGTGAAGATTGGAGAGGGATTGGTTCTCCAAAGAATTATCCGGGGAGAAGAGAGGGGTTGAGATCCTTTCTTGAGAGGTTGAATTCAACAATTTGTGTAGAAAGAGAGAGTCTAAGGCTTGAGATGAAATTCTTTGAGGAGCTGATATTGGATGTTCTTCAAGCTTTCAACTTTCTCTGCCAAAACAAATTTGGTGTCTAAATGCCTCTTTTGTTGTTACCTTTCATCTCTAATGAAGTGTTCACACTGTCTAAAAGTTTAAACTGTTAAAGAGGAGACATTTATTTATTGATGTTAGGTCTGCAACATGCTTCCTCACATGCATGTATGCCTTTTTTTCTTGGGCCAAAGTACTTAAAGTTCTTTGTTAATGGTGACAGTGAACTTTAATGTTGGATCTCAACTTGGCTTTGATATTACGTTGAGGTGTGTGATCAACTCGTCTAAAAGATTAAATTATTTGAGAGATACAAGAGGGGCCTATTTTATGAAGGATCGTAAACATATAAGTTTGGTAGATACTTCACAAAATACTCTCTAGAATGTCTTTATAGGAAGTAAAAAATGTCTAGCGAGAGAGGCTCCTACTTCTCGAATCTGGGAAGCAGGAGGGAATGTCTTTCAAAGAGGCCGTAGCGTGGCCAGTGCTAGACCTCAGGGGTAGATGCCAACGACATGTCTCAAACAGAGAACCCATCTTCTCTCTATATGAACAGTTTGTTTTGAGAAGGAAAAGTTTTTTGAAAACTTGTCTGGTTGGGTCTTTCACGAAATGGTTGGGCACACCGGAAGCAATAAGAAATTGGGTTGTAGATGAATGAGGAGTAGCAGGCGGTTTGAAGATAACTCAGTTGAGCGACACACAAGTGTTATTTCGATTTGCGAGTGAGGAGAAGGCTGCTGAAACATTTCTTATAAGGTGGAGATGTTTGGAGGTAATTTCTTGAAGCTGGATAGATGGAAGGAGCAAGATGGGTGTGTTGATACTCATTTTGCCGGAGATACTGTGATCGTAAACATGGTGGGTTTGCCGATTCACCTCTGGAGTGTTGAGCTTTTCAAGAATGTAGGGGAGTTGTGTGGGGGCTTTGTTGATGTTATTTGTAGTAAGCACGACATATCTAGAGTAAAAATTAGGGTGAGGAAGGGGGGAAGGTTCCTGTTTCTGTGAAGGTGGTTGATGGAGATAGTAGCTATAGAATATGGATGTGCATTGAATTCCAACCCGAGTTTCTAATGCCAGAAATAGAGGAAAACGTGAAACTATCAAGTAGAAGGGGAGGAAAAGGAGGTGGGAGGGGGAGTAGAGGGGCTGTTGGAACGGACAAGAGACTAGAACATGACAAAAGATTTTTAATTTGGAGGGGAAGAAAAAACCCTAGCAATGGGAAAAGACAACCATACCCCTGGATTAGTGAACCGGGTCGGAGATGTAGATTGAACCAGTTCACTAAGCCTCCAGGGTCGAACCGACAAGGAAATTCAGATCCGATTGGATGTACGCTACAAAGGCCGGAAAATAAAGCTCTGGCGCCGGCGGGTAAGCAGATTTTGATGGGGACGACATCAATAGGCTTGGATTCAAGCCGGGAGCCAGATAATACACTTTCTACTGCTGTTTCAGGGCTGGACAAGTAACAGATGGTCGGATCTGCCAAACCAGAGAAGTCAAGTGGCAGGAGTTACTATTCCGGCGAGGCTAAAATCGAAAATTTAGGGAAGGGGCGACTCAGAATGACCAATCGAAGGCCCTGGTGCTTTCAAGGTTGCTGGGCGACACAAATATGGGTGGTTCAAGGCTAGCGATGCTCCGGCGACACTGCCAGCGCCGGAAAAGAGTATTGTTCAAAGTTGCAAATGGTGTCTTTTGCTCAAGAGTTTTCCAGAAATGGAATGGGTAAGCCCCAGGGGACTTCTAATAGTCTCAAAACCAATTTTTTGATGGGAGAAGTGATGATATTTCACAATCAGACCTGACTAGAAGGGTTTTGGCAACTAGCAGTTGTAGTACATACATGAGGGGGTTGATGTGACGCCGTTAGCTAGCCTTGAAGATGGTAAAAACTTTACGAGGTAGGTCCGCCATTGGCCTCTTTATTAGTTTGACATTAAGAATGTTTTTCTCCATGGTGATCTTGCGGAGGAAGTTTATACGGGGAAACCACTTGGTTTTGTTGCTCAGGGGGAGTCTAATATAGTGTGTCGATTGTGTCGGTCACTTTATGGTTTAAAATAGTCTCCTCGAGCCTGATTTGGTAAATTCAACACAGTAATTCATGAGTTTGGCATGATTCGCAGTGAAGCAGATCATTCTGTGTTTTATCGACATTTTGCTCCAGATTTGAGTATTTATTTGGTGGTTTATGTTGACGATATCGTTATAACTGGCAATGATCAAAAGGGTATCACTAATTTAAAGCAACAACTCTTTTAGCATTTTCAGACTAAAGATCTCGGCCGATTGAAGTATTTTTTAGGTATTGAAGTTGCCCAATCCACGTCAGGTATTGTTATTTTGCAACGCACGTATGCCTTAAGACATTCTTGATGAGACAAGAATGATGGGATGTAGACCCATTGACACTCTTATGGATCCGAATGCTAAACTCCTGCCAGGTCAGGGGGAGTTACTCAGTGATCCTAGAAGATATAGGCGGCTGATTGGTAAGTTGAATTATCTCACAATGACTAGACCTGACATTTCGTTTTCTGTGAGTGTTGTAAGTCAGTTTATGGATTCTCCATGTGATAGTCATTGGGATGCAGTTGTTCGCATTCTGCGATATATTAAGTCAGCTCCAGGTAAAGGTTTGCTTTTCGAAGTCGAGGCCATGAGCAGATCGTTGGATATACGGACGCTGGTTATGCAGGATCACTCTTTGATAGACGTTTTACATCCGGATATTGTGTGTTAATAGGAGGTAATTTAGTGTCCTGGAAGAGTAAGAAACAGAGTGTCGTTGCTCGATCTAGTGCTGAATCAGAATATCGATCAATGGTTGTAGCAACTTGTGAGCTAGTTTGGATTAAGCAGTTGCTCAGAGAACTAAAATTTGGAGAAATCAGTTAAATGAAACTTGTGTGTGATAACAAAGCAGCCCTTCATATCGCATCAAATCCGGTATTTCATGAGAGGACTAAGTACATTGAGATTGACTATCACTTTGTCAGAGAAAAAATTATCTCCGGAGATATTGTTACAAAATTTGTGAAGTCGAGCGATCAACTTGCAGATATTTTCACCAAGTCTCTCACTAGTCCTCGTATTAATTATATATGTAACAAGCTCGGTACATATGACTTGTATGCACCAGCTTGAGGGGGAGTGTTAGAATAGGAATAGGATTTCATATATAGTATCCTACTGGAAAAATGATTGTAATGTAGTGTCTATAAATAGGGCTCAGTGTAATCATGTAGATAAAACAATTCAATAATATATTTTCTCCCTTTCACACACATTGGGTAATGCCAAGAACTGTGAAAGATTTGATGTTCAGTTGGAAGAGTGGGAGGAGGATAAGACGAAGGGCTTGGAACATGGTATCACTTGCGTTAATGTGGGTAGTGCGGAGAGAAAGAAATAGGAGAGCTTTTGAAGGAGTAGAGTCGAGTTTCTCTCAATTGAGGAGTAGCCTTCACTCTCTTATTTTCTTTTGGAGTAAACAGAAAGTTCCTTGTTGTATAGAGAATCGGGTAGAGTTTGTAGAGAATCATATTTTGTAGAGTCTTGATCTTTTAGTATACCCTTTGTATACGGCCGTTGTGGCAATGTTTATGTATGAAAATACTTTTACTTGATAAAAAAAAAATAATGTCTTTGTTGGAGAAAGACGAATTCTTGATGCGCCTTTGATTATTAGTTGGTCGATTCATTGCCAAGGCAGAGATGTCTGGTATTTTATGTGAATTAGGCCTAAAAATATCCAATAACCTTTTCAAGTGGCCTTTTCTTAAAATGTATTTGGAGAATAGGGTCTGGGAAATGGGAAGAAGTGGAGGCTTATGTCAAATGTTTCACGACCCATTCTCTAAGCAAGACTCACGGGTATCCGGTGCCTTAACTTGGCGAGTGAACCTTCTTGGCTTTCTATCCCTTTTCTATCGTTAACAGGATGTGCAATTTAAATGCTATTTAAACTAAAGCGTATAACTTCATATTTAAATCTAAGCTCCAAAACATGTGAAAAATACTACTCCCTCCGCCCCCTTCATGTGAGATGATCCGGAGTATGAGGTCAAACTATCTAATAACCCAACTACTGTAAAACCCTATTATATTTCTTTCTATTATGATAACCGTAGAAGTTTATGCAGAAGTAAGGTCATCCAAAGTGATAACATTTGTAATGCAAATGATAGAAATATGACCTAAATACTGTAAAACCGTCTATGAAGTGGCTAATCCTCAAAACAATAATTGGCTGTATAAACTGAATAAAAGTTACTGTCCCAACTTATAGCAAAAGCGTAGCTCACCAATAAACCTTCTGAATGTGAGGGAGATCCTAGTTCGTGGTATGACCGTCTATAACACCTGTCAATGTAGGTTTCCACAAAAGAGAACGTGAGGACGGCTTCTTCATCTCTCAGTATTATTGATCCCCCACTAAGATTGGAACTAGACTTGATAAAACATGAATGCATAAACATAATCAGAATTTCCTGTTCATATGATTAAATGTCTTTTCAATGTTAAGTTTACAAAGTACCCCACTGGTGTTGCTTTTTCTTTTCGAATCAAGACATTCGTTGGCAATAAGAACAACATCCATAATTTGTATCCTCTGATGAAAGCCATCTAGGAATTTCCTTTAAACTTGTGCATGACATTTTTCAGTCTTTCAGTAATCAATTTGGAGACAATCTTGTAAACGCTTGGGGCCTGAAATCCCTCAGTTCAAGAGCTTCACTCTTTTTTGAAATCAAGGCAATGTAAGTGGCATTAAAGCTCTTTTCAAAAGAGTAATGATTATAAAGCATCTCCAAACCTTTCATGATATCTTCTATAGGGAAGAACTGACATTTCTGATTAAAAAGCATGGTGTAGTGTCCCTGGAGACTTGTCTCCGGACATTGCTTGATCACATGCAAGACTTCCGACCATTCAAATGGATTTTGTAGCAAGTTA
Organism: Anisodus acutangulus; assembly: GCA_029783415.1. NCBI lineage: Eukaryota > Viridiplantae > Streptophyta > Magnoliopsida > Solanales > Solanaceae > Anisodus > Anisodus acutangulus. The sequence goes on from CM056504.1 coordinate 62,437, forward strand.
TTCTCCTCAGCATTGATTTTGTCACATTGTCCCATAAAATAGTCAGGCCTCATTCCTCAGGTTCAGTGTAAAGATTCTGATAGAACGACAAAGATCTCCTATCTTGCTGTTGATGTCATCCGGATCATCAGTCCCATTAGCTTCAGCTTTTCTATGGAGTTGTTTCTTCTGTGCGAGTTGGCCATCTTTTGGAAAAACTTGGTATTCTTGTCCCCTTCCCCACTTTTCAACCAGAGAACTCTGGATCTTTGTCTCCATTTAATTTCTTCGTATTTGACGATGTCTTCGGACTCCATATGGATGTCAGCTTTGGATAAGAATTTCTCTTTCATCAAGTAATCCAGTTTCAAGTATGCTGTCTAAGTTTGCCAATTTTCCAGAAGCTTTGTTTTCCTTTTGTCCAAGCCGTCATGTATTCAAACGCTCCATTCTTTCAATTTAACTTTGAGGGGTTTCGTTTTTTGGCCAAGACAAAATCAGATCTTCCAGTAAATATCAGATTAGTTCCTCCACTCATTCAAAATATCAACAAATCCATAACCTCAAGCCACCAATTGTCAAATTTGACATAGGAATTGATTTTTCCCAGTCACCACATTGTAGCATCAAGGGACCATGATCTGGTGGGATTCTTGGTAAGATAGACTACTTTATAGACTTAAGATTTCATCACCCCATTCAGTTGAAAAAGGAAACTGTCGGTCAAGTGATTGTTGCTCTTAAACCATGTGAAATTTTCACCCGAGGAGGATCAATAAGTTCAAGTTCTTTAACACAACCTTCATTGCTGTTGTATTATTGTTATTCCACCTTCTTTCAGAAGCACGTCTTGATGTGTTAAAACTCCACAAAGTCATCCATTGCCTGGAACACAATCCTCTGATAGCTACAAGTTCCCACTATAGATTTTTCCTTTTGTATCTTTGTATTAGGTCCATAAGTTCATGTGAGAATTGAGAGGAAAAATTAACGGTGATAGAAAATTCTCCAGTATTGGTGCAGGGTAGATGAAATGGAGGCTCATGTCCGGAGTGCTGTGTGATAAGAAGGTGTTACCAAAACTTAAAGGCAAGTTCTACAAAGTGGTGGTTAGACAGCGTATGTTGTATGCGACGGAGTGTTGGCCAGTTAAGACCTCCCATGTTCGGAAGATGAAATTTGCGGAAATAAGAATGCTGAGATGGATGTGTGGATACACTAGAACAGATAGGATTAGGAATGAAGATATCCGGGATAAGGTGAGAGTGGCCTCAGTGGAGGACAAGATGCGGGAAGCAAGGCTGTGATGGTTTGGTCATGTGAAGAGGAGAGATACGGATGCCCCAGTGTGTAGGTGTGAGAGGTTGGCAATGGACGGTTTCAGGAGAGGTAGAGGTAGACCGAAGAAGTATTGGGGATAGGTGATTAGACGTGACATGGTGTAGTTCCAGCTTAACGAGGACATGATCTTTGATAGGAGGTTATGGAGGACTCAGATTAGGGTAGAAGGCTAGTAGGAGTCCCGTTTATCCATTTATACTAGTAGGCGCAGTATTGTTCTATAGTTTCTTGTCCTTTGACCTCTGCAACAAACTGTGACTATTTTATTTCTCTGTGGTAGCTACTGCTCCTTTTTTCCAGACTGCTTATTCGCTTTCATTATTTTCATTTTCATATTGCTTTGAAGTGCTCATCCTTATATGATTTTTTTGTGCTTTCTCTTGAGCTGAGGGTCCAGAAACAACCTCCTCCCTACCTTCCAAGGTAGGGTTAAGGTCTGCGTACACTCTACCCTCTCCAAAGCCCACATTGTGGGATTTCACTAGGTATGTTGTAGAAAATTCCCCAATATCAATGAACTCTCATTTCCATCTCCTGTTGTCCCAAAGAAATGAGTTTCCCTCTTTTGTTGAAAAGATTCAAAGAAATTTTCTTTGGGATATGGAAGATGGGACAAGGAAGTTTCACTTCGTGCGCTGGGAGACTGTCACATCTCCTAAAAATATGGGAGGCCTTGGAATTAAAGATTTAAAGGTGTTCAACAAAGTTTTGTTGGGAAAATGGGTTTGGAGGTTGGGGTGGAGGTTCAAGCTTGTTGGGGAGGGGTGGTAGTTGATAAATATGGGACAATGGGGGGGGGGGTGGAGAACTAGAGATGTCACTACCCCTATGGGTGTGGTTTACGGAGAAATATCATGAAGGAATGGAAATATTTGTGTAAATATTTCTTTCAAGGCCGGATTATCTCAAAAAGAAATTTTTCTTTCAAGGCTGGAGATGGGAGGAGGAGAGTTAGCTTTTGGGGAATAGATGGTGTGGAGATAACTTATTGAAGGATGATTTTCCGAGCTTATACAGAGTTTCTTGGCAAAGAGACTTGACTATCCACCAAATTACAGGATCACAAGGTGGAGAGACTTTTTGGGACTCGAGATTTAGATGTGAATTTCACGATTGGGAGTTGACTGAATTCCAAAGATTGTTGGCCTTAATCCATAAGCAAGTCACATTGATTGATAACCCTAATGCCTTGCGATGGGGTTTGGGGAGTAACATAGTGTCCTCTGTTAAGTCCTTTTATGAGAATATTTTGGTTAGGGAGGAGGTTGTCTTTCCATGTAATGCATTATGGATACCTAATGTGCCGATGAAGGTGTTTTTTTTTGCTTGGCTAGGCACTAGAGAGGTGATCTTGATGGTGGAAAATCTTAGAAAGCGGAAAGTCATCTGCGTCAGTTGGTGTTATATGTGCAAGGAGGCAGGTGAGGACGTGGATCATCTTCTTCTACATTGTGGCCTAACTATAAGGTTATGGTGGAATATGTTTAGGTGGTTTGGCATTTCATGGGCGATGCCAAAACTGTAAAGGATTTGATGTTCAGCTGGGAGAGTGTGAGAAGGAGGAGAAGACGCAGGGCATGGAATATGGTTCCACTGCGTTAATGTGGGTTATTTTTTGAGAGAGAAATAGGAGAGCTTTTGAGGGAGTAGCGTCGAGCTTTTTTCAGTTTAGGAGTAGTCTCCGATTCCGTGTTGTGTAGAAGAATGGGCAGAGTTCATAGAGAATCATATCTTTTTATAAATTCTCTACTTTTTGGTTTATCCTTTGTATACGGCCAATTTTGTGACCATGTTTATGAAAGAAATACATTTACCTGATAAAAAAAAAGTTTCCCCTTTTGTACCAGTTGCATCCAAACAACAATACAACTCACTGTTGCGATTAGTCTTCTCCCCCGGACCAAGAATGTCATTTTTTCTACTGTGAAATTCCATAAAGTATGTTTGAATTGATCCCCCCCCCCCCACCCCAACCCCCAAAATAAAAGAAAAAAGAAAGAAAGAAGGCACAACTCCAAAAAGGAGGTCAAAACTTTGTTAATTTTTTTTATGTTTGTTAAATGAACAAGGCGAAATACATAGATAGACCCTTTAAGTAGTCTCCAACTGTCAGTTGAACACCTTAACTATCCAAGTGACCAGATAGACACTGCCTGTCATACTTATTCGAGATTATTTTGTCTCATAAAGCAAACCGACGAGCCTTAGTCTCTGTCACCACCTGTCATACTTATGTTTCTTAGCTAAATCAGTAATCTCGGCCACACAATGAAACTGCTGGTTTAACTAAGTTGGCTGGAATATAATTATTGCAGGAACCACTTGGAGTTGCTGGACTACCCAAAGAAATTGTAAAAGTTTCAGCTGGTTATCATCATTCTTCTGCTCTTACAGGTTTATTATGATTGATTTTGATGGATCTTTTATCTTGTATGCTAAAAAACTATAATTGGGTTTTGCTAGTTCTGATCTTCTGCATTTAGTTATCTGTTTCTGTCTGATGCTTTCATTTTCATTTTTTTTGTTCAACTCTTGAATTAATTTCCTTCCTTTCATTTAATTACTTGCTTCGTTGGTGTTAGAGGGTGCTGACTTGTATTCATTGCATCATCCATCCACCGCTTCTGTATTTAATTGCTTTTATCAAGAAATAGTTATTTAACTTGTTGATAGGTTAGAAAGGATTGTTTGTCACAAAATATTTGAGTAGCAAGCCAGAACGTTTTTTTTTCTGATCAAGTAATAACATTTTATAAACAAGAATAATAAACACCCATACAAAGAGTATACCAAAAAGTAGAAAACCTTGTATAATAAAATGGTTGCTCTCTTAACACCTTCCTGCATGTGTAAGAATAGCAAGCCAGGACTTTAAGGAAATGAGTTGAGTAACTCGTGGCCGTTATATTTTATAAGATTCTCTGTAAGCCCTTATACAACTAATGTGGAACATTGATGTCTCTAACACATTCCTGCCTGTGCACGTCGACAAAAGATTTTCCTTTCTTTTCCTTGTTGCTTGACGGGTTTCATTTTTAAGGATGCTCAACAGAGTGAAGAGGAGGCCTGTAGTAGAAAGAGTGGACTCAGTAAATTGAGAGGTGGACCCATGTAGTGTTAGTTTCTTAATGAATTGAATTGAGAAAGAAAACCCAACATGACTGAAAATAGGTAGCGACAATATGCAATTAGACTGAAAGCACAAAGATACCATTTGCTGAGAAACTGGACTGGAAGCATAAAGGTACCATCTGCTGAGAAACGGGCTTACCAAAAGCTAGTAAACTGGACCGCGCTTTGCACAGTCATAAAAAAATCAATAAATTAAAAAATAACCTTTTGTTTTGAAAATTTAATCAAGACAGAGGAGATAAATTTGCGTCTACTCCTCAAGTATCTACTCCTCAAGTATCAAAATTTAATCAAGACAGGAGATATTTAACCAAAACATAATAAGGGAAAAGCGTCTACTCAAGTATCAAAATTTCTTCTCTATTCCCTCAAAATCTCTCCTATTTCTTTCTCTTCAAATAGTCCACATAGGTGCAAGTGGGGAGACATCCCAAAATCTTACTTTTTTTTTTCCTTACTCACTCTGCCACAATAAGTGTTACAGGGTTCAAAGAGGAGGTTCAACGTCTGTGATTTTTTCTATCAGTTTGGCTATCTATATCTTATTTTTTGAAATGAGCTGGATTGCTGGTATATAGTGGATAGAAAAATTTGTTTTTATTTGATTCTTTACAACAACATACCCAGTAAAGTCCCATAAGTGGGGTCTGGGGAGGATGAGATGTATACAGATCTTACCCTTACCCTTGCGGGTAGAGAGAGGGTGTTTTCGATAGACCCTAGGCTCTCAAGAAAATCATTTTTCAGGACAGGTTTGAAAGAAGTGCAAGACTGAAAACATAATCACAATAAAGCAGTAGAGATAACCAAAGTACAAGAAACAACAACAACCAAAGTAAAAGAAACACCATTACCAAATTGGCTGGCACGACATTCTAGAGAACTTTCTTCCATGTCGGTAGGGGCGAATTCAAGATTTCAAGAGGATGGGTGCACCATTTCATTTAAAGGCTACTACAGATTTTTTTTAAAAAAAAGACATTTTTGTGTAGCAAGTTGGGTTTGATCCCTTGACCTTAAGGAATTATACCCAGTCCTTAACCAGTGTTACACTTAGTCTCATTTGATCATGGGTTCTTGTAGTTAATATTAGATATATTTTAAGAATTATACACATAATATTCTGAGTTTAGTTGGGTGACCAGGGTTCACGTGACCCATTTTTTATACATGAATTCGCCCCTGTATGTCGGGTATGTTCTCCACCATCTTCAATTTTTGCATTTTAACAAGCCCTTGATAGTGATATTGCCCGAGTCTCTTATTACATAGCTCAGCAACATTTTCTTTTGCTAAATACACCATCTGCTCTTCCTCAAATGGATCCAATGAGAAACTTCTGCCTCTCATTTTGACTTTAAACAATTCTTGTCCCGAGGGGATCCTTGATCAAGCAATATTTATCTTCGAAATAAAGTTTGAAACCTTTTTCTAACAATTGACCAAGACTTAACAAGTTCCAGTCTAAGTCAGGTACATAAAGAACATCAAATATTGTTTTAGTACCTGATGGTGTCTCAACTGCAATGGTTCCTATTCCTTTTGCTGGAATGTGACCACCATGGCCTATTCTAACCTTTGCAACTCGAGTAGGCTTCAATTCTTTGAAGAGTTCTTTATCATAAGTCATGTGATTTGTGCATCCGCTGTCGATCAGCCACGACTCGCTTGAAACATTGCTTGCAAAACATGAAACAAAGAGTTGATACTCCTGTTTATCAACAACTCGAGCATCTGTATCTTGCTGCTGAGTTTTATTCTTGCAAATGATTGCTTTGTGCCCTAACTAATTGCACTTACTGAACTTAGCATCAGACCTTCTCCAACACTTGAAAGGTGAGTGTCCGTTCTTGCCACAATGCTTACAAGAAGGGTAATCTCCTTTGGAGCTACCTGGTTTGCTTTTGTTGTGGTGTGCTGCACCTTCTCCATCTGTTGGTTTGTTCTTTGTATTCTTCTTCTTCTTATATCTTCCATCGTCTTGATGCTTGGCTGGTCGTTGAACTCTGCTAGTGTAATTTTGGACAAGTCCTTAGTATTTTCTAAGGTTGTAATGGTTGCCTCAAATCTTTCAGGTACTGTTACAAGGATTTTCTCAATGATCCTTGAATCATTAAAAGTGGAACCCAACAATCTGACGCGATTTGCTATATTAAGAAGTCGGTCAGATTACTCCTTTATGGTTTCACTTTCCTTCATCATTTGCAGCTCAAACTCACGTACTAAATTCTGCACTTGCATCCCTCGAACTGTTTCATCTCCTTCATACTCAGTCTTGAGACAATCCATACCTCTTTTGCTGACTTCAGAGATATGATACGAGTGAAGATGATGGATGAAACTGCAGTAAACAAGCATGCCTTTGCCCTTGATTTCCTGGTTTTCCTTTTCGTGTGATTTTTAATCTGCGCCATCGTTGGATTGTTTGGCAAGGGAGCAATCTCGTAATCATCTTCTATAGCCTCCCAGAGATCCAAGGCTTCCAGATATGTCTGCATTCTAACTGCCCAAATCTGATAACTTTCTTCATCGAAAGCTGGCGATGCCAAGAAGAACTTGCTTCTCCGTTCATGAATCCACTGAATCTGACAGATGCACACACACAGAGGTCCCTCGAGATTAAAGCTCTTGATACCAGTTGTAGGTTTTAGAACTGTTAAGGAAAACAACGCAGCGAAGGGAAACCAAAATAAAGCAGCGGAAAAGGATTAAGAAAATATAGAACCAGAAGAGTTTATGAACCAATGGAAAATTTGCATACTTTATTGAATCAACTCCTAATTTAAATAGTCGATACACAACTGAAAGTAGGTAAAGCACCCCTATTTGCTATCCTGAAAATCAGAAACGACTAACAGTTCCCTATAGAATAGGAATACCAATTTGACTAGGAGTCTTATCTAAAAAATCTAGAGAAAAATAAAATAAACAGGTCACGTGCATTCCTTAAAGCAATTTTTAACAAAACCTGTAATATTTGAATGAAGGTAATTCTCCATTCACCAGAAGAAATGTAGAACCTTACAAAGACTGATGAGATATTTATGTATAGTTTAATTACATTTGTTTTCAACATATAGACCAATGAGGCAAATAGTTTGCACTCGTTAGACTTTTATTTATTTTCAATTGTTTAATTGTTTTCTCTTGTTTTTCTTTTACATTCTAGTAGTTTCTTAGCATTCATTCTTTTCTCATAGCCTCTTCATTTTATTGTTCCCCTAATAGTCCGTGGCATTATTGCAGTGGATGGAGAACTTTATATGTGGGGGAAGAACTCAAATGGTCAGCTTGGCCTTGGAAAGAGTAATAATACATATGCTCTTGTTATGTTCTTTTTGGCTTCTCCTTTAGCCATCTTCATTGCTATTGTTGCCCCCAAACGCACACGCAAGTTTACGTGATCAACAAGTAATAAAGTAGTGAATCAAGTATTGTTCCCATGAGGACTTGTGATTAACTATTCACTAAATTAAATTATTTATAAATTATCGAGTCAAGACAATATACAAAAATGTTGTTTGACAAATTATCGCTACTAAATTAACTAAAGACTAATTGATCAACACATTTAGAACGATTTGGATTTCATGGGAGAAATTAGTCTAGAGTTACGTGTTTTATCTAACAATCCTGTTGAATTCTTCAATCAATTATAATTTGGATTATTAATTGACAGGGTTAATTTACTCATAGAAATCTGTCAATTGCTATTCGCCTATTCAATTTAACCTAATAGTTATTTTTCTATGGAATTAGAATTAACAAGAACCCATTATAATATCTATAAAATAACTAAGCAAGACGATTAAGTATATTTCTATCTTAAATTCCTAGGTTCAAGAGCTTTCCCTATTCAATTCTATTTCATTCAAGAATTCCCTTTTTCTAGTTCAGTTCAAGATTCATTGATAGTATCTAATTGTTGGCTCAACAATTTTCTTGATAAAGTAATTGATTTCATTCATGGCATCTAGAAGATGCAAATTAGTTACAAAAGGTGTATGCAAAAGTATGTTAGCTCTAGTACATCATAGAACTAACAAAGTTTAAAAAGCTATCAGGGAATCCATTGGGGACAAAAAGAATCCAGCTTAATAGATACATAATAATTCTAGCTTTGAGCTTAGATTGGCTAGTTGAGAGACCATCGAAACATCTTCTATTCCTTTCATTCCAAATACTCCAAAAAATAACATGTATCATTTTCCAAATCTTCTTCATGGTGCTGTCAACTTTCCAATGGCTCCAGTTTGGCATTACCCATCTAAGGCCAAAAAGGTTGAAAAACATGTTTCATAGATCTGCTAACTCACTATATGACTAGACGAAATATGTGGTGCAACAGGTGGTGCAGCTTGCCGTAACAACAGGTAGGCCCAAAATCCATTCTTTACATGGTATCAGAGCCAGAGCCAGACCTATTCCAATTCATTATTCACCGATGTTGGGCCTCCAAATTATATTGTCCACGCTCCAGTTAACGAGGTCTGGGCGTGCGGGGGAGTGTTAAGAGTCTCACATTGGAAATGGAATGGGAACATGAACTCCTTATATGGACTTGGACAAAATCCTTACCCTACAAGCTAGCTTTTGGGGTTGAGTTAGGCCCAAAATCCATTCTTTACATCATTGAACTCTTCCTTCACTACATCATTGAACTCTTCCTTCACTGCCTGAACATGTCCTAGATAGGTAGATATATCCAAATCCTTCTCTTTAAGGTTAGTTGACCAAGAAATCACATAACAAAAATGAGAGATGTCTTCTGTGTATAACCCACGAGCCTTTTCCCAAACTAGAAAGCAAGTCTGGAATGGACGAAATAGAGGCATCAACTTCGAATCAACAGATTTTTATAATAGGCTACACAATTGAGAATCAAACTCTTCCCGTTGTCCCCTTTCCTTTTCATTAATATCCTTAGCTTGTTTAATTAAGTGATCTAGAGAACCTTTTCCCTTGTACTATAATTGAACAGGAGAAGACTCACACTATTTATCAAGGGTTTTGTGGTGATAGAGTGATTCGAGTTGCTTGAAACTATAATAGTTTTAGCACCAAAATATCTGATATGAAAGACATGATGATGGTTTAAAAGGAAAATTCAATCAAAGATCAAATATATGATGTAGATGTTACCAGAGTGCTAGCAGTGTCAAAAAATAGAGTAAAAATCTGGGTGAGTCGAAAATCTGAGACACAATCGCCGGAATGTGGAAAAAGTTATCAGAATGTGGTGGAATTTTGATGTGTAGGATCAGACCGAGAAGCCGAGTTCCTGTGAAGAAAACTTCCCCCTAGTAGAATCCACTGCCTGGAAGATCACTCACGCGTCGGCGCGTGGTTGGATCTCGCCCGATAATTCTTCCCTCTTGACGGCTCGTGGGAGGTCAGACGGGGGTGAGACTGACTGGGGCTTGGTTGCATGTGGGTTCTGATCCTATTGGTGGTACTGGTTTATGCACAGTGCCCCCCCGGGAAGCAAGGAAGCCTTGGAACAATGGTGTAGTTGTAAGAAAATTGGTCCGCAATAGAATTTCTCTTTTACAATAATTATTTTCTCACAAAAACACTGATAACATGTGAGAAAGACGAGAAGGAAGAGAAAACGCTGCTTGATTATTTTGTCAAATTATTGGGGTTTAAACAACGATGGTTATGTGATCTAATATAATTACAAGGAGAAAATCATTTTTTTAATCAAGTAAAGATTTCATTGATAATTAACATGCCAACTTGGCCGTTACAAGAGATATACCAAAAAAAGAGAAACCTACAAAATATGGTTCTCTCCAAAAAGACACCCAATCCTCTATACAAACAGGAACTACATGGATGCACCAAAAGAAAATAAAGGATCGGAGACTACAAGGAGAAAATTACATATACTATATTTACACTAGTTCTAGAATATTCAGTGGATTCTAACAGTAGTGCAAAACAAAAATAAAAAGAGCAAAAAAGCGAATAAACTAGACAAAAGAAAGGAGAATATATTACTGACCTAAATTAGAAGTGATGAGTTATATAACTGACCAAAAAATAACAAAAAGATCAAGTAACACAAAAAAATCAGATAAAGCAAAAAGATAGTCCACTATATCGTCATCAAATTGACTTGGGCTTAAGGATTTTATTAACTACCATAAATTACTATATATAACTCAAGTTTGTACAATCATCTGCAGAAGCTGCTACAGTACTGTCTATACCCAATAAAGTTGAATGCTTGAATGGAGTCACAATCAAAATCATTTCCTTAGGTTTCGAACACTCAATTGCTGTAACAGGTATGGGATCTAATTTGTTAAATGCTTCTTTTCATAATAAAAATCCAGGATCAAATATGTTATTCCGCTATTAGTGCCTGTTAAGGAAAAAACAGTTATGTTTTGCTCGCAGCTTGAGTGACCATTGTCTTCGTGTCATCACTATGTTATCTTTTTCCTGGCCAGATAAAGGTGAGACTTTGAGTTGGGGTGGGGGACAATCAGGAAGACTTGGTCATGGACATCAATCAGGCATTTTTGGACTCTTAAAAAGTGACAGGTTAAGTAGATGGTTAATAATCCTCTGCATTTTGCATGAATTGATTTCTTTTTCCCGGTATTATGAATTAGTATCAACAGTATTCTTACTCTTGTTTGATGATTTACTCTTGTCCAAAATAAATTATAAATTGAGTTATTTAATGAATAAATGGGTCTCCTCATATTCTCGGATAACAGAGGATGCCATCAGTTATAGCGAACTCTTCTACTTTAATATGTACTTTGCATCTATTTAAGTGTTTCTAGTGAATAACTAATTGGTTATTGTTGGTAATACTAGCTGTTATTTCTTCTTCCCTTTAAACAATTGATCTTTTCTTGCTTTTTGAAAACAGTGAATACACACCACGACTTATTAAGGAACTTGAGGGGTTGAAGGTACTTGGTATCTGCGATGTCTTCAAGCTTCAATTATAGACTTCTCTCTTCAGGATGCCAAGAGTTTTTAATACATGCTTCATAGCTGCTGGTTCATTTTGACAATTCTAGTTATGTGTAAATAGGTAAAGAATGTGGCTGCTGGAATGTTGCATTCTGTCTGCATCAGCGGTAACTCATTGTAATTTGCAGAAAGCACTTTGATGTTAAATAAAGGCCTCCATTTCGTTTTTATCCTTTTTATTATGCCACAGAGAATGGATCTGTACATTTTTTTGGCGAAAAAGCAAAGAAGAAATTGGTAAATATCTATATAATAGCATCATGCAACTTTTCTTTTATTTACGTTGGATGACGTCCACTTTTATTTAAAATTTCAGGGCTATAGTGAAGCATCAAATAATCTGGTACCATCTATGGTAGATGAACTTCCATATTCTGAAAAGGCTGCATGTGGAGGCTATCATACCTGTGTTATTACAGGTAAATTTATCTGGTTGAATATTCTCCACTTGATTTCTAACTTTGAGAAGCAACAAATTGAGTATTTGAGTCCTAAAATCTGAAGATATGATCTATATTTGGTGAGAAAAATGTTGGTTTAGGATTATTGTCATATTTAAACTAAGTTGGCATAAATGGTAGGTTTATCTAGTCTTACGCACAATTTTTACGCAAACATTTCCACTTTGTCATGCACCAAAAACTTGGTGGGATGGACCGGCGCCCAGTGCCTTAACTTTGACCGTGCGAACCAACCTTACATGACTTATGAACGTGATTCATGCATGCCCGGAAGTATAAATCTTTTGATAAAATATTTTCTTTTGCATAAAACACTTTTTTTCTGGTAAAACGCCTTTTTTCATAGTTTTGCGAAATTACATATACACAATAGTAAATTATGCATGTCATATCGACCTCAAATAGGAAAGACAACATATCGATACCCACTATGTCTATGGAGTCTCTGTGGCAATTGAATAAAAGAAATGTTAGTGAGAAGGCTCCAGCAACAAAAAAACGCCCTAAATATGAAGTGTTATGGGATGGAGGGCTATGTCGCTAGACGTCCACCTATGTCCGTCGACGTGGCCCAGTGTGGGTGGGCGCTGGCTCACCAAGAGCCCGTAGGATGAGGGAGGTTCCTAGCAAAGATCCGCACCGTCCTGAGGATCAATACCTACATTCACGAAGAGATGCAACACCCCAGCAAAAGAGACGTGAGTACATAACGATGAGTGCTCATATGCATCGTAGGCTTCCTCACAAGAACATAAAGGGAAACATGAAAGGATAAGATGCAATTTAAAGTAATAACCATTTTGCTTATTTCATAAAGCATATAAGAGTTTGAGCTTTAAACAAACTATACTTATTATCTTTGGCTGGAGTCCCTAATCCTTGACATAAACATTAGCCACCATGTGTACCTCATGGTGCTCCGACCTTTAGCCCGAGATGAATTTGGCGCCTCACCATAATGTTGTATGAATATGGACAAATTTGCTAGCAAGAACATAATCCCAACCAAGGGAACCAATCAAGGGTGACTATTTAATCTCCCAAATCAATTGGTACGACCATAATCCTACATTGGTACATGTAGCTTCGAGTATTTGATCCTCTTTTGCAAATACCTTCTCACTAAGAATACTCCCAAAGCATTTCCTTTCATTTGGCACCATTGGCCATAAATAATTAGCTTTAAGTTTGGTTCAATAGCCACAATTCATTCTTAATCATCAAAATTTGTCATTTGAGAAATTATAAAGTCATATTCAATTTCCTTTGCCACGTAATATTAAAGTCATTATTGTTTAAATCTTTGAAGCATTTAAAGTCATAAAAGGGCAGCACGGTGCACTAAGCTCCCGCTATGCGCGGAGTCCGAGAAGGGCCGGACTACAAGGGTCTATAAAGTCATGAATCATAATTTAAATCATTACCTTTGAGGTAAAACATGGATAGCGTATAATTACTTGTCGCCCACAATTATACACTAACAATTTAGAAGATATGTCGTCATACAATTACGTTTTAGAAGGCATGCAATTTCGGATATGGAAGAGTTCATCTCAACATACCTTGAGCGTTCTTCTAGCTAGCAATTCTTTCCCGTATCTCAACTGATATAAGAATTAATATACAAGTCACAATGGATACTAGTCGTCAATAACCCATTGGGTTCTTCATATGTTCAATTCAGATGATAAAAAGATGCGTAGGTTTCCCCTCTCCCTGCATAGCTATGCAAGAAAGCTACGTAGGAAGGCTCCCTTCCTGACAAGCTGTTGGAATGAGCTACGCCATTTGTGAGTAGCTACTGTGAGAAATTATGGGAGAAAAAATATATTATTGAATTGTGTATCTACATTATTACATTGAGCCCTATTTATAGATATTACATCTCAATCTTTTTCCATGTAGGATTCTATATACAAATCTTATTCCTACTCCTATTCTAACACTCCCTCTCAAGCTGGTGCATACAAGTCATATGTATCGAGCTTATTATAGATGTATGTAACACGCGGACGACTGAGTGACTTGGTGAAAATATCTGCAAGCTAATCACTCGACTTTACAAATTTAGTAACAATATCTTCGGAGAATATCTTTTCCCTGAAAAAGTGACAATCAATCTCAATGTGCTTAGTGTCCTCGTGAAATACCGAATTTGATGCGATATGAAGGGCCACTTTGTTATTACACACAAGTTCCATTTGACTGATTTCTCCAAATTTTAGCTCTGAGCAACTTCTTAATCCAAACTAGCTCACAAGTTGCTATAACCATTGCTCAATACTTTGATTAAGCACTAGATTGAGCAACGACACTCTGTTTCTTACTCTTCCAGGACACCAAATTACCTCATATTAACACACAATATCTAGATGTAGAACGTCTATCAGAGGGTGATCATGCATAATCAACATCTGTATATCCAATGATCTGCTCATGGACTCGATCATCGAAAAGCAGTCCTTTACCTGGGGCTGACTTAATATATCGCAGAATGCGGTTAACTGCATCTCAATGATTATCACAGGGAGAATCCATAAACTGACTTACAACACTCACATAAAACGAAATGTCAGGTCTAGTCACTGTGAGATAATTCAACTTACCAGTCAACCGCTTATATCTTCCAGGATCACTGAGTGGCTCCCCCTGTCCTGACAAGAGTTTAGCATTCAGATCCATAGGAGTGTCAATGGGTTTACAACCCATCATTCCTGTCTTCTCAAGAATGTCTAAGGCATACTTGCGTTGCGAAATAACAATACCTGACGTGGATTGGGCAACCTCAATACCTAGAAAATACTTCAGTCTGCCAAGATCCTTAATGTGGAAATGCTAAAAGAGATGTTGCTTTAAATTAGTGATACCATCTTGATCATTGCCAGTTATAACGATATCGTCAACATAAACTACCAAATAAATACTCATATCTGTAGCAGAATGTCGATAAAACACAGAATGATCTACTTCATTGCGGGTTATACCAAACTCCTGAATTACTGTGCTGAATTTACCAAACCAGGGTTGAGGAGACTGTTTCAGACCATAATGTGACCGACGCTATCGACACACCAGATTAGACTCTCCCTGAGCAATAAAATCGGGTGGTTGCTCCATATAAACTTCCTCCTCAAGATCACCATGGAGAAAAACATTCTTAATGTCCAATTGATAAAGAGGCCAATGGTGGACAACATGCATGGATAGAAAAAGATGAACAAATGCTATTTTAGCCACGGGAGAAAGTATCACTATAATCAAGCCCAAATATATGTGTATACCCCTTCGCAACAAGGCGAGTCTTAAGCCGATCACTTGGTTGTTCAGACCAACTTTGACGGCATAAACCCAACGACAACCAACATTAGATTTACTTGAAGGGAGAGGAACAAGCTCCCAAGTACCACTCGTGTGTAAAACAGACATTTCATCAATCATAGCATGTCGCCATCCAGGATGAGAAAGGGCTTCACTTGTAGACTTAGGAATGGGAACAGAGGACAATGATGATACAAAGGCATAATGGGATGATGATAGACGATGATAACTTAAAAGGGTATAATGTGGGTTAGTATTACGAGTGGATCTTTTACCTTTCCGAAGTGCAATCGGCTGATCAGGAGGAGACAAGTCCACAATAGGTGCAGCGTCTGACGCATGACATTGAATTATCTGGGCCTGATGTAGGGTCTGATGCTGGACGTGGTCGATGATGATAAGTCAGAAGTGGTGACACTATGACTGGAGATGTAGACGTAATTGTAGATTCATCAAAGGTCGGTGTAACCAGACCCCACGTGTGGGATTTCACTGGGTATGTTGTTGTATCAAAGGTCGGTGTAGGTAAAACCTGAGGTATAGGTAAGACCTCAGAGATATCAGGATGATCAGAAGGAGACCTAAAGTAAGGTTGAGACTAAAAAAATATGACATCGGCAGATATAAGATATCGATTGAGATTAGGTGAGAAGCAACAATACCCCTTTTGAACTCGACAATAACCAAGAAAGACACATTTAAGAGAGCGAGGGGCTAATTTATCTATCCCTGGAGCTAGGTTATGCACAAAACATGTGCTTCCAAAAACCCGAGAAGGAAGAGAGAGATGACTGGGGATATAATATGGAATATGGAATCTGATTCTGAATAGATGATGAGGGAATTTGATTAATTAAATGACAAATTGTGAGGACTGCATCGCCCTAAAAGCGCAGCGAAACATGGGATTCAATGAGAAGAGTGCGAGCAGTCTCAATTAGATGTCTATTTTTCCTTTCTGCTATCCCGTTCTGCTGAGGGGTGTACAGACAAGATGTTTGATGAATAATTCCTTGGTGAGTCATAAACTGTTGAATCTGGCAGGATTTGTATTCTAAGACATTATCACTATGAAAAGTACGAATAGAAATACCAAATTGATTTTGTATTTCAGCACAAAAACTCATGAATGTAGAGAATAACTCAGAACGATCTTTCATTAAGAATAGCCAAGTACATCTGGAAAAATTGTCAATGAAACTAACAAAATAACGAAATCCTAAAGGTGAACCTACTGTATTCGGATCCCAAATATCATAATGAACTATTGAAAAAATAGACTCTGCACGACTCTCAACACTACGTGGAAAGGTAGTGCGAGTGTGTTTTCCAAGTTGACACGACTCACACTCTAATTTGGATAGACTAGACAAACTAGGCACCATCTTTTATAGCTTGAACAGACTCGGATGTCCCAATCGTTTATGGATTAAGTCTGGCGGATCTGTAATGTAGCATGCTGTGAAGGAATTAGGAGAGGTAAGATAGTAAAGACCTTGTGATTCATATCCTACACCAATCACTTGTCCCATACTGCGGTCCTGCATAACAAAAGAATCATCAAGAAATATTATGGCACAATTTAGGGCACGTGTCAAACGACTGACATATGCAAGATTAAAAGGACAATCAGGGACATAAAGAATGCAGTTTAGAGTGACAGAAGATAGGAGATTAGCTTGTCCAACCCCTTTTGGTTTTGATTGGATCTCATTGGCTAAAGTAACCGGAGGAAGGGACTGAATAAATAATATTTGACAAAAGTGATTTGTTACCAGAAATATGATCAGAAGTGCCTGAGTCAACGACCCACGATGGACGGATACTAGATTGTGAAACACAAGCGAAAGAATTACCAGCAACAGAAGTATTAGGTTGAGAATCCGTGGCTACATGTGGAGACGTCTGCTTACTTGCTCGATACTGAATCTCCTTCAGATAAAAGCCTCGAATTTCCTATAGTATCAGTCTGAGCAACATGAGCATTGTTGGGTGGTTGACCATGTAGAACACGACATACATCACGAGTGTGTCCAAACATTGGGTAGTGGACTATGTACACACGACATACCTCGCGAGTGTGTCCAAACTTATGATAATAACTACACTTAGTTCGAGATTTTCCAAAACGACCTCCTCGTCGATTATCCATAGACTGAGATGTTTGATTCTCTATGGTTTGAGATGCGAGAACAGAGGAGTCAGCGGTTAGTGATGGAACCACTGTGTGATTAGGAGGCGCAGCAAGACGAAGCAAATGAGAAAATAGTTCATTAATTGTAGGAACCGTAGGACTAGCCAAAATCTAATCACGCACAGAGTCAAGGTCAGTAGGAAGTCCAGTAAGTGTGAGAACTAGAAACAATATGTCTTTGCTCTTCTTATTTTTCAACGTTTGTAGTGATTGGCATCAACTTCTCAAATTCCTCCATGACTTCCTGTACATATCCCAAGTAAGTAGACATATCTGATTCATGTTTCTTTAAGTTGGTCATCCGAGATATCACATCATAAAATCGAGATGTCATTAGTGTATAAAGCGCGAGCCTTTTTTCAAACTGAATAACATGTCTGGAAGCAACGAAACAAGGGCATCAACTTGGGATCAATAGATCGCCACACGAGACTACATAATTGAGTGTCAACCTTCTCCCACTGTGCTTTGGTCTTTTTTGTCGCACTAACCTCTGTTTTTTCATTAATCACAATAGTCTTTTGCGTTAAGTGATCTTGAACACCTTGACTCTTGCACCACAACTCAACCGAGGAAGCTCAAGCTAAATAGTTTGAACTTCCCATTAATGGTTCGGAAGTAATCATGGGGCTTGAAGTTCCAATTCTCGTATTTTTGGGATTAAAATATCAAATTCAAGAGACATGGTTTAAAACCTTTAAGAAATCTGACCAAAAGAGGTTGATGATGCTAAGAAACTGAAATCCAGAAATTGCAGCAAACAGTCATCGGGAACTTGCCGGAAAAACTAAAGGTGGTCGGAATCAGGAACAAATTGGATGGGTAGGCTCGGAATGGAGAGACGAGTCAACTGGAAAAAATTTTTGCCGACACCGGAAAATAGTTTCGGTGATCGGAATCTAAAAACAATTGATGAGGTTCGGTCGGAAATCTTAGGCGATCTCACCAGGAAAAAATCAGTTAAAAATGTGACCGGAAAGGCCCTCATGCGCTGGCGTGTGGAGCTGACTCGTTGTCGGTGCCGCAACTTCAGGCGGCGCGTGACGGCGCGTGGCAGGTCTTCTGCCGGTACCGTTGGCTGGGTTTGGTCGCCGGAGGATGGGGAACCTCGTGGTGGTGTTGGTTTTCGCACAACACTGACCAGAACAGAGATGGCTGCGAGCAGTCACCGTAAATTGCACAGTGACAGAATTTTCTTCGCTGGAAGAGCTGGTATTTTGCACTGCTATATTTTATCACTAATTCTCTGATACCATGTGAGAAATTGTGGGAGAAAAAATATTATTGAATTGTGTATCTACATTATTACATTGAGCCATATTTATAGATATTACATCTCAATCCTTTTCCATGTAGGATACTATATACAAATCATATTCTTACTCCTATTCTAACAACTACACATTGTTGTACGGGAATTGAGGTTTTTGTGTGTAGAAATTGAGTTGTGTCCGTAGTTGAGGCTTTCTACGCGTCGGAACTTCTCCCCACACATAGCTTTGGCTTTGGGGTGCGTAGCTATGCATGCCTCGCGTAGCTGCCCATCAGTAAAAACGTCATAACTCCTTGTAGAAATAGCCAAATGAGGAATGGTTTGAAGCGTTGGAAACTAGACTCGAAGACCTTTAATTTGATAGGTAATTTACCACATAACTCTTAATATCTTAGAAGATTTGCTGGTTTGAAGTTTGGTTTTGTGCAAGCTCATTTGGAACTTTAGTCTGTTGCATAGTATAGTTTCAAATGTTGTTTGGTTATAGGGCTCTCCTTAGACCCTATATCACTCCTATACACCTCCTACACTTAGTATCATGTTCAAGTAGTGTTATACTAGTTTGTAGCATCCTTAGGCACACAAAACATTATATATAATCGTCGTTGACGCGCTTTAATGTCTTAAAACCTTATGAAATTTTCGGGATCGTGACACTTTTTGTGGCTGACCTTTTATGTGGACATCAGAATGTGCATCTATTTTGTGTAAAAAGAAAAGAAATCGACGTTGTTCCTGTATAAGTTCAATGCTCGACAATTAGTTAATACTTAAATCTGATAAAAATGCATGGAAGACCAACTTTAGTAGGTTGTTTGCGTCTGTTAGGGTGAACAAAGTAGTTTAAAACTTGGAGATAGTAATCTACATCTTAACTATGTATGTTTAAGCAGTTTAGAGCAATTATTTTGTTAAAGTGACATTAAACACGAGTAACTATTGATCTTGTCAAAAAAATATAAGCAATTATTGAACACAATCCAGAGCTATTGCAACTATGTGTTTTCTGCATGCCTGCATAAAGGTAAGAAAGTGATTGAGTACTCTTTTAAATGTAAAGGTGGTTGAGCTATGTTGGGTTGTCTTAGAAGGTTTCCGCAGTGTAGGAACCATTAGGTTTCTAAAGGGAGAATCAAATTTATGTCTATGATATGTGCCAAGTGTATGTAAAAAGAAAAATTACAATCTGGAACTTCTTCATCCTAGTTAAACATACTTCCTTTGTCCCAATTTATGTCATGATGTTTGACTGGGCTCAGAGTTGAAGAATGTTTGGAAGACTTTTGAAACTTGTGGTAAAAAACAAGCCATCCATATTATAAATCAATGTCTTTAAGGCTAAAGTGCGAAGTTTAAAGTTAAATTGTTAATAAAGGTGTCATTCATTTGTGGACGGACTAAAAAGGAAAGTGTCATATAAACTGGATGTAGGACATTTGGTACATGGACAATTTAATATGGGGGCCCAACATCAGTGTACAAAGAAATTAGGATGGGTCTGGCTCTGATACCATGTGAGTAATTTAGGAGAAAATATTATTGAAATTGTGCGTCTCTACATTATTACATTGAGCCCTATTTATAGACACTACATCTCAATCTTTTTTTAGGTAGGATATTATATACAAATTATATTCCTATTATATGATATTGGGTAATCTCGCATCATGAGCTAACTTTTGTGGTTGAGTTAGGCCCTAACATGAATTTTATGACATTTTTTCTTAATGTTTTTCCTCGAATGAGGTGATTTAAATATATGTTGTTGCATGATATCAAGTGCATTATTTGGAACTAAAGGCTAATTTCTTTGTAAGCTTTGACTTTTGTATTTACTCAGTTTTTGTTCATAGGTGGTGGAGAACTGTACGTGTGGGGCACCAATGAAAATGGGTGTCTTGGTATTGGGTACTCTCTATTGCATTGCTTGATAGTTGAATTTGTTGGATGGTAGAGTTGTCCTTATGGATTCTATTTATCATTTTTTAAATTTTATTATGTACTTTTGGTGTTTGCTTATGTCAGTTCTACAGATGTCGCTCATTCACCTGAAAGAGTTGAAGGACCATTTTTGAGTCATCCAGTATATGAGGTTTGTTTTTCCATGTAAAATTTCTTTCCATTTTTTGGTGAACGCATTACTTTGGCTTGCTATTCCAGTCTCTAGTGTAAAAGAGGTGCATAAAGTAGGTAAAGAAAGGATACATATGCAGTTGCGAAGACCATGAAATGAGAAAATGCAACCTAATCTATGTTATTACTAGCAAACTCTATCGGAGGGGTTTGATTGGTTTGAAAAGATTATGAAAGTCATAAATCTTACCTTGTTGTCTTGACAGGTATCCTGTGGTTGGAAGCATACGGCAGCAATTTCTGGTACAAGAATCATAGTAAATTTAAACTGCATATGTTTGTTGTTTTGTATAGATGCTAATAAACGTCTTTGTGCTTGTTCCCTATCTTGAAAGCTATTGATGTTAGTCTTGCATTCTCCCTACTCTTCCACTCAACCTACAATTTCTTCCTGCTGCTTGTAATATGAATTTTCTGAATTGTGTTGCAAACAAGCATATACTTCCTTTGAGAAATAGAGATTGCTCTTTTTAATCTAGCAACCTCAATCCCCAAAAAATACTGCAACTTCTCTAGATCTTTGATCTCAAATTCTTTTGCTAACAACTTCTTTAATGGGATCATCTCCTCTTTGTCATCTCCTGTCATTACTATGTCGTCATCGTAAATGATAAAAAGAGTGAATTTACCCCTTTTGATGTCTTATGAAGAGGGTGTGATCGGCACCGCTTTGTTGCTAACCGAAAGAGATCTTTATCATGCTTTTTATAGTATTTTTATGGCTTTATATACTGCTTTGAATTGTTTATCCTTGTGCCGAGGGTCTACCGAAAACAACCTCTCTACCTCCCAAGGAAGGGTTAGGTCTGCGTACACTCTACCCTCCCCAGACCCCACTTTGTGGGATTTCACTGGGTATGTTATTGTTGTAACCGACAGAGATCAGCGCTTTAGAGAATCTGTCAAATCAAGCTCTAGGGAATTGCTTCAATCCATACAAGGTTCTTCAGTCTGCACATCTTTCCCTGACCTTGTTCAGTATCAAATTAACTTCATATAATACACCTCTTCTCTTAAGTCTTCACAAAGAAATGCATTTCCTCACATCCAACTGTTGCAAATCCCAATCAAGATTAACTGCACATGACAAAAGAATTTTTATATTGTGCAACAAGGGCAAGCGTCTCATGATAATCAATTCCATAAGTTTGTGTGAATCCCTTAGCCACCAATATTGCTTTGAAATTTTTCGATCGACCCATCAACTTTATATTTCATAGTGAAGACTCATTTGCAACCAATTAACTTTTTTGTCTCGTGGTGAAGTGACAAGTTAAGTCTCATTTCTTTATGTAGTGCCTTCATTTCTTCAATCACAGTTTGCTTCCGTTTAGGATCTGCAAAAGCTTACCTATAATTTTGGGGACGACTTTATAGGAAGGAGACAAGGAATGATAGGAGACAAATTTAGATAAAAGATGTTTGGTACAAGATTTAACTCCTTTTCCATGAGTAATAGAAAAATCTATCTCTTTCAGCAACCCCATTTTGTGCCACTAGTATAGGAAAAACTAGTTTGATAGATTATAGATTATCCCATTAAACTCTCACGTTACCACTAAATCCTCTTCCTTGTTTGAAGATTTTGAAAAACACAATGATCATGGAAGAACTCGATACTACAACTTAGTTCTTTGGTGATGGAGCTAACAGATAACATGTAACAGGAATTTCAAGTACATGAAGAATGGATGATAAGGTAATATCGGGGGCGCATAGTATTCAAATTCATGTCATAACAAGGGAATTCTTTGAATCCCATAAACCATTATCAGATGCAGTAAGTTGATTATTCTCTCCATTAATATAACCAAGCAATTTTCTAGATTTAATATAGAGCGAACAAAATCTTGACCAGGCAAGATATATACCAGCCATATTTCACATCAGTGATTTGTGGAAGAGAATTGTTTTCCGTTGTTTTCGTGTCCCCCATAATTTTCATAGGACTCCAAATCAGAAAATAGAATTTCCTAGAATTCTAGCAGGGAATTATCTTGAAATCAATCCCCCAAAGAAGACAACTGGAAAAAATAGCTGGACAATTTATCTCGCAAGAACCTTAGCTTCAGTGTTCGGAAAAATCTGAAACTTGGTGGGTAGGCTCGGAGTTGACAAGAGAACCCAAGCAAGAACGAATCTCGAAAAAATTCTGCTGATTTGCAGATAGCTTCAAGGAGGGAGAAAACTTGACCTCTTTTTGGAAGGAAAAACGAGGAACCTTAATGTTGCAATGGAGAAAAACTCACCTCAAAAGGCAGCAACGGCTCTGATACTATGTAAAATTTGAGAAAGAAGTTCAAAAAAATGAGAAAGAAGAAAAGTTTTCTTTGTATTTCAACATGTCTTTACATCACATGGAAAGGGGTATTTATACAAGTGAATCCTAACCAATTAAGGAAAAGACAAATCAATTACAATAAAAGAAAATATATTTTCCTATAATTACGCTATGAAGAGGAAAAATATAGTCTCCTAAAATCATGCTGATTAATTAACACCATCGACATTGTCTATTTCAAACATATTCCTAATGAATAACTTATTCTTGAAGATGATAGAAAGGGAAAAAGTGGATATTTATTGGTAGAAACTATTAATAAGATGTAAAATTATGAACAATATAACATCTGAAATTCTCTGCCTTCCTTTTTTATCAAACTCTACTGAAACTCACTGAAGCAATTTTGAGCTTTAACATGGATCATGGTTATGCAGACTTACAAACGGTAGAAGTACCACACATGGAAGATAAAACTCGGATGTTAGGAAACTCTTAACATTTTATGGAAAACAAATTATTGAATATTGGAAGCAAAGGGACTCAAGTGAAGCGGAACGAATGTCGAAGAGCTGAACCCAACTAGCTTAGGATAGAGATGTTAATTGTTGCTTAAGACCGTGATTGTACTCTCTTCATCAAACACATTTCGAATATTAACTATCTCTAAACCATCTTAATATCTGGTTGACCCGTGAAAGGTTGAACTTTGAGAGCTGACCTCTTTGATTCCTTAATCTTCATGTCTTGCTAATGAAACAATACAACAGATTTGGAAGCTGGCTTTTATAGGTATCTAGAACATTTCTGTGGACCATTGTTGTTCTCGAGATTGTTACCATAAAAACCTAATTAAAATCCTACATCCATCATTTCCAAGTGACAAAGTGGGTTGAGAACTGGAAATGCTCATGTTATCTTCTTTTATGTTGGCAGTATTATTAACCAAAGAGACAGCCTCAGAAGATACAGCAAGGACTTGTTCCTGAAAGCAAAAAGGATTGTTAAATTCATTTCTCTATCATTCTAATCTAGAAAGAAATTACACTTCCAAGAGGAGGAGATTTCGTCCTGCTCAAATGTTGCAAACCTAAAGATTTTCCATGCTACAGTTCCGTATACGAATCCCAATGTCCCATTGATATGTAATCACTGATATCCTCGGTTTTCTGTTGTTGCCATGTTCCTCTATCCTGATTGTGGCTGCGAAAGTCTCACGCTTCTGGGTAGTTGTAGAAGTGCCATTTTACTGTTTTAGTTCTCTAGTTTTCAGTATTTAGTTACTCATTCGTTGTCAACAACTGCTTGGTTCTATTTGTTCTGGCATTTGAATGATAGTATTTTCACATCAGATGAGTGAGTTATTTGGTTTACTTACGGTTAACTATAACCTCAACATTTGACCTTCAGGAGGAAATGTGTACACTTGGGGATGGGGAGGCTCCCATGGAACATTTTCTGTAGATGGACAATCTTCTGGCGGACAATTGGTTTGTTCCCTTAGACTTTAAATGAAGCTGTTATCTTATTATGGACTTTCAAATAATTTTTCTTTAAGAAATATTAGAACTTCAATAGTTCAATAGACTTCTCCTGATAATAGTAAGTTTAAGCTAGTCAAGACATGAAGAAGAATTATCAATGCAACACGGTATAAAGTCACTTTAGTTCTAAGTCGTTTGCTCAATGTCACATCTTAAAAAATGGTTCAAAAATCTTGCTAAATTGCTTTTTCTTTCATTTTAGTTCTGGCTTTCTTGTCTTGTAGCTTTGTGGAAGTATTTTTAATCACTCTCTTTCACCTTATGGACCAGCAGAGCCTTGTTTGATAAATTAAAACATTTTCACGATAGTGGAAACTTCCACTCGGTTTCGTCTTTGCCCATTTTCCCTTTTGTGTTAAATCTTTTTCCCACTTCCACTATTTTGTTTTTCCTATTCGACTGTAGCAATATCTAGTTTAGAGCTTTAAGTTACTTTTCCTGTTGCTATACACTGGGTATCCTGGATGTGTGGGTTGCTTAAACTTGCCTAATACAAAGTGGGTTTGTGCAGGGTCAAGGAAATGATGTTGATTACATTAAGCCTACAAAAGTCAACTTTCATAGACATGTAAAAACATTGCAAGTATCATGTGGGTTTAATCATACAGGTGCTATACTTGAATACAGCTAAATGGAAAATCAGTCTCATTATTCCTTGATGAGAAGGCGATATATCTGCATTCTAATATATATGTATATATTTGACCCTTCTGGGAGTGGAGAATTCCTTACAGAAGGTTCAGCAATATGAGAATGTGATTGCCTCACGTAAGCTCAACTTCACGTTCACATAAATAAGCAGTCTGTTGTTCCAGCTATATACTCCGCCTGTGCGTGATTATAGGATCCTTTTCTTTTCTTGAATTTTTTCTCCTCTTACTGATTTACCTGTAACCTTTATACTGAACGTGTTTATACCCAGTTTGTGCCTTATAAATCGTACTACCTTGTATCAAATAAAATCTGTTGTACTTCTTACTTGTCGCACTGTTATTTTTTCCTCCATGTACTTTCTACTCATGGATGGCAACATAGGCAATCTTTTATCTGAAGCGTCTTTCTTCTCTCTCTCTCTCTCTTGAATGTCGGCCACCTGCACTTGAAGTACATCTTGCCTGAGCTTTGTAGCTGCATAGCAGGAGATTACAGTGACCATTGTTTAGGGTTTGAGTGCCCATGCGGTGCATGAAGAAGTGACAGTTTGTTTTTCAAGTCATATGCCTGCTGGAGCATGAGGCCAAAATTATGGGCGAATTAATTTATTGAAGGGCAGAACCGTCCAGGACCTTTCGACCTAGTATAAAAGCTTCCAGACCTGATTTTAGAAGAGACCTCGACTTGGATAAGAAGAAAAGGCTTCCATCGAAGCAAGATTAGTCTCGGAAAAGTTTTGGGTTCGTTTTAACTGAAGACTTGAAGAGTTTCTTCAAACTTCTCTTATTTTCTGCTATCATGGATGTTGCTTTAATTATATTTTTGTGTTTATAAGTATTAAACATGAGTAGCTAAACTTTTATACATAAGGGTTTGATGGAACCTCTTCTTGCATGAATTTATTGATAGTGTTCCGATTAATCAAGTTGTTCTAATTTCCATTTATTCAATCAATTGAATGTGTCGTTTTATCATCTTTTTTGTTTGGAAAGGCTTGATACCCAGGTGATTCAAAAGAGAGGAAGTTTCAAGTATCTTGGGTCTATTATTCAAAAAAATGAGGAGATCGAAGATGTCACACATCGTATTGGTGCAGGATGGATGAAATGGAGGCTTGCATCCGGAGTCTTGTGTGATAAGAAGGTACCACCAAAATCTAAAGGCAAGTTCTATAGAGTGATGGTTAAACCAACTATATTGTATGGGGTGAAGTGTTGGTCAGTCAAGAACTCTCACGTTCAGAAGATGAAAGTGGCAAAAATGAGGATGTTGTGGTGGATGTGTGGGCATACGAGGAGAGATGTGATTAAAAATTAAGATATCATGGACAAGGATGGGGTGGCCTCAGTGGAGGACAAGATGAGGAAAGCGAGGCAAAGATGATTCGGGCATGTGAAGAGGAGGAGCGCGGATTCCCCAGTGCGGCGGTGTAAGAGTTGGCTATGGATGGTTTCAGGAGAGGTAGAGGTAGGTCGTAGAAGTATTGGGGAGATGTGATTAGATAGGACATGGCGCAGTTTCAGCTTACCGAGGACATGACCTTAGATATGAGGTTATGGAGGACACGGATAGAAGGCTAGTAGATAGTTGAATGTTGTCACGCTTAGTATTACTCATGTAGTTTCTTGTCTTTTGATTTCTATTAGTATCTATTGTTTCTTGTACTTCGATTGTCGTATGAATTTGTGATAGTTATATTATTGTTCCTTCTTCAGTCTGCTTTGTCATGTTCTATCTAGTATTTTGTCATGACTTCTTTACTTCTGTTGTTTCTTTTTTCGGACTGCTTTGGTTTTCTTTTCTTTGAGTTGGGGGTCTATCGGAAACCTCTCTACCTCTCATGGCAAGGGTAAGGTCTGCTTACACACTACCCTATCCAGACCCCACTTGTGGGATAACACTAGGTATGTTGTTGTTTTGTTGTTATAAAGACTACATGATTAGGTTATTGTTAGATGTTGTTAATGTTGGGTTTGATGTTGTGACATTTGAACGAACATATTTTCTGAAGTACTGATTTGAATGCATAAAAATGTTAGGACAAATGTCATAACATTCGGACCAATATTTTTTCTTAACAGTTTTGCCTTCACGTTAAGCAGTAATATTTTACTGTTAGGTAAAATCGACTTAGGCGTGGTGAATTGGAGTTGTGTAAAACGTGGGAGAAAGAGTCAAAGCTTGGGGAAGAAGTCGAGTAAGGAACAAATCAAAGTTGTTGAAATTTTCACTCCTTAATCATCTACCACAAGTTGCCCATCTTTTTCTCAACTACCACAACCAATCGATGAGTCTTTCAAGGGAACTCTCTATTATAATTTATAAATAGAGACGCTACAATAGTGAATCGACATCCTGAATCA
The DNA here is from genome assembly GCA_029783415.1 of Anisodus acutangulus. Classification (NCBI taxonomy): domain Eukaryota; kingdom Viridiplantae; phylum Streptophyta; class Magnoliopsida; order Solanales; family Solanaceae; genus Anisodus; species Anisodus acutangulus. Next base: position 90,106 of record CM056504.1, read on the forward strand.
GAAAGAAAAAACATCAAGAAAGCTCTCGGGATTTCAACTCAGAAATTTGGATCACAAGTGTTGTCTAAGTGTGTCGACAATATTCTGTCCAACATTACAATCGATGTTTAGATTCTAGATTAGCTTTGTATGGAGCAATTGTAATGAAAGGTTGTCTATGTCTAGCTAGTTAGATTTTTCAGGCAGAAGTCATTTGCGACTTCACATTTTAATTCTTTTTTTTATCTTGTAAAATTGTAAAGAAGAGAATTTGTATATTTGTATATGAAATATATACAACACTTCTGATCATTGACCATCATAAGTTATATCAACATATAACTTATGAAAATATAAACATTTGTGTTTTTTATTATTTTTTCGATGCATTTTACTCTTAAAGATTTTCTGTTTTATCGAAGTGTTGTCACTTGTGTCAGACAACATTGTCGCTGACATTCAGAACAGAATTGGCATTCGATTTTATTTCACATTTTGTTTTTATTGTTCCATAGCACCCTACCTTTCAAGTGGTATCAGAGCCAACACTTGACACAATAAGTGTTTGGTCCTATTGTCATAAACTATGGATCCGGCAAATCTGACCATTGGTAGACTTCCTATTTTAGATGGTTCAAACTATGTCTATTGGAAGATTCGCCTATGTTCTTATATCAAATCAATTGATATTAGGGCATGGAGATCTATAATCAATAGGTATGTTGTTCCAATGTTGCCACTGGATGAGGAATGTGGCATTCTTGTTAAACCTGAATCCGAGTGGACTGCGGAAGAAATTAATAATGCTAGCTTTAACGAAAAGGCTTTAAATGCAATTTTTGAATGGGTTGATCTTTATATGTTCAAACTCATTCAAAATTGCTCTACGGCTAAGGACGCATGAGAACTTTACAAATTCATTGTGAATGTAACTCAAGTGTTCGTCGAACAAAGCTACGCATGCTCATGAGTAAATATGAATGTTTAAGGATGGAAGAAGCGGATGATATTAAATCTTATTTTGAAAAGTTGATTGACATCTCAAATGAATGTCAAGTGTTTGGTGAACCTTTAACCAACACTCAACTTGTTGAAAATGCTCTATGTTCTCTTCCTGAAATATTTAATTTAAAGATTTGTGTCATTGAAGAAGCTCACAATCTTGCCACAATAGATCTTCATACCTTAATGAGCATTCTCAAAACCTATGAGATGAACATTGAGAATCAAAGGGAACTATATAAAAGCAAGAATGTAACATTTCAAGTTCAATCCTCGGATAATCAAATCAAAGAAGAGGACGAGAATCTTGAAGAAATTGGTGAAGGTGCTAATGTTGCCTTACTCGAAAATACAATTGGATGGTGAGAAAGTTCAACAATGAGAGAAATCAATCTAAATCTAAAGAGCATCAAAACCAAGTCTTCAATCAAAAGCCTACTAGATTCCTTCCAAATGTACAAAAAGAAAATCAACTAAAAAGAACCAACTCAGATCGAACCAAATTTGATCCCAAACAACTTAAGTCCATGCAATGTCATGCATGCTCGGATTTGGGTCATTATGCTAACGAATGTGCAAACACTCTTAGTAACGACGAAAGAGAAGATGAAGGAGATCAAGAAGTCGAATCACAAGCAATGCTGGCCACTGTTTATGAACAATCTCTATCGGATCGTGAATATGTCATCTGTAATGTTGTCACAGATGCCACGACATTTGGTCCAACATCAACAACGACATCAACATCCGAAAGGTATGAGTTCTTTAACTATTCTGGTGTTAATTGCTTTAGTGGTTCTATCTCTATTAGTGAGGCTGATGGAATGGATCAAGTTGAATGCAAAGATGATATGATTAATTAATTACAAAGCATTTGTAAAGCCTTAATCATAGAATCCAAGTAACTTGACTCAAAGGTAAAAAATTTAACTCGTGAGATACTTGGATTCTATGATTAAGGCTTTACAAATGCTTTATAATTCATTAATCATATCATCTTTGCATTCAACTTGATCCATTCCATCAGCCTCACTAATAGAGATAGAACCACTAAAGCAATTAACACCAGAATAGTTAAAGAACTCATACCTTTCGGATGTTGATGTCGTTGCTGATGTTGGACCAAATGCCGTGGCATCTGTGACAACATTACAGATGACATATTCACGATCCGATAAAGATTGTTCATAAACAGTGGCCAGCATTGCTTGTGATTCGACTTCTTGATCTCCTTCCTCTTCTCCTTCATTGTTACTAAGAGTGTTTGCACATTCGTTAGCATAATGACCCAAATCCGAGCATGCATGACATTGCATGGACTTAAGTTGTTTGGGATCAAATTTGGTTCGATCTGAGTTGGTTCTTTTTAGTTGATTTTCTTTTTGTACATTTGGAAGGAATCTAGTAGGCTTTTGATTGAAGACTTGGTTTTGATGCTCTTTAGATTTAGATTGATTTCTCTCATTGTTGAACTTTCTCACCATCCAATTGTATTTTCGAGTAAGGCAACATTAGCACCTTCACTAATTTCTTCAAGATTCTCGTCCTCTTCTTTGATTTGATTATCCGAGGATTGAACTTGAAATGTTACATTCTTGCTTTTATATAGTTTCATTTGATTCTCAATGTTCATCTCATATGTTTTGAGATTGCTTATTAAGGTATGAAGGTATATTGTGGCAAGATTGTGAGCTTCTTCAATGACACAAATCTTTAAATTGAACATTTCAGGAAGAGAACATAGAGCATTTTCAACAAGTTGAGTGTTGGTTAAAGGTTCACCAAACACAGGAACTTCGAAATTGAATGAGATACTCAGCTTTAGTAAACCGTCACATGCAGGTGTTGGGTACGAAAACTCTCTTAAAACCTTATGCTCTAATCTTTTTTATATGAATGAGAAAATGTGTTTTGTTAAAGAAAAAGGGATGAATAATAGCTTCTCATATATGTCAAAGAATATGAAGTTTGTATGTCATTAATGTAACTCCCCTGGACACTTAAAATCATATTCTTTCAAACTTCAAAATTCTGTGACAAATATGTTGCCTAAATTGTTGTCCAACATTCCGGATAACAATCGCAGCAACATTTCTGAGCAAAGAGGTACAAAATATCTCAAGAGAGTTTGGGTTCCTAAAAATGATGTAACTTGTAATGTTGTGATAACTGCATTAAGAACTAACATTTCAGGTTCTTGGTACTTTGATAGTGGATGTTCTCGTCACATGACAGGTATAAAAGGTTTTCTAAAGAACTGTGAGTCATTCAACGGAGGAAACATGACTTATGGAATCGGCAGCAAAAGCAAAATAATTGGAAAATAGATCTTGGATGTTCCTGGATTTTCAGCTTTAGGAAATGTCTTACATGTTGAGGGTTTAATGGCTAATTTGATTAGTATTAGTCAACTGTGTGATGACAATCTTGAGGTAAAATTTAATAAGAATGTCTGTAAAGTTACGAATGAAGCCAATGAATGTGTCATGACAGGTACTAAAACAGGTGATAATTGCTATCTTGTTACAAGACAAGAAACATGCAATAATACCAAGCTCGATGACACAACAATATGGCATCAAAAGTTGGGGCATGTCAACTACCGCAATTTAGAAAAATTGGTCTTATATGAAGCGGTTAGAGGCTTACCCAATCTGAGCCATAAAGGTAAAACGGTCTGTGAAGATTGTCTGAAAGGTAAGCAAACCCGTGTCTCTCATAATATTGTCCAACACGACGGACAACATTCAGGTACGTCTCACTGTTTTCAATTACTGCATATGAATCTAATGGGTCCAATTGAAGTAGACAGCCTAGGAGGCATGAGGTATTCATATGTGATAGTAGATGATTTTTCTAGATATTCATGGATATATTTTTTGAAAGAAAAATCACAAACTTTTGACATGTTTAAAATTTTGCACTATAGAATTAGGAACTTGTTCTATTCTCTTATTTTTTTTGTATTAGATCCGACCACGGAACGAATTTGAAAACAGCTCTTTCACAAAATTTTATGAGAAAAAAGGAATTTTCCATGAGTTTTTTGCGCCCAAAACTCCTCAACAGAATGGGGTAGCTGAAAGAAAGAATAGGACACTGCAAGAAATGTCTAGAGTTATGCTTAGTTCTAAAAAATTATCAAAACGTTTTTGGGTTGAAGCCTTAAATACTGCTTGTCACATATCTAATAGAGTCTACTTAAGGTCAGGAACAAAGATAACTCCCTATGAGCTTATTAATGGAAAGAAACCTAACTTGCGTTACTTTCATATTTTTGGGTGTATCTGTTATATGTTAAATTATAGAGATCATTTGGCGAACTTTGACTCTAAGAGTGACAAATGATTTTTTGTTGGTTATTCTCAAAATAGTCATGCTTATCGAGTTTACAATCTGAGGACCAAAATTGTACAAGAGTTTGTAAATATTATTTTTGATGATTTTTCTGATCTTCCAGGAAATACAACTAAAAATAACACTATAGTTTCAGTGGAAAATATGCAGATTGCTGAAGAATAAGATGTTGCCACACTCGAAGCAACATCTGAACCTGGAACAGAGATCACAGAGGCCATGAATGAGGAGTCACATGCTGAATTGTCTGATCAAGTTCGAAGGGATCCCTCATAAAAGATTAGGAAGAATCATCCCACGGGCCAGGTGTTAGGGAGAGTTTTGAAGGAATTAGAACAAGAGGCAAAGAACCACTCAACTATAGAGAAATGATAAGGTATGTGTATATGTCAACCATATACCAAGAGGTTAGTCTTTCTTGTTTTCTATTCACTTTAGAACCAAAAATATTTTATAAGCACTCAAAGATAATTTTTGGATTCAAGAAATGCAAGAAGAGCTTAAACAATTCTCTCAAAATTAAGTCTGGGATTTAGTTCCTTGTCCAAATAATACAAATGTAATTGAAACTAAGTGGATTTTTAAAAATAAATTAGACGAATCGGGAACAGTTGTGAGAAACAAAGCTCGTCTAGTTGCTCAAGGCTATACTCAGGTTGAAGGAATCGATTATGACAAAACATTCACATTTGTGGCTAGAATTGAGTCAATTAGATTGTTACTTGCTATTGCTTGTTGTCTGAAAATTACTTTACATCATATGGATGTGAAAGGTGCATTATTAAATGGTTATTTAGATAAGAAAGTCTATGTTGAACATCCAAAAAGATTTGAAGATCTTTATCATCCACACTATGTGTATAAGCTCAAAAAGGCTTTGTATGGGTTGAAACAAGCCCCTCGTGCATGGTATAGTCGTCTAACTTCCTTCCTTCTTGAATTTGGTTTTAAACGTGGTGAAGCTAATCGTACTTTATTCATTAAATGTCACGGTGTAAATATTATTATTGCTCAAATCTACGTAGATGACATAGTCTTTGGTTCGACCTCACATGCTTATCTAAAGTCATTTGTTGAATTTATGTCATCAACTTTTGAAATGAGCATGATTGTGGAACTAACTTTTTTCTTAGGTTTGCAGATTAAGCAAAGTGTAGATGAAATTTTCATCTCACAAAGTAAGTATGCTAAGAATCTAGTTAAGCGATTTGGTTTGGAGGATGCTAAACAGATGAAAACGCCAATGGGTTCATCGTAGAAGGTATGTAAGGATAATGTTGGTGAAAATGTCGACCCAACATTTATCGATCTATGATAGGTAGCCTTCTTTATCTTACTGCTAGTCGCCCATATATTATGTTTAGTGTTTGTGTTTGTGCACGTTTTCAAACATGTCCCAAAATATCCCACTTAAATGACGTGAAACGTATTATTCGATATGTTGTCGGCACATGTGAGTTGGGAATTTGATATTCCAAAGACATTAATCCTAACTTAATAGGATTTAGTGACTCGGATTGGGCTGGAGACGTAGATGATAGAAAAATTATAAGTGGATGATGTTTTTATCTTGACAATAATCTTGTTTCATGTATAGTCGTAAATAAAAATGTGTCTCACTTTCAACTGTTGAATCTAAATATGTAGCAGCTGGAAGTTGTTGCTCTAAATTAATATGGCTAAGATACATGTTATATGACTATGGATTTTCTAGCAACATTTGATTTTGTATTGTGATAACCTGAGAGCTATAAATATTTCCAGAAATCCAGTTCAGCACTCACGTACAAACCATATTGATATTAGACATCACTTTTTAAGAGACTTAGTCAAAAAATAACTAGTTCAAATTGAACATGTTGACACTTTTCATCAACTAGCTGATATTTTTAAAAAATCTTTGGACCATAAGAGATTTTATAGCTTGAAGAAATCTATTGGTCTCTGTAATCTTTAAAATGGCATTTTGGTAAATGTCAGTTGAAACATTGTCTAACATTTCGGGTGACATTTACCTATGTTATATCACTGACTGATTATTGTTGTTGTATGGTGCATAACTTTTGATCACACAAGCATGATCCATCAATTAAGAATGTGTTTTTAACGTGATACTGTTCTCTGCGATCTTATTATATATCATAAAAAGGGAATATCAAAATAAGGCAAAGCCTTAACAAATGATTGACAACTGTGCAAAATGGGCAAAACCCCTTGAAAAGATATCGTTCCTATTCTATAGGAGTATCGACTGCTTCAAAAGAAATTTTGAAAATACTAAATTAAGTATTCTCACTTTCGACACGAGAAACTTTTTTGTATGTGTTTTATGATTAGACCAAGGACACAATGGGAAAATGTTACATTGGTCCAGTGATCAAACTCATAAAATACATATAAAACGTGTCTTGATTTGTTGCCAATACAAAAAAAATCTTGTGGGATCATAATACTTGTGTTGTCCAAAATGTTGCCAACATTGCTGTCAACATTTTCAGAATGTGATATTTGTTGGGATGTTGTTCTTAATTGATTCCAGAAAAATCAAAATTTTCTCCATATTTTTATGCCTTGTTTTTAATAGGAATTTCAAATTTTAAAATGATAAGATTAAATTTCTACCGTGATGCTTATCTTTTTATCCCAAAATTTTAGGTGTAAGTTATTAGATAAATCTCAAACTCCTAAAACTAAGGTTTTTTTGTTGCTTAGAAAGGTTTGTCATGTATATAAACATTCCTCTTATTTGCTATTTTTTTTCATCTCAGATTTTCCCTAAGAAAAAGGGGGAAATCAAATCACACATCGGGTATAACCTTACCTACCCGATGGATTTTCCACCATTCCAAACTCCATTCTCAATCTCAAACCCTAAATTCCCAAAACCTTCTCCTCAAACTTCACCAATGGATACCTCCCCTATGTCAACACCAATGTCAACCAACACACCGACCAACACTCTTATGAGTACTAGCCCTCCTTTAAACATTGAATCATCCAAACTACCTGAACCACAACATCCTTGCCAGTCATCTTCTTCACATTCCACAGAGGACTTGTCTAGGGCCATAGTATTTAAAGGTTTAGATGAACCTTTAGATATTAGCTACCCAGGCGATGACAACAATCCAATAGATGTTGATGAAACATCTGATATTTCAGCCCTGGGCAAAAGAGCAAGCTCTTCCACATTCCCTACTCGTCGATCGAGTAGAGTGCTTGAGAGAACAGTTCATGCAGAACCAAGCAACAAAATATCCAGTTTTGATACGTCTATACCTGCTTGCTCGAGCAGTGACAGTGAGGACACGGACCTTGAGCTCTCAACTGAAGAAAGTGAAGAAGAACAAGTTGCTTCTGTACCACAAAATGTGCCTCTGGAAAGGAAAATCCCATATGAAACTCCCTTGAAACAATTCCTTCCAAAGGGAGTTCCTAGGACTACAAGGTCAGGTGCTGCCCCAAATGTTGCCACAGATGCCACAACATCTCAGGCAACATTCCAGCCAACATCCGAAGAGGCACACACCCCAACTTCCTCCAGCAGTTCAACCATGTCTGATTCAGGCACTGAGGTATCTGCCTTCTCTGAAAGATTCTATTATAAGACTAAACATGATAAATGGGATTGATACAAGAATAGAGTTATTAGATCATATAAAGTATTAAAATATTTATTCTTGTACTGAATATGGCTTAATAGAGTTTCTTAAAGATAGACAACTTCTGAAAACTGTCACAGATAAAGAACCATATGTTGATGAAGTGATTAGGTTGTTTTATGCAAATCTAAGTCCTGCTATAGAGGATGTCTACTCAAAAAAATTTGAGAAGGTTTATCTCTATAACAAGATTTATCAGTTTACACCCTCAATTATAAATCAATGTTTGGGAATTGATACTGAAGACAGAGTGAGAAATGCAGCACGAGTGACTGAGAATAGGGACGAAATGATTGAATACCTCACTGGAGGTATAATGAAGAAATGGACCCCTAGATGCCCAACTTCAAAAATTGACAGCCTTATTCTCCACCCTCCACAAAATTGTTATTCACAAGCTTCCCTACTGTTTAGAATTGGGAAGGGAAAAAAAAGTTTATCTAGGAAAAATGATCTTTTATCAAGTCGCCAATCTGGCTGAAAAAAATCAACTTTAATCCTTCAATTTCCTTCTTTAATCTACCAAATCTTAACTACTTAAGGATTTGAGCCTAAGAGAGAGGATATTATAGGGAAAGCTTCTGAACTGTACGTAGTGAATAAAGAAATTTTAAATAGCAAAGAGAGAGTTAATGACCTTCCTTGGAAAAAGGAAGCAGAAAATAAAAATGTTGCTAGGAATGTTCCCAACATTCAGGACAACACTGGATCAAGACAGCCAACTCTGTCCACAGACTGGCTAGTGGGGAAAATACCAAAAATCAACCACCAAATTTCAGAGGTTGATGCTGCCAGGGATGCCTTGGTTCAAGCGAGAGACTATTTCTTACTTCTGCTTTCTTCACAAAAAGGGGGAGATGATTCTATACAGGGGGAACATAGAGAAGAGGTTGAAGGTACAAGTGGTGAAGTTGCTACTGCTGCTGAAGAAGTTGTTGATGCTGTTATGTAGAGAGAAGAAGTTGTTGGAAGGAAATTCTTGCTTAAGAGGCTGAGGCTGAGGCTGAAGGCCGAAGCTGAAGCTGCTATGCAGAGGGCCGAAGCTAAAGCTGAAGCTGCTAGGCAGATGGAGAAGCAAGCTGAAGTTGTTATGCTGAAGTAGAAAGCTGTTGGAAGTTGCTACTGCTGCATAATGAGCAAGGGAGAAGCTGCTGCTGTTGATGAATTTTTATGATTTATGGATCTTTTTTGTTTCGTTTTGGCTATTAGGTGATGTGGATGGTTATCTTGACAATGCTCTATTCTGATAATATATTTTTTTGTGGAAGACATATATGTTGATATCATTTTTTTCTAATCATATGACTTGTTATACACTATTGTATATGAAATATATACAATACTTCTGGTCATTGACCATCATAAGTTATATCAACATATAACTTATGAAAATATAAACATTTGTGTTTTTTATTATTTTTCCGTTGTATTTTACTCTTAAAGGTTTTCTGTTTTATCGAAGTGTTGTCACTTGTGTCAGACGACATTGTCGCTGACATTCGGAACATAATTGACATTCGATTTTATTTCACATTTTGTTTTTATTGTTCTATAGCACCCTATCTTTCAGATGTCTTAATCTGAATGGTTCATACTTCAGACCATTCAGTGCATTTATTTTTTTCTTCTTAAAATCTTAGTAGGTCTGGATAAATTTAAATGAATCAAATATGTGACAAAGTCTTAATAGTATTAATATTCTAAAAAAACTTACAATATTTTTCCGGCTAAAACGCGGACTCTTTTCTCTCCAACTATCAACCAATTTACAGTGCTCTTTCTCCCTCTGCACCTATCAAGCCAATGGAAAATTTTCATACAGATTTCAAAATCTTTACTTGATTCCTCCTTTTGTAAAGCTCTTTATCGTTTTTTCTGTAAAGTGGTGATTCATCCATCTGTAGTTTTTTTTCGTTTTCTATTTGATAAAGAATGGAGGCTTAAATTTGTCGTCCTTGCTCCTGTCAATTGTTAAAGCTGTCCTGGATTTCATCCGTGGCAACACTGCGTTTTCTACTTGCGAAAGAGTAGCATCTTGGTGTAGCTTTTGATTTTGTCTACTACTACCTTTGCCCCTTGAAAACGAAAAAATAATTGGCTCACTATATAACTTTTTGAATTTGATCTTTTGAAATTTTACATTAATAATCATCATATGTTTATTGTCAAGGTACTGTCGGATTGGGGATTTTGATTCTGGTTTAGTTGGATATTTTTTATTTAAAGATAAACGTATGCTGAATTTAACGTTGTTTTATGCTTACATTTGGTTTCAACGATCGTTTCTATTGGTAGCATGCAATTTTTATTTGGTTTCAACGATTGCTTTAACTATTTTTGGTGAATTCTATATTTATTACATTTAAATATATATATTTATTATACATATCTATATGTTTAAAAATCAACAGTAATATGTTAATAGTATTCAAAGTTAGATCGTTTAATCTTTAATAAAACAAATGAGGTCTAAGTTACTAATAATTGAGAATTCATTCAAGCCCTTGAAAATCCATATTCATGCCTAACTTTGTTTGTGACATGCCATTTATCCAATATGCTATGAAAAAATGTGTAATACATAGATAGACTTTCGAACTTGTCCTAACAAAATTCATTTCGACTCTAAGTGAGATTCGTTTTCTTACATGGATAAATATCTCATTTTTTCTTCATTTTTCAAGTAAACAATTCTTACATAGATAAATATCGCATTTTCTCTTCATTTTTCTCACAAATCTTCATACATCTCAGAAGCGATAAATTGTGAATAGTGAACTTGTCAATTCTTTTGAGTTTAATTATTGACTCTAGTATTGCTATCATTTATATAATGTAGATAATTGTTCGTAGAGCTTACGAGGACTCAGGAAACTTGAATAGCATGTAAGAATTGTTTACATAACACCATGCAATAATCATATTATGAACAAATAAAGTAGCAACATGAGATGTGTTATGAACGCCGATTTATGAAACCTTATTGGCATTTAATGGTACATTTGTCTTTGAGTGGCTAGATTGAAGCCAATCTATGAAGCTTTTATGGAAGTCAAATGTGGCATGAACTTAATTAACATATCACAGAAACATTGACATAAAATGTAGGGAGAGAAAGTAGTTGTAAATTGGTGCAACTTTAAACAGTTATAACTCTGCGCTCGGATGTCTGTTTTACCCGATTTTTTGTTGATTTTGCGTATTTTTTCGAGACGTGGCCGGTCAAACTGTCATAAGGCAGTTTGGCGCCGCCAATTTTTAAGAAAAATATCATCCGTTTTTCCATTCAATTTGTGTGTTTCCCCCAAATTGGTTTTTAATTTTTCCTTTTCTTTAGTAAAGATCTAACGATATACAATAGATTTCAACGTCGAAATTTCGTGATAATGTAGGTGTGAATGTCAATTTCAGTGTTGGAAATTCAATTTAAAAAAAATCCCCGGATCCCGCGATCCGACCCGTCCTGCCAAATCCCGGCCCCCTTCCGGCGGGACGTGGGACGTGACGGGACCTCTTCCCGTCCCGCCAATCCTGACCTTCCGGAGCCCGCGTCCCGAACCCGCCCCGCCCCACTGGCCACCCCTAGTGTCAAGTGTCAATGAAAGAAAAAAGGAGGAAATAATGATTTTAGTCCTTAGATATCGCTATATTTCACTTTCGGTCTCTACAATTCGATCGACCATATTTTATTTTCAATTAATGTAAATGTGTGATTTTGATTCCTCAAATATGAAAGTAAAAAATTTAACGGAATCGATATTTTTATTATTTTGAAAATGAAGACGCAAAACAAGTGTTATCTATTGCAAGCATCGAATAAAAGGTCATCATTGGCTCCTTCTTCACTATGGAAATTCTTAAGTAAACCCATAAAAGGCCCATGATAAATTTATTACTCTATCCCTCTCAAATTATTAATCATTTTTTTGATTTACACGTTACTTCAAATATATTAATTAGAAAGGATATTTTACTTACTTTATCCACTTGTATGATGCGCGATTTTATAGATAAAGCGTTTAGTGACTTGTGGTATCAAATGAAAAAGAAATTTGAACTGTTTATTTCCAACACTTTTCATGATATGTCTAAATCATAATCTCTCTTTATTAGCGAATATTCTCTATATATTTGTCATATATTGTGTAATTATGAATACTGTATATTTATGGTATTTTAGGATCTTTACCGAATTAGGATTCCTCTCTTGTATAAAATATATATAATGTGTACAAGAGAGGAATCCTAATTCGGTAAGGATACTAATATACCATAAATATACAATATTCATAATTACACAATATATGACGAATATATGGAGAATATTCGCTAATACTCTTTATTAAATATTTACTCTATTTATAAGTCATCTCCATTATAATAAAAGGTAAAATTGAAAAAAAAAAATTATATTTTTAATTTTTAAAATGACAAATAATTTGTTAAGGCCATTTTTAGTAACTATGATAGATAATTTGACAAAGAGCCAATATTATGAGATTATTAAAATAAGAATATAATATTGGGTGAACATGAAGACGTACCCTTTACTGCTATAGCACTAGTAGTCTACTACTGCTCTCTCTTGTATTTATTCATACCCGTTGAACCCCAATACTATGATTCAGCTTCCCTTTCCTCAGATCTGTTCTTAGAGCTACTCAAAGGTACATGAGTGTTTATTTAGCTTTTATTTCTTTCTTTAAGATTCAAATTATTGGCAAGATTCACATGTTCATTTAATCTTTGTTTGGCAGATCTGACTCTTTCTATATCTTTCTCTGTTAGTTATATGTACTTGTCTTAACAACAACAACAAAAACACAAAAAAACCAGTGTAATCCCACAAAGTGATGTATGCAACCTTACGTCTACCTTTGTGATATAATGATGCTGTTTTCGATAGACTCTCGGCTCAAAAGGAAAATAGTGGATGCAGAAATTATATGTACTTGTCTTGTGCAATCAATTTTTTCTTAGATTTATCTGAATCACTTTTACTGTTAAAGATTGTTGCTTTGTATCTTCCCCGTTTTCCCTATCATTTTACTACTCCCTCCGACCCAATTGACAAGATGTAGTTTGACTGAGCACGGAATTTAAGAAATAATGGAAAACTTTTGAATCTTGTGGTCTAAAATAAATCAAAGATATTTTTGTGGTTATAGATCATCTCGTTAAGCGTAAAAGATAAAGTTTAAAGTTAAATTGTTGTTAAATAAGTAAATGTGTCATTCTTTTTTAGACGGACTAAAAAGGAAAGTATGTCAAATGAAGTGGGACAGAGGGAGTATTAGTCCTTCATAATTGTGTTCCATGTCTTGTTTTGGTCATATAGATGGTAACTAACTTGTCATGACAGCAGCTTCGTCTTAGATCTCTCAACTTTCGACAATTAACCAAGTGGTTCTTTGTTGTTTCCTTTAAGATCTATCGGCGATATCTATCCTTCTAATACTCTTATTGAAAGCAAGGGATAATTAATGACTATTTAGAGTTCACTGTCTATGTCTTTACATAGCAATTCTCTTACTAAATATAAGGTCATAGATTTGATTTGATTCAACCTCCACTGTTTTAAGTGGACGCAAAATTCAATATGGCAATTGGTTTACAAACATAATAAGTTGCCAGAATTGCATGAGAGTGATTCAATGATTTTACTCTTATTATTTTTATTTTGTACCACAGGTGAATAGAGGAAAGTTGTGAAGGACTGATAGAATTTACCGGGGAAATGGCATTAGGAAAGTATTCTAGAGTAGATGGCAGGAAGTCGTCGAGTTATTGCTCCACTGTGACTATAGTGGTATTTGTAGCTCTATGTTTCGTTGGGGTGTGGATGATGACATCATCATCTGTTGTTCCAGAACAAAATTCAGATTTATCCTCACAGGGGAAAAAGAATGACGTGTCAACACAGGTAATTGGAAGTAAAGAGAGTAACAACAACCCTGATGATGAGAGTAATCCAACTGATGAGGGAAAAACAAAACAATTTGAGGATAACCCAGGTGATTTACCTGAGGATGCAACAAAAGGGGATGTCTTAGTTAGTCAAGAAGAAAATCATTCTAATCCACAAGAAACAGAATCAACCTCAGAGGTGAAACAGGAAGAGAAATCGACAGAACAGAAAGAGGATACTGGAGACTCTAAGTCTGAAACTCAATCCAAGAGGGGGACAGATAATTCAGATGACAAAAAGGAAGATGGGCAATACAAAGTAGATGATAAGGATTCCGAGGCTGGGGAGAAAAATGAAAATAAATCTGTTGGAGAAGAGATCGAAGAGGGTGCTGATGAGAAAAAATCAGTAGAAAACTCAGCTGAACTGAATGATAAAAAGGATCAGGAAGGTTCCGATGAGAAGGCTGATGGTCAGAAGAAGGACCAGTCTTCAAGTGAGGTATTTACTTCAGGGGCGCAGTCAGACCTTTTGAATGAAACCACAACTCAAAATGGAGCATTTGTAACTCAAGCATCAGAATCAAAGAATGAAAAGGAAATGCAGAAGTCTACGGGATCAGATAAAGAAAGTAGTTACACTTGGAAACTCTGCAATTCCACTGCTGGGCCAGATTATATCCCTTGCCTCGATAATTTGGAAGCAATTAGGAACCTCAGAAGTACAAAACATTATGAACACAGAGAGAGACACTGCCCAGATAATCCTCCGACTTGTCTTGTTCAACTTCCTGTAGGATATCAACGTTCAGTTGAGTGGCCTACGAGTAGGGAAAAGGTGATATGTTATTTCTGGAATGCTGTTTGAAGTTGATACTATCATTTTTACTTGTTCTTGAAGTTAAAAGTATTACCTTCCTGCAGATATGGTACCACAATGTTCCCCATACAAAGCTTGCAGAAGTTAAAGGACATCAGAATTGGGTAAAAGTTAGTGGTGAATACCTTACCTTCCCAGGTGGGGGAACCCAGTTTAAGCATGGTGCTCTGCACTATATTGATTTCATACAGCAGGTTAGCACTTGCACTTATTCCTTGCTCTGCATTTTCATGTATGTTTGTTTTTCTTAAATTCATCAGAGGACAGGTATATACTATCTGTCAGTTCTTGCAGTTGTTTCTGGTTTGTGCATGCGCTGCTTCTCTTTAGTAGATTTTTCAATGTCTATTCTTTATATATTGTCTTGCCTCTTTCTACTTACCTAAACTAACATGTGGTATCTCCATTTTTTCACTTATTACTCGAAGTACTGTTTCCTTTTTTTAGAACATAAAACCTTAAAGAAGCTCCTGGGGTGTCATGTGACCAGGAGGTCATGGGTTCGAGCCGTGGAAACAGTCTCTTGCAGAAATGCAGGGTAAGGCTGCGTACAATAGACCTTTGTGGTCCAGCCCTTCCCTGGACCCCGCGCATAGCGGGAGCTTAGTGAAACGGGCCGCCCTTAGTTAACCTCAACGTGAAACAATCTTGGTGTATCAACAAATTTTTAAAGGTCTTAAATATTCTTGCATGGCGTTTGATGCTTTAGCTGATAGAATGTTGAGTGTTTAGTGTTAGAGCGTTAGAGTGAGAATATTAAGACTGGTAATTTCCTAATTAGGTATTGCCCCACATTGTCAAATATCAATATTAGAATGGTAAAGTCTTAAGTAGGATAATGTCCCACATTGTAAAAATATCATCTGTATTTGATACTTATAAACAATTGGTCGTGTATCCATCAAATGATAAAGTTATCTTATTTTTCCACACAATTCTTACATTATTTTTGCAGTCTGTTCCAGAAATTGCCTGGGGCAAGCAAACTCGGGTTATATTAGATGTTGGATGTGGGGTTGCCAGCTTTGGGGGTTATCTTTTCGAAAGAGATGTTATAGCCATGTCTTTTGCTCCTAAAGATGAACATGAAGCTCAGGTTCAGTTTGCTCTTGAGAGGGGTATTCCTGCTATATCTGCTGTCATGGGTACAAAGAGGCTTCCCTTTCCTAGTCGAGTCTTTGACGTTGTTCATTGTGCACGTTGCAGAGTGCCCTGGCATATTGAAGGTATTTGATTTTGCATTCTACATACTCCTGATGCCTTTTCATTGCTCCGAGTAGTGAAGTGTAAAGTTCTTCTATTCAGTAGGCGAACCTTTGAGAAGAACATAGGTAGTTCTCGGTGTGTGGACTTCCAGCGCCTGAAATATTTCTATATCCGCAATCAGTTTATCTCTATTATTCCGTCTTACAACTGATGAGTAGATTAAACTTTTTCGATATATCAAAATGCAGGGGGGAAACTTCTCCTGGAGCTCAATCGTGTACTTCGACCTGGTGGATTATTTGTGTGGTCTGCTACTCCTGTCTACCAAAAGCTTCCTGAAGATGTTGAGATCTGGGAAGGTACTTTGCTTTAACTAATTCAATTGACTCTTCCGTAACTTGGTTAACTAGTCTTGCTGAATGATGGTCTTTTTTTGGCATTTTCACAGCCATGAAGAAGTTGACAAACGCAATGTGCTGGGAACTTATTTCAAAAACCAAAGATAGAGTTAATGGAGTAGGAGTTGCTGTATATCGCAAGCCTACTTCCAATGAGTGCTATGAACAAAGATCAAAAGACGCTCCCCCGCTTTGTCAAGGATCTGATGATCCAAACGCAGCCTGGTATTATTCTCAGAGTGATGGGAACTTCACTTTTTAGTATTAATATCAATTATTTGGCTGTCTAGAACAACAAATATTATTATCTTGTACAAATGCAGGAAATTATTTTCCATCATATCTATGGTAATTGTTTTTCGTATGGAGAATTGCAGTGAGATTTGCATCTATGCTTAAACATGATCTAATGAATGGGGATGCTTTCTTCAGGAATGTGCCTTTACAAGCTTGCATGCATAAAGCTCCTGTTGACACATCAGAACGTGGATCTCAATGGCCAGAATCATGGCCAGCCAGGTTATCGAAATCACCTTACTGGTTATTGAGTTCCGAGGTTGGAGTATATGGGAAACCAGCTCCAGAAGATTTTACTGCAGATTATGAACACTGGAAACATGTGGTGAAGAATTCATATCTTACTGGAATGGGGATAAACTGGTCTACTGTGCGGAATGTTATGGACATGCGTGCTATCTATGGAGGGTAAGTACAGTGCTACGTCACTCGCGTCCTACCTATAGATCTTCTATCTATCTCTCTGCCTAATATATCTAGCAAAGAAGTTTCGGTTGAAGCTTGTTTCTGACCTAGGTTTTATGATTTAAATGGACTAACAGACAGGTGGCATTTGTTTTCAAAAACTGTTGAACTTTTTTGGTCAGAATGTAGTACCTGGTTGGTGCTAAAATGATTCTCTCAGATTTCTTTACAAGTCCCTGTGTTCTCTCGGAAAAGATTATATCAGTTGTGACTATTACTATAACATCTTTTCATTGTATTCAATGGCCCGTGATGTTAAATTTGTGTCACCTTGCAGATTTGCAGCTGCTTTGAGAGACTTGAATGTGTGGGTTATGAACATTGTCTCAATAGATGCTCCAGATACGCTACCAATTATTTATGAGAGAGGTCTTTTTGGAATTTATCATGACTGGTGTGAATCCTTCAGCACTTATCCCAGATCTTACGATCTTCTCCATGCTGACCATCTCTTCTCCAAGATTAAAACAAAGTAAATATTTAACCTTTAAAATTACGGAGGTGGTCATTTTTTATTTCTCTATGTTGTTGTGATCTGATAGTGCTTTGGTTTTTAAAACTCGTAGGTGTGGTTTACCGGCAATAGTTGCTGAAGTTGACCGCATTTTGAGACCAGAAGGGAAGCTCATTGTGCGTGACAAAGTAGAGACTATAACGGAGTTAGAAAGTATGCTCAAGTCTATGCATTATGAAGTCCGTATGACCTATACCAAGGACAAGGAAGGATTGTTGTGTTGCCAGAAAACAATGTGGCGCCCCAAGGACGTCGAGACACTAACTTATGCCATTGCTTAGCATGTGCAGGAACTTGTGTTGGCTTTCATGCAACGGTGATATATAGTTTTCTGATTATATTCTTGTAACTGTATTCTTGTCAGGCTATCACGTACCATTCCTTAGCAAAATCAGTAGTATCATTATATATTTGTAATATTATGTCATTAGTTTTGGAGGAGGTGAACCTTCTTGCAAGTGTAAATGCCATTGGTTTAGAACGATGGTAAAACTCAAAAGCACCACAATGAAATTCGTTCAGAGCTTTCTCAATTTCTTCGCAACTTGTTAGATCACAGGCCAACACTCACTTTATTACTTTTAAAATACCTATTAGGTGCATGGTATTTACAAAGTAAAAATTTACACTCCTGGGTAAAACGACATATACAAGCACATAATGGATCACTCATGTATTATTAATGTCTGAAGAAGAGGAGAAGCAATGCAGGAATGAAGTTTGCTAGTACTAGCTAAACTTTAAATATTTTTTAAATTAAATATGCTACCATGATAAACTACCTTCCACGAGAGAAGGTGAAGAATGTGATTGGAGTAGAAACTGACTAAAATTGAACTAATTCAAGGTTGCGTTTCAATAAAATTCCTAAAAATAGTGATTATATTTTAAATGATCATGAAAATTAATTATTGTTTACGTTATTTGAAATTTTGAAGTTGGAGTTGAAGATTAAGTTATGTTTGGTTATAGCTTTTGCATAAAATATCTGATTGTTTGGATAACTGTTTTCTAAATTTCAAAAGCAAACATTCAAGTTGTATTTCAAATAAAGTGAAAAAGAATTACCGAAGAAGGTGAAAATTATCATGGCCAAACGGAGCCAAAGAGTGGTACAAATCGTCCAATTTAAAAGTTGGGCTTTCACTCATTGTTGGCTGGACAAAAATCTTTCTCACAAACATTTCAATTCGAAATTCCGCACAAGTTGTTGAAACGATGGAGAATTCCAAGGTCCAACAACAACAACATACCAGTAGTCGTGGGTCCAAAGAGAATAGAATGTCTGTTTCCGGGAGACAAGAATTCCAAGGTCCAACAGGTATGTAAATATATTCATGTAGGGAGAAGATGGCCGTGTTATTGTACATTTTTATGGATTCTTTGTGGCTTAATAATAGATAGTGGAGAAGCAAGTGCTGACGGTGGCTAAGGCCGTAGAGGAGAAGCTTGATGAAGAGATTTGTGCGCTTGATGATTTGGAGGTGTTGAGAGAACGCAAGTTGAAGAAAATGAACCGTTGGATTTCTCTGGGACACAGAGAATACTCTGACATCTCTTCCGACAAGGAATTTTTCTCTCTTGTTAAGGCTAGTGACCGCGTCGTCTGCCATTTCTACCGTCACAATTGGCCTTGCAAGGTAATGTTAGTCTTTTGTAAAAGGGTGTACTAATCTCCCGCTATACGCGGGCCGGACCACAATGGTCTATTGTACACAACTTTACGCATTTCTGTTAGAGGTTATTTTTACTGCTTGAACCCGTGAACTCCGGGTCAATGTTAGTCTTTTGTATTCGAAAATATATTCTAGAACCACAAACTAAGTAAAATAAAAAATTGAGAAGAAGCAGAAATAACATGAACAAATCCGAGCCCACTTAATTCACAGTTTGTCCTTATGGAACTTAATCACCCAAGTATCCGAGGTTACTGATTATTTCCTCCCGGGATAGAACGGATTACCACCGTCAGTGTAGCGGTACCTCAAACGCCGGTGTGCAGTGAACGCAAAGAATCGGCCGAATCACACTTAGAACTTTTGCTTTTGTTTTGAATAAACAAATGCACTGTTTGAGTGAGGAGGAGAGATTTTGAAAATGCAGAAAGTGTTTTTTCCTTTTATGCTTCAGCGAATGCAAAAAATTCACTTATATAGCCAACGAATGAAAAGGTGTCTTTAATAGAAAGGAATTGCACACTTTGGAATGGTGCTTCTGTTGCATGCTGTACATTCCAGTGGATTTCCCATTTTACTCTTAACTTGGGACAAATTTTACTTTCTTAATTTCACATTCACACCTTATCTAATCGTAACAGGTAAGAGGGTCTATCTCTGGCTGTTTTTACATCCTCATGGGATCATGAGAATAAACTCTTACATGTGAGCCGAGTAGCACTTGGTATAGGCCTTAGGCTGAGTAAACATCATTAAGGATTAGAGTAAATAATGGTAAATGTTGTAACAGATACATCTAGAAGTTAAAAAAAGAAATAGAGTAATTATTTTGCCTACATAGGCATTTATCTTATGCGCAAGCAGAGAACCACATCCTTGCATCCAAACCTATAACAAAGTTGTATCTCAGCATCTATGAGAAAGTCAACATATTATATGTATTTATTTCTCATCTTGCCTATTGATTACATTTGAATAACTTCACCACATCTCAAAAAGAACCTATTTTGAATGTGGTTTAATTGGTTTCCTCCAGAAGTGTAAAATGTGAGGCAATAGATCAACAACATAAGGCCATGAGTCCTTCGGAACTCTTTCAAGATAGATAGGAAGAATGCATTTCCATTCATGTTATTCACTATCACCAAATTAGTCCATTATCTATTCCTTTATTAAAAGCACATCGCAAAAATTTAGGGATAAAGCATAGAAACCCGGAACTATAATTAAATTTCCTAGGATTAAATTTTTTCATGTATATATATACACACAAACGTGTACAACTAGGAGGTTAGGTATTGTATCAAGCACATTTTCCTTTTTCTATTTTGACCTAAGAAACTTTCCAAACTTTTTTCCTACTTCCTTCTTGATTTCTCTATTGAGCTTGTGTTCCACTCAACAATGGTGGTTTTAACATGCATCAGGATACATTTTTAGCTTTGACATATGCATTGCCTCCTTATAAGTTTCTCATAGACATAGTCATGCTATTTAACTCTTTGATGCTCGGAGATACACCTCATATAATAGTCGCGGCATTTATTTGTTGTTGGTTAGTTGAACTGATTGTACTCATGTATAAAAATTATTTAGTTCGCGTGATCCACTTAAAACTCTTTCTTGATCAGTAACCCAAGGGGCATTTTGTCATTAATAGTAGTTGCTTCTAACCATGGAAGCCAAATGAGTTAAGAATCTTGTGGAAGTTTTTGTATTTTATAATATATCTAACTTAGTAAAAATCTAGAGTGTGTGTGTGTGTGGGGCGAAGAGGGAGAAAGGGACATAACAGGGCTGGAAGGAGAGAAAGGGAGGGCATGTCGGGAAATGGAATGAATTTCAAAGAGAAGGGGTAGGAGGTTGCGGATAGATGTGGAGGGAGAAGAGACCTGAAGCCATCCAAGCTTAACGAAGTGTTTAAATTGGACTACTTCTGACGCCAAATTTCGAAGTGTAAGGACTAAATATATTTGGAAGGTTAAGAAAGACTTAGTATTTTTGGGACCGAGCGAGCTATTTGCAAGGTGAAGGGTGTCAGATGTCATCTCCTCAAGAGGGTGGTATAAAATTTCTTTAGACATTCCCCTTATCTTATTTATGTGGGATGAAAGTGATAATCATTTCAAGGTAGATTATCTATCCTAGCTCTAATCCTGATTATCAACATGTCCTGTGTATACTCATTGCTTGAATCTAGTATCAAGAGAAGCTGGCCTATCTTTGAATATATATCTCTTCTCTCTGGGAGGTCTTTATCTGAGAGTTCAAGTTCAGTTACTTTGGTGACTAATTAACTGAAATCACTAATTATTGTGGTTAATGAATGTGCAATTTCCTCCATACGTATTCATCTAAGCATTGCAGGCCTCCGCATGGTGTCCTACCAGTCACAACTTCTATTTTTCTTTTTTGTGTGTTTTGTACTTCTCACTACTTCTGTTTTTTTGTGGTTTCTACTTCTTTTGCTATATCTAGTTTTTTTTCCGCTCCATCAAGGACTATAATCTGAATTAAACTTAATCCATGATTCTGTATGTATTCTTCAATTCGTGTGTGTTTGTGTGTGTGGTCATATATTTCTCGTTGTGGTAATAGAGTATAGATTCTCTAGTTTAACTCAATTGAACTTACTTTTGGGCTTCTCTTTCCTCTTATCCTCCTTATGATTATCAGTACTTTCTAAAAAGGTTTCTAATTTTGCATATAAAGTGAGATGTTTTATATTTGGTTCTTACTTTAGGAAAACAAAGAAAAGAAGAAACTCAACTAAGTTTATGTTTTCCGTCATCACCCTGAAAATTAGTTTTAAGCTACAATAATACATGCAGCTTGCTTGCAGGTGATGGACAAGCATTTGAGCATACTGGCAAAACAGCATATAGAGACTCGTTTTGTGAAAATGCATGCTGAGAAAAGTCCGTATTTAGCTGAGAAGCTCAGAATTGTTGTTCTCCCCACCCTTGCCCTCGTAAAGAATGCTAGTGTAGAAGATTACGTGGTATGTTTAGGTTCAGATAAAGATGAGCTACTCTTGCTCTATTAGTTTTTTTCTTTGAGCTGTCATCTCATGAAACATCTTTTAATGAAAATGTGCCATGATTCTGATGCACTGGCACTAGGTTGGGTTTGACGAGCTTGGTTGCAGAGACGAGTTTAGCACAGAGGAACTGGAAGAGAGGTTAGCTAAAGCTGAAGTTATCATTTTTTAGGGTGAATCATCCAAACTTATATCAAAATCCAAAGCTCCATCTAAGAGTATTAGGCAGAGTGCAAATCCTGACTCGTCTGATTCAGAGTAAACTTAAGAGTCAAGGCTTGTCTGTCCATTGTACAACTTTCAGATGAACATATGCTTTTGTGTCTCCTGAATATGCCCTTTGGCAAAGTAGAAGAAAGATTATCTTTGTAAGTTTTTGTAGATGTAAAACCTTTGGTTTTATCTTGGAGGAATGGAAAATGAAATTCAGATAATGAACAAGTGCAGTAACTTGTGCATTTGGTTTGTTTCTAGCTTTAAAAAGTGTTTGTTCCTCCTTTTCACAGTGTTAACCATTAGCTAATAATCAAACATTGTTCTCAGCAAACTAATTACTAGGAGTATATATAATATATCAATCAAGGATTTCACAATTGTCCTCGCACATAAGGTTTTTTTTTTGTGTGTGTGTGTGAGGGCTTGGCTTCTGTTTCTGTGTAGAGCAAAATGTAGACAATGCCTACACAGAGCAGTTTAAATGTATTAAAGGTGTTAAAAAGATCTCCTTCCTTGAGATAATATTCATCTCCACTTGAATAATTTTTTATGTACACTTTGAGGCACTTCAAGCCAAAAGGCCTTGGGGTTATTTAGTTATTGGCCTCCAAGTGCACGGTAAAATGACGATTGCTAAGATTTTTACACTGGTTTCTTTTGTCATTTTGTACTGGAAAAAACTCTAAAAGTAATGAAATAACTTATCTAAAATAAAATAAAATAAAAAGTCGATTCCTGACAAAAGGAAGTAGTATTATTTATCTTTTGGTAGGCTCACAAAAGAAAGTATTAAAGGAATAAAATATAGTTAGTTAGTTATCAACATAGAGAGAGAGAGATTACACTTAGAGCGAGTAAACAGGTGGGAGCCCTTGAAAATTCCTATTATCATGCCTAACTTTATAGCCAAATTTAGTAGTTGTTGATATGCTTTTTCGCATGTATTATTCCATTTTAAGGGTGGTATGGTGTTAGTCTATATTCTCTAATTTTCAAAAGGATACAATCCAATATCCTCATTCAACCATTGTCTATCTTACATAATCAGGAGGAAATCGAAGTTGTGGGAAGGCAATAGCTGCTGTCACTGTTGAGTTGAGGAAGAAAGAGACGGGGAAGATAGTTGCACAAGGTCGCCATACCAAGTACTTGGCTGTCAATAGCAAGCTTTGAGCTACATATACTTTCGCAAACTGAACATTCAAGTACAAAATCATTTTTATCACAACGTGAAGTCTTTACTGCTTTTGTGAGCAAGTTCAATTACATTAATGTGACAAATGGCATTTAACCTTGTATTATAAAAGTTTGCATTTTTGCTTTTACAGCGAATCACGCTAGGTCCTGAATGTATATTTGCTCTGTTGAAGAGGTCTCTTGACAACATATGCCTTCTTTTTGGAAAACCCTTCCCTTATTTGGGGCCTATATTAAAAATTCCATGCAATCAAATCCTAAACAGGCTATGTACTGCGCAGTACATGAAAATGGATAATATGGTTGAGACTGATACTCTTTTTTTCTTGAGGCGTGAATTTCTATAGCAGTATAACGCTATTGCAGGTATTCAAAAATCACCTAATGAAATTTTGCACAGCGAAAAATTAAAATCAGCACAAAGGCTAACATCTGGAAGGAAGAATGAAGCAGATTTAGAAGGAAATTGTTCTTCGTTACTGGTACCAAAATCTAAAGTTCTAAGCTTCAACAAATAAACCAGCCATCAATAAAGCAGGGGAAGGGATCAAGTTCAACACCTAATCCTTGTAGCAGTAAATGTCATATAATTGGACCGGAAATCGTTTAGATTAGTGGATGGTTCATGCGTTTTCTTCACTCTGTACGAGTCCAAGTGCTTCTCCTAAATTCAAAGTGTTTCTTATGGTCCTCCTTCCAACGCCTCCACCAGTGCCTTTCCTCATCATTGCAGAAAATTCCCCATAGTCTATCTGTCCATCCTGCAATTTGTAAGCTCTTTTAGTGCGAAAAATACAGGAAGAATCAATATCAATGTATTAACATCAACAGAAGATAGAAGGACAAGTTGCACACAAATTGAATTGGAAATTGATAAATGAACTCATCTAATCCTTAAAAAAACTAAGTTAGCCAGTTGTGCTGATAGGAACTCAAACAAAAAGCTAATGCAGCTCTATTTGGCTGAACATAAACCAATGCAAAGACCATTGCCTGGACTGGTACATGGCAGATTCTTATGTTACTACATACAGTGTAAACTTGTCTTCAGCATTGGTAAAGGCAACACAAGATGAGACTCGCCAAAATGTTCTCTTTCGAAATCATAGAATAGCTTAGAGCAGAAATAAAACAACAGACTTCACATTTACATATTGTTGGGGGGTTGAATACAATGTGAATAACCACATTCTTGTCTTTTCACAGCGAGGTAATAGCATATACCATGTTAAAAACTCAGATGTCAGCTGAAAAAAGGACATCTGAGTTTTTTGATAAGGGATGTCTGAGTTGATCCCTCATCATAAGAATTTGTTTCGTAGCAAGACCTACAATTAGCAACTATAAACTATTGTTGTCATAGCTTCTAACAATCAACTTTGATTTTGTCACGATTCGACAATGAGGATGCAGTTCGTTTGCTCTAATGAGGTGCATAAAATTACTCCAATTTGTTTGCATTATAGAAAGAGGTGCTATAATGGTTTTGGTTTTAAGTGTTTGATATGGCATGCGTATCTGGAGATCTAGGTCCCTGAAAACGAATAACTGGCAATTCTAAGATAAGTTATGCCTCCTAAGATGCTAGGATTCTATTGAAATGCTTGTACATGGAAATTAAGGCAATTGTCATGAAATCCTTCATATGCACTGTTTGACATGAGAAGACGGGACATGGGTAGGTCATTAATGGGGTTTTAGCTCTTATCTTGGAACTTGGTGAATGTATATTTATGTCCTAGAGACAATCTGTATTAGGACAAATGTATTTTATACACATTCATATTATTATTAATGAAGATTAATATTTTGGCATTTGCAATTATTGAATTATTATTTGATTGTTTGTAATTATTCATTAATGTGCATCCCTTGAGCTTACGTTGTCATTAATAGAGTGAGATATTTTATGATAGAGCGTAATTCTTAAAATTGCCTCGACTAATGATCATCGAGAATGGGATATCAATGATATGTGATAAGTCGACATGTGGTCTGCATCACATCCTTAGAGGATGTAGTATGTCTCACCTGCTACGAGTAATGGTTACTCGTGATGGACACATGGATACTTTGAAAGTATTGGTATACCCTGTTGATATACTGTTTGTTATACTTGTCTAACGTATGATCAGCGTGTGGGAGATAGAAGTCCTTAGACTTGAGGTCAATACGCGCCTTATCTACAAAGTAATGTACTTTGATCCCGTCCTAAGCTCAAATGCCTTGTAGGTTGAGATACAGCTTGTATTGGGTACATTACGATGTGGATTGAAGGTGGTAGTTGAGCCAAGATTAGGATTCATTCCTCGGATGTATATTCGAGAGAACACTCAGATTCTCAGTGATATTAGGCTAAGTCGTTGGCCAACGCAATAGACATGTTTAGAATATGGTCTAGTTGTCAACTAATATAGATGAGATACAATGATTAAGCCATTTGGATAGACACTTGACAAATCCTAAGCTTGATTGAGTGTGTCGTAAATGAAAGGATTGTATCTTACCACATAAAAGTTAAGTTTACTGGATTCGCGTAAACGTACTTCACATATTGAGTTCGTCTTCTGGTTCGTCTAGGAGTTCCGCGTAGACCTTTTGATTAATGTCACTATGAGAAGGCATGTAGGGTCACACTATGTCGATTGTCCGTTTCGATCTAAAGATGTATTGAGAGAGTAATTAGAATATTCGATTTGGAATCGAGACATTTAAATGAATAATGATTACATTAATTAAGTCAAAATTGAATTTTGGATTTAATTAAGAATGCACGGAAATTAAATCGAGACAGTGCAACTGCACGTCGAGCGCCGCGGCGCCCATACCCTAGGGCCGCGACGCCCATACCCTAGGGCCGCGGCGCCTCTGGGTCGATTTTGGGTCAGGCCCAAGGTCAACCCCTAATCCGGTTTTTTACTAATTTTCAACTATAAATAGAGGCATTCACTTTCATTATTTGACACTGATTTTTTCAGAATAACATTCTAAGCCTTAGAGACTTAGAATAAAATACTCTCTCGAACCTCTGTCGGATTTCCTAGCTTTCCGAAGGAGAAGTACATTGAAGCTTGGAGCTTGCAATCGGAAGGGCAACCGCGTGTGCACCTTATAGTAGATAAAGACTCCAGATAATCTAAACTTGTAAGTATATGATTTATGTTACAAGTTTCAATTGGTGTATAACCATACCAGAATTATTGTTGGGGTAAGTAAGAATCAAAATTTTAAACTTCCGCTGTGCCTTACTTATATGCTTTGTACCCAACAAAAACCTACACTTGGAACAGATGGCTTTTTGAGAGAAACTAAATGGCAGGCAAAGAAAAGAACTCAATGAGGGAGCGTTTGTAATAGTACTAGGCATCACTTACTTTTGACCATTGACAATCTTTTTCAGCATATTTTGCACAAATTTCCTTCTCGTAGTTACTGAAAAGGGAGAGAGAAAAGAAAAAAAACAACTCCCCAAGTCTAAGTCACAACATGGTCAATTTATATATTTTATAATTCAAGTGTTTCTACGGTAATTTTTTTTTTTTAGATAACTATGGTGTTCGGGCCAGCTTATGTGCACCTCAACCAATGATACTTGTCACCTTCCACCAGCAACATGTACCAGGTACCAGGTCACACCCTTGAGTGCGGTAAACTTCTTTTTATTATTATATAAGAAAGATAAAAGTTTCCATGGTAAACTAACTTATGACGGGAAGAACTGAGCATTCAACTAAAAACCTTGGCTATCAATAAAGTGAATCAAGACCTTTATAAACTCTCTTGGATGTTGGACACTACATATAACTCAACACCAATCCCAGTGGATTTGGGGTTCACGAGCAGACTTTAATGTGTATTTATGGGTGTGCGAATGAGCTTGCAAAAGGCTGACTTTAACTAATATCATGTGAAAGGTTGATTGCATCTGACCCTCTAAGACAATCGGTATAGCCGCTCAAGATCTTCATAAACCCCTTTGGATGTCTTTTAATATGTCGGTGGACATTATGTAACTCAATCAATATATATATGTGCATGATATAAAAGAATAAGGGAATAGAACTTACATTATCTTGATCAATATCTTTAATTATTTCATCAAGATTGAGCTCGCTTAGACCAAATTCTTTGCAGGCTTGCTGAAGCTCCTCGATAGTTATGTATCCACTACCATCTTTGTCAAAGAAAGAGAAGGCTGATAATAGATTCTCCTCTCTTTCCAATTTGTTCAAATGAACAGTAGCAGCAATAAACTCCCCATAGTCTATTGTTCCACTGTTGTCAATGTCTGCCTGTTAAATAAAACATGGTTGGATCTATGACCGGAAAATTATACTGCACATAAACACGGGTGAGGAGAATTATTGAAATTTGCTTCAGTTATTGCTGCATAATAAGTTGCTAAGTTTTAGGATAAATCTACTTTTTTGAATTTTGAATTTCTAGTAGATTTTTTTAGGTTGTTGAGATATTTTAATTTGTTTTAATATTTGTTATGCAGATTTTCTATAGATTATGTTTTCGAGTTGGCTATTTAACGCCTTCTATGCTTAATAAAATTATTGAGAGACATTTTCAATCAATACTTTCAACCTTTTTGTTGCACCATCTTTTGAAAAACCAACAATAATTCTTACCGCATCCATAAGATCCTTGATCTCAGACTCCATTAGTTCAGAACCTACTCGCCTCAAACCCTCTTTTAGTTCATCAAAGGTTATTGTTCCACTATTGTCTGTGTCTAACATTTTGAATAGCTCCTTGAGCCCACCAATTTCTTCTTCTGATAGCCTCTCGGCAATCACCTACAAGTAACAAGAGAATGAGTAAAACAAGAATCAAAGATGTAACTCAATAAGGCATTGTACATTGAATTAGAATCGATAGTGACTGGAACTTTCAAAATAAATATCATTTAAATAGCAAAGAGAAGCACCACAATCTTAATTATAATTTCCATCCAGAAAGAAAAATCTGGAGGCCAATTCAACAACGATGTCAACAAAGCTTAAGACAGCTCATTGAGTTCAAATTATCATGGTTGTTTTTTGACAGATTTTCACTTCAAATGTCATCAGCAACACATTAACTGAAAGGGAATACTTTCAGCAGGATTTATGAGAAAAACCTATAGTTTCCACCCATATTTCTACTCTTCTTTACTACTTTTCTGCATTTTTCTTTTTCTTTTAAAACTGCATCTAGATCCGATTTCAGTTTCTTTACTACTGAAGTTCTTGGAATCCTCCCTGCAACCCCTCAATCAATATCTATGCCCTTAACACTATAAAAGCGTTTGGTAAAAGTTGTTCCAGGCAAGGAGAGTTTTCACGATACAGACACACGTAAGCGGATGACAAACTTTTCAAGATCTTACACGCAAAGCCATTTTCTTTAGTTTGTTCATTGCTGAGAATTGCTTGAGGCGTGAAAGAACTGCAGAGTCAAGAGGTTTATCAGGTGTCATTGAGTCATCCACGATCCACGGATGGCCTGAAAGTCACAGGAAACAAAAATGTAAACTCATTGTAAGAGGTAACAGCATTTTCCAGAGTCTCGGTTTTCACAACTACAAGGACTTACACAAAACTTCATGGGCAGTTAACCTCCTCTTTGGATTCCTATCAAGAATTTTGCGTAACAAATCCTTTGCACTATCTGAAATTCCAGGCCAGGGTTCAGATTCTAAATCTAGTTTGCCTCGCAGTATCTGACGAAAGATTCCCATATCAGTTTCTGTAATCAGGAAAACAATAAGAGTTATGAGGTAATATGAACATGAAAGACGAACTTTATAACAGACTTTTTACTTCCTCCTTAACACTCTATGAACCTAACCTGCCCAAAAAGGTGGAACACCACTAAGTAATATGTACAAGATAACTCCTGCACTCCATACATCTGATTCAGGTCCATAATGCTTGCATAAAACCTCTGGGGCAACATAGTAAGGACTTCCAACAACATCCGAAAATGTTTCACCTGATAACAATAAAAACATCAAAGAACACAACTGTTTACTATTAAAAGGTCAGTAGGACAAATGCAATGACTAACTGCCAAAAAAGAAGAAGTTATGCAATCAATTATGTCAGGAAGGTTGTTGGACTCACATTTGAAAACATCATATCAGCAAGCGGCAGCAGAAGCTAAGTGCTAGAGACAGAACCTCACCAGAAACATATAGCAGTAGAAACTAAAGAAGTCTACTGTAACTTTTCATTCAGTAAGACCAAGTTGAATGGAACAATCGCAATCAAAAGGAAAATGACACGAGACAATTTGAAGAGATACTCATACCAAGACTAGATGGACCAGTAAACAAATTGAAGTTACAAAAGTCATCACCAGATTGAAGACACGGGGTTATCATTTTGCATGTTCGGCAACACTACCTCAAATGTCTGGCATTGACCAACTTGGTAATCTATATATCATTTAATCGGAAAACTAGTAATAAAGCCAAAAAAGGGCACTTTTACAAAGAATTTTGCTTATGTAAAGTACTTGTTAGAATTGCACATACACAAATCCTGTTATAATGTAATCAATAAATCTCAACATTTGCCCGGTTATAAAGCAAATCCTGCAGACCCGAAAGTTCAGGAGAAACGAGAAGTGGGAATACCCATTGAAAATAACAAAGAACACTCAAGCTAGTTCTTGAAAAGGTATTAGTAATAACCTAAAACCTTATTGGTCAAATTAGAGAAGTACCTCACCTATCAAAAGAATTAGAGAAGTAGTTCTCAGATGGTAATCCCTGTTGTAACTGTCCACTTGATGAAACATGAAATCAATTGTGACAATTGGTCCTCTTTCTACCCTAAGAAAAGAAGTATTTCTCCATCATGAGCATTAAAGAGAATCACAGTTTCTCAATCTAGCTGCAAACTTAAAGGCATCACTCAACATCTTCTTAACAATTATCAATGATCAAGATACCATTTACTTGATAACTGATTCTCTTATAATGCTTGTGAAAATCATGAATTCCTAGGATCAAGGATTATGCTTACTACTAGAGAACAAAATTTATTATGCCAACACTTGGAAGAAAAGACATGCTTTCCTCTCCCCTGACCTAGAGAACATCGACAAACAGCAACAGTAACGTACCCAGTGTGATCTCACAAGTGGGTTATGGGGAGGATAGAGTGTACGCAAACCTTACCCTGCCATGAGAGGTAGAGAGGCAGTTTTCGATAAACCCTGGGCTCAAAGAAATCCGCAAAAGGAAGAAACAACCAAAGTATATTTCTATTAGAAAATAAATCAGCAAAATCCCTTGTTTGATAAAAGGAAAGCAAACCTGGCTTATAGAAAACAGAAAGGCCAAAATCAGTGGCCTTGAGAGCAGCATCCTCTTGAGAACTGAGCAACAAGAAATTCTCAGGCTTGAGATCTCGATGCATGACTCCTAATGAATGGCAAGCCTCCACCACCCCAACAATTGTTTTGATCAACTTAGCTGCTTCTTTTTCACTGTACTGTCCTTTTTCAACAATCCTATCAAAAAGCTCTCCACCAGCACAAAGCTCCATAACTATATGCACATATAAGGAATCTTCATAAGTACCCTTTATTCTTACCACATTTGGGTGCTCAGACAAATGGTGCATTATCTGAATCTCCCTCCAAACATCCTCGTAATCTTCCTTACAGATCAGCTTCTTCTTTGGTATAGTCTTGCAAGCATAAAGATGGCCAATCGATTTTTCAGTACAAAGATAGGTAGTTCCAAACTGACCTTGTCCCAACTTTTTGCCTATAGTGTAAACACTCTCAAGGCTTTGGGTTTTGTAAGGAAGAACCCAAGAATGCTTAGTTGGGGTTGATAAAGATGATTTATTTTGCTTGGGAGGGTCTTGTGAAGCTGAGGAGGAATCCATATCAATGGAGATGTGGTCCTTTGAATCTTGATTCTTCAGTTGGTGGAGAGCTGACAAAGGATTACTAATTAAGTACTTTACCTCTCTAGATTCGCTACAGTGTGCTGACAGTTTAGTCCTACGTTTACTCGGGGTCATTTCTTCTTTTTCATTTATTTTCATGCCTTTAATAAGTGAAATTCAATTTACTCCATATGTTGTTGTTGTAATGAGTGAAATAGCCCTCAATATAAGAATATTTAAAATTCAACAATTTTTAAAACAAATAAAATCTTATTTTAAGAAAATTTGATGATAATTCAATTTTTTATTTTATTACACTAAAATTACTACATAAATATATTTTTTATAACAAAAAAGCCACTCAACTATATGTAAATAGTGTTTTGACATGAGATATTTTGAATAGAATAACAAAAGAGTCACGGGTTAATTTCATTGCTCATTATGACACATTATGTAGTAATATATTTTGGTCTCGTAACATGCTACCTTTGATTATGAAATAGGACAAAACAAACAAGCAGTTTAGTTCTTTATCTACTCAGTTAGCATATTTTGAGTGAATGAAATTGTTCATGTATCAGTATAGCAAATGCAGTGTCTTTAGTTGCATCTAGTAATAGGATAATTCAGAATATTTTGCATTGCGAATCCTCGTCATCAACTTTTATTGTTTATACGCCTCTGTTTGTTTGATCAAGTATGCAGTGGATAAAACATGTTTTTCTTGTGTATAATACAAAACAAGGGAAGTTCATAAGATTTATCATCCAACACAACAGGATGGCAAATGATGTCGCTGCAGAGTGTTTGCAAAATTATTGCATTAGAATGTAAAATGCTTTTCTTGGTCCAATAATATAACACAAACTAATTCGTTCCCTTGTCAACTATCAAAAAAGAGCTATTCCTATAGTGATTACATCTCCAATGACCAATCCCGCAACTTCTTTATTTGTCTGACACTTTAAAAATGTGTATTGTTGATCCCATCCATTTTGGGGTCGGTTTCAAACTCGGGATCAATGTAAAAGAAAACCTACAATTGCAAGTTGATTACAGTGTCATTGGTAGGAAAAGAGGGATTGATGTAATAAATAAAGTGGATGGGTTACTTACAAGCATGTCAATCTGCTCTCCTGAAAGCAATCGTTGTTCCTCAAAGCAAAAACATTGTATCTTATTGAAATACAATGCAGCCTGAAGACACGAAGAATTTGTTTCCAGTTAGAAACTTCGCCCATAATGGATACATAATACTGCCCGGCAATAAGTAGGTAGAAGCAACTAGATTAAAGAAATAACTTCATTTTGTACACGAGTTGATGATTAAAATGAAAAATACAGAAAAGTCAGTGACTATGTTCCTCCTTACTCTCCAAGGGTTGTGAACCCTAGTAGCCGACCCACCCTTTCGCCCCTTTTGTCTAAACTGGCAAAAGCTTAGAGGATTTTCGCATAGTCAAATTAAGACCCTTGTCTTCTCCTCCCTCTCTGATAGTAGGTCGCGCAGATAATACCTTCCCCCTTTCTCTTTCTCTTCTATGATTATTAATGGGTTTTGTCCCATCCGAAATTTTTTTAAAAAAGATTTCCTATTGACCGATTTCATTATCGCTTAACTTGGAACCAAACCCTTTAGTGGATCCTAAACTAGCCCTAATTAGTCCTTTCAAACTGAAACTTGTGTTTTCTGTGTGTGTGCGAGTACTTTGAGTGTGGAAGTAGAAGATTCAAGCCCCTACCTCGAATCCTAAGCTACCCTCGCAAAAGGTAAATGCCCTCCTTTTAAGTATTTTTTTAATTCCACTGTTTTATGTGCATTATGTGATTATTGATATGCTTAGTTAACTAAATTGATAAATTGATCAATAATTTACTCCATGAAATTAAGGAATTGGATTTACTCCACATTGTACACCTATAAAGATTTTTACCATTTATTCCTTTTGAGGAGTCGTGCAGAGGTGATTGCGGTTCTGAGACATAGATTCCCGATATAAAATCCAAAAAGGTATGCATGACATTGTTTACAAAAATACATGTAACATTGATTTTTTGGATAAAAGCATGCACTTGTATGTCATTGTTTATAAAATATATGCAAAGTTGATTTTTTTTGGATAAAGATAGCATTTGTATGACATTGTCTATAAATACATGCAAAGTTGATTTTTTTGGATAAAAGCATTTGTATGACATTGTTTATAAAATACATGTAAAGTTGATTTTTGGATAAAAGCATGCATTTGTACGACATTGTCCATAAAATACCTATTTTTGTCAATTGATAGTAAGGAGAAAAGTAAATTATTTGGAACGCAAAGAAGTGATTTGTATGGAAGTCATTTTAAATCGCAAATCGGATAAAAACAAAATCTTATTTATATGATTAATAATGCGAATAAAGAATGACCAAATTATTTTAAAATTTTTAAACATGCATGACGAAACTAAGTACACTTCAAACAGGAAACATACATCACATAATGCTTGACATAACATGTTAAAGGATTAATGATTAACTAAGTAGGTAAACCAGTCATTACAGTAACAAAGCATCCCTGGAATCCTTAATAAACTATTAACAACATGCTTAGCATATGAATCTATTCCCTAATTTAAGAAGTAAACCACAACACTTAAAATTTAGCCCTAGTTTAAGAAGTAAATCACAACACTTAAAATTTAGCCACGTAGCCAATTCTCTTAATCCATAACCCGTATTTTCTCATCACATAAATATTTTATTTTGAGAATAGTTTAGTTGATCAACTGCAGAACCAAGAAAACATAAGCGACAATCTTCAACAACCCAATACTAAAAATATGTCAAAATCTCAATGAGAAGCTTAGCAACCCCAAGATGATACGGAAACAAAAGCCCAGCAGCAGAGAAACTAAACTCAGGAGTCAGGACTAGTCACAGTCTCACTTCTCAGGTTAGAAAGAATTTATGTGCTGAAAACGGCTACAGGTTATGGGTGGATCCCATACTAATGCGTGCTTAGAAAAATTACTAATCATATTTTTAGGTTTACTTATTAGAGGTCATATGCTCTGAAATTGCATTGATCTGTCCCTATTTACTGGAGTTAGTCAAATAAAAACATAATAGTTTTCAACTTTATTAATTGTATTTTTTGCGAGTCTAAACTGATAGAAAAAGTATAAATCCATAGTTGTGTGAATTATTTACTTTCACATCGCGAGTAGATTTGAATTTTTTTATTTAACTAAATATAAAATTCAAATTATCATTTCCTTTATTTTATAGGTCTCTTTTACATTTGATGGAAACATGAAATGCAAGTCTAAAGTTTGTAAAAATGATGGGTCAAGTAGGGTGAGTTGGGCTATGACCCATTATTTAGCTCATCTTGACCCGTCTATCTTAGCTCAAGTAATGATGAAATGGATTCGATTATGGGTAATAGAACATGGAATTTGGCTGATCTACCACCAGGTTGTAAACCCATTGGTTGTAAGTGGATTTTCAAAAGGAAAATGAAAGTAGATGGAACTATAGACAAGTTCAAGGCTCGTTTAGTAGCCAAAGGTTACACTCAAATGTTAGGTATTGATTACTTCGATACCTATGCTCATGTTGCAAGGACAACAACAATAAGGGTGTTGATTGCATTAGCCTCAATTTTTTGTCTCGTTATTCATCAAATGGACATGAAGACCGCAAATATTTACAAATTTAGTCTATGACTTAAATAGGTCCGAAATTCGGCCCAAATGTGGTCTGGTGTATTGAACCTCCACGACTCCCTTGGTCTGCCAATATACTCTTCTCCATCTCTGTATCTCCTTCTCTGGCTAACTCTTCGGCGATCATTTTTCTCCGGCGAATTTCTGTTGTAAGTTCCCTTCACTCGCTTCAAGAAGTCTCAAGATCTATTTGTGACTAGTTCTTTGTCAATTCTTACTAGCTCATTTGCATTATTACTTTCTTCTCATGTTATATACCGTGCTTTAAAAGGCGGAGGAGTAATAAAATATGATAATCTTGATATATAGGACAAAAGACCATTGACAAGTGAAAATGTACCATTCGGCTATGTGTTTTTAAAAGAAATATTAAGTGATATTCACCCTCATCTCAAATAGTAAATATGCAATACTACGACTTGTTATTTGAGTTACACCCAATAATCTTATTTCTACGGGTGAAAAACTATTAAATATCATTTATTTGTTAAAGAATTATGAGGGTTAACAATTTTAATTAAGGAATTTAACATATAATTTGTGTAAGAACGGTTAGGTGAGCCCCGAGTGTTGGGCGTGTTTAGGGCGTACAGTCGGGCGCTTAGGGCGTAAGCCTCATAGGAACTATGCCCCGCATGTAAGCCCGGTGGCGTTTTACCAGTGCCCCGCCCAAGGCGAGTCCTGAAACTGCCTTTTAAAACATTGGTTATATATACCAAATCTATCATGATGTACTGCTATGCCTCTTACTAATAAGTTGATACAAACTCAACAAATTAAAGGAAACGAATCGAATTATCCTAAGGAAAAGGGATTTTCCTGAACAGATATTTGCTAGAGAATATAGAGGAAGAAAGAAATAATTTCCTTTACTTGACTATTGATCCAAAAAAGATTACAACCGTTCCAATTCAGTCCATATAAGCTCAGCTTCTAAAGAATTTGGGGGAAAAGTCGGTTACTAACTAACTTCCGGAAGAGTCACAGACTTGGCACGTGACCTGTAACTAACACTCGACCTAACTAATCAGCTCAATTAAAATGGCTAATGACAACTGTAAATTGACTGAATTACAAAAGAAACAATTCAATTAAAATCTAACATGTAACAATACCATCCCCTTCAAAACATCCGTGTCCTCAAGGATTGAAGAGAGGAAATTTGGATTGGAAATCAGACAGATCCTCCCAAGTGCTGTTTTCAGCAGCTGAATGAAACCATTTGACCAAGACCCGTGTGACAGCTTTTCCACGCTTAGGCACCATCCTCCTATCAAGAATTGCTTCAGGCTCAGAAATGATACAACCCTGATCAGTCTGCACAATGGGTAAGTGAGCTGAGGCAATGTGGGAACGCAGTTTCCTCTTCAGTTGAGAAATATGAAAAGGGGTGGATCCTAGTATGAGCTGGAAGTGCCAATGTATAAGCAACCTTCCCAACTTTAGCAACAATCTAAAATGGACCATAAAACTTTGCAGACAACTTCCGGAAGCTGTGCTTCTTTATGGACATCTGCCTATAGGGTTGCAACTTTACATATACCCAATCACCAATCTCATATGACCTGTCAGTCTTGAGACTTCATCCTACTTTGGGCCCTTTCCAAAAGAAACTTGAGAAACCTGAGAGTAGCCTCCCTTGCCTGCAAACTCCTGTCCACCATATCCAAGTGAGAATCAAAGGGCATGTAAGGCAAAAGGGGAGGTGGTTCCTGTCCATACACAACCTCATATGAGGTCATTTGAATAGCTGAGTCAAATGAAGTGTTGTACCACCATTCTGCCAGTGGTAACCAGTGTAACCGTTCCTTAGGTTTCTCAGGTGTCATACACCTGAGATAACATTCCAAACATATGTTCACTACTTCTATTTGACCATTAGTTTGGGGATGGTAAGCAGTAGAAGTGAGTAAAGAAACCTTCTGCTGCAGCTGAAATAATTCCTTCCAAAACTTACTGGTGAAAACCACATCTCTATCAGAAACTATAGTCTTAGGAAGACCATGCAATCTGAAAACTGTATCCATGAAAACTTGAGCTACATCAACAGCTGAATAAGGATGTTTCAAAGACATAAAATGAACAGCCTTACTCATCTATCCACAACCACAAATATGACCTCCTTTCCACCAGCCTTAGGAAGTCCCTCAATGAAATCCATAGAGATGTCTTGCCACACTCTATCAGGAATGGGGTGAGGCTGCAACTACCTAGGGGTGGTAACATTTTCACCCTTACACCTTTGAAGAGTATCACGCTCTCTAATGTGAACATATACATCCTTTTTCATTTTCCTCCAATAGAAATCTTGCTTCAATCTTTGAAGAGTGGCATTGATACCTGAATGACCCCCTATTGGACTGTCATGATAATAAGCTATCAATTTCCTCCTGACCTCAGCATCTTGTCCCACCAACATCCTTCCTTTTCTGTTAAGAATTCCATCCTGATAGCTATAGTAAGGTTTGGTTTGAGTAGCAGCTTCGATTGAAGCTATGAGTTTTTGTAATGCAGGGTCCTGAACCCAAGTCTGTTTTACCTCATCCAATAGACTAGCCTGTAACCCAGAAATACTATACAACTGAATGTCTTCACCTCTTCTGGACGGTGCATCAGCTACTGTATTTTCCTTCCCTTTCTTGTAACAAATGTTGTGGTCATAACCAAGGAGTTTAACAAGCCACTTCTGTTGGCTTAGTGTAGTAACTCTTTGCTCTAGTAAAAACTTGAGATTGTGGTGATCAGTCTTTATGACAAAGGGCCTTCCCAACAGGTATGGTCTCTATTTCTGAACTGCAGTAACTAGAGCAAGTAGTTCCCTATCATACACAGATAAGGCCCGATTCTTTTCTGATAGTCCTTTGCTAAAATAGGCTATGGGTCTTTGCTCTTGAATCAGAACTGCTCCCATACCTCCTCCAGATGCATCAGTCTCCACCTCAAAGTTCTTAGTGAAGTCTGGTAAAGCCAATATAGGAGTTGAAGTTAAAGCATGCTTCAATTCCTCAAAGGCTGTAATTGCTGCTTCAGACCAAGAGAACTTTCCTTTTTTGAGCAAATCAATAAGATCTCTTGCTATCACACCATACCCCTTTATGAGCCTTCTATAGTACCCTGTGAGACCCAAGAAGCCTCTCAAACCTTTGAGAGAAACTGGTTGTGGCCAGCTAACTACTGCAGCAATCTTTTGACTATCCATGGCTACACCCTTTTGCAGATATCACATGACCAAGGTAATCAACTTTGGTCACCCCAAAGTCACACTTGACCCTTTTGACAAACAACACATTGGTTCTAAGAAACAGTGAACACCATTTCCAGATGTTTCAAGTGATCATACCAATTAGAGCTGTATATAAGTATGCCATCAAAAAAACTAAGACAAATATTCTGAGATAAGGCTGAAAAACCTGGTTCATCAAGCGCTGAAATGTTGAAGGTGCATTGGTCAATCCAAATGGCATTACTAAGAACTCATAATGCCCATGGTGAGTTCTAAATGCAGTCTTTGGAATATCCTCTTCACACATCCTAATTTGACGATAGCCTGACCTTAGGTCAAGTTTAGAAAAATAATGTGCTCCATGCAGCTCATCTAGCAATTCCTCAATCACAGGAATTGAAAATTTGTCCTTCACTGTGCATTTGTTGAGCTCCCTATAATCAACACACATCCTCCATGTGCCATCTTTTTTCTTCACCATGACAATAGGTGAAGAGTAAGGACTGGTGCTGTTTCTAATCACCCCAGCAGCAAGTAACTCATCCACCATCTTTTCAATCTCATTTTTCTGCACATTAGGATATCTGTATGGTCTGATATTAATAGGGGAAGTACCCCCCTTCAAAATTATCTTATGGTCATGGTTTCTGGATGGTGGCAAGTCTTTAGGAGTCTCAAATAAATCTTCAAACTTAGACAACACAACCTGCAGTTCCTTGCTCTTCACAATTCTCATCTAATGATAGCAAACTGGCAGTAGGATCTTCAGAAGCCTCAGTAAAGACTCCTACTGGTATCATACACAACTGTGCAGGTTTGGCTAGCAGTTTCTCCATTTTCCCTTGTTTGATCATCTTCACTTCAGGAGGTTGAATACCCTCAAGTGAAACTTTTTGCCCTTGAACACTGAACTCCATTTTCAGCTGTTTAAAGTTCCACATAATATCCACCTAATGTTATCAACCATTAGATTCCCAACACCATACTACACCCACCTATTAGATTCCCTTGCATCTTCCAGTCCAAATTCTTACATACAACATTACTGTGAACCTTAGCCCCATCAGCTACAGATACTGCAAAAGGGGATGTTACAGTCAAAGTACACCCTAATCTCTTGGCTGTGTTGAGATCCAAGAAGTTATGGGTGCTACCTGTGTCAATGAGCACCTGGATTGCCTTGACCTTGATTGGGACTGTTACTCTCATTGTCCTGAAGTCATAAACTCCATTCATAGCATGCATGGATACTCTAGGCATTATAGAACCCTCAGAATCAGTCTCTAAACCACGGGTCATCATGGATAGCAACTCTCCAGGGTCAAGAAAAATTCCCTCCTCACCTTCTACTGTTTCCACATCTTCCTCCACCTCAATAGAGAACAGTTGCCTCTTCTTCTTACAAACATGGCCAAGAGTAAATTTTTCATCACAATTGAAACATAGATCTTTTGCTCTTTTGTCCTCTAACTCAGCAGGACTCAAGTACCTAGGTCTGTGTGTGCTCTTTGGATTGAAAGTTTGTCTAGAAGTGGATGGATTGAAATTGGTTCTTGGGGTTGGCGGGTTACTAGAAGATGGTTGAGAAAAAGATGGATATCTGTAGTTGGTTCTGGTTGGTGGGGTTGGATTTCTTGAAGGTTGTTTGTTCAAATTCAAGGTTTGTTCCTGAATTTTAGCCAAACTAATGACTCTTTGCAGGGATATGGGTGCAAACATCTTAACAGGCATCCCAATCTCTGGTTTACGTCCTCTAAGGAAGCAACTGACTACATATTCATCAGCTAACTCTACTCTTGTAAGTAATTCATCAAATAAATCAACATAGTCCTGAACTGATGATACCTGATATAACTCCTTCAAATCACCCATAGGATCATCATACAGATCAGTACTGAATCTGGAGTAGAGACATCTCACATATTCTCCCCAAGTAGGCCATTCTCTAGTCA
Organism: Anisodus acutangulus; assembly: GCA_029783415.1. Lineage (NCBI taxonomy): Eukaryota > Viridiplantae > Streptophyta > Magnoliopsida > Solanales > Solanaceae > Anisodus > Anisodus acutangulus. Next base: position 130,689 of record CM056504.1, read on the forward strand.
ATCTGTTCTTCATAAACATCTGATGCCATTGTAAGGCCTTGCCCTCTAATCGACAAGAAGCTAGTTTCACCTTTGAAGCAGCAGGGGTTTCATCAGCTTCAAAGAACTGCTCGCACTTGTACAACCAATCTCTCAAGCCAGACCCATCAAATTTTGGAAATTCTACCTGATAACCTTGAGTCAGTAACTGGTATTCATCTCCTCTTGCTGCTCTTTCGACCTCAACTGCTCCAACTCCATTCTCCATATGCGCAGGGTTCTCATTTCGCCCATTCCCCATATTATTTCATCCATAGCTTGAGCCACCTTATCATCTACAGTTTGTCGCAATTCCTCCATTGATCCAGCAACTCCCTCCAAAGATCTTTGAAGACCATCAACATCTCTTCGAAGCTCATGAATTCTCATATTGAGTTCACCCATTGCGTATCTCACAGATCCGAGAATAGACTGCTCTGATACCAATGATACAAACTCAACAAATTAAAGAAAAAGAATCGAATTATCCTAAAGAAAAGGGATTTTCCTGAACAGATATTCGCTAGAGAATATAGAGAAAGAAAGAAGATATTTTCCTTTACTTGACTATTGATCCAAAAATGATTACAACTGATCCAGTTCAGTCCTATATAAGCTCAGCTTCTAAGGGACTTGGGGGGAAAGTCGGTTACTAACTAACTTCCGGAAGAGTCACAGACTTGGCACGTGACCTGTAACTAATCAGCTCAATTAAAATGGCTAATGACAACTGTAAATTGACTGCATTACAAAAGAAACAATTCAATTAAAATCTTACATGTAACATAAGTTATTTTGGAAAAAGGAAAATGGGGAGATTTATGCTTCTGCTTTCTAATATGGACTTTAAATTTTTTTGTGTTAAGTGGAGGCTTTCTTTGGCTTAAAATTAGGAGTAAGAAGCTGCAAAGATAGCTCTTTTCCTGCGTTCATTATGAGTTATGTAAATGAGTTAAGTATGGTTAGATTAATGTGTGTTCTAATACCTGGCCCTGCTTTTTTATGTGTGAAAGTATGTGTAGATACTTTATGTTATTTCCTCAAAAGTCTTCAGCAGAAAAGTAACAGTACATTCACTGATGTGTAATATATTCTTACTACAGATGCTCTCGAATGTGTTTTGATTACGGGGTAGCTTACAATTCCACTGAAGATGTCACTTTCCAGGCTTTCTGGAAGAGTCAGTGTTTTCCTTTCTTTAAACAAGCATTATCGTTATCCGCTTCCCACATCCAGGTGATTATTGAGCTATTTCATTTTTCACTTAATTGTTCTCTGTAATGGCTTATGTGGTTGTTGAGTGTCCCATGCTTCTCAATATATTCTTCTTTGATTCAGACATGGACAACTCTTTGATTTTGGATGTCGAGGTTTCACATCAAGGTGTTATCTTAACAAGTCTACACTTGATAACTGCAAAGGGTTGTCCCTTTTTAGAGGGCAGAATACAGCTATGTCTTGGCAAATGTTGAATCTTCGTCATCATTATGCATCTCAGGCTACTATTGCAACGGAGAAGAAATCAAAGAAGATGCTTTATTACTTGACGGGTTTAGTTTTTGCTATGGTAGGGGCTAGTTATGCTGCAGTTCCTCTGTACAGGAGATTCTGTCAAGCCACAGGATATGGAGGTACAGTTCAACGCCGGGAGGTAAGTTATAATTTTTCGTTCATCTGGTTGTAGATAGGCTGTTGGAGTCCTCTTAAACTGATGAAAAATCACCACCTTACAGAGCGTTGAAGAAAAGATTGCCCGGCATGCAAAAGACGGAAGAGTTGCTTCTAGGTAATTTCAGATGTTGCTTGATTGTAGATACTTCTTATCGTATTTTGCAACTATTTTTGGTTTACGAAAACATCTTAAAGTGCTTCCTCAGCAAGTTCTTTATGTCCACTTGCCTAAGAGATAAATTGTAAAAAATATGGTGTTTCTTGAAGCAAATACTCCAGAGAACTTGTAAAACTGTCAGATTGAAGTTTGATAGCTTTTTCGCTATCTTATTATATATTCCAATTTCCAGCAATGGAAAACTGCAGTCTTTTCATTCAAGAGTGGTTTTGAAATTGAAACACCAGAATATAGAAGTAAATTAAGTTCCTAATCTCTGTTTATCTTTTCTTTTGGGATCAATATTTGAGGCTAGTAGATTTTCTAATGTGGTATGTTTGAATGAAGATTCTTTTTGCTGTTCTGTATCACATTTTTATCTAACTCTTGTATATGGCATTAGGGAGATCGCTGTACAATTCAATGCTGATGTAGCGGATGGAATGCCTTGGAAGTTTATTCCAACACAGCGAGAGGTGCCTTTTCTGTTATAAGCATGTATTATGCTCATAATTCATAAATAGTTAGTCAACCTACTTAAGGTTTAGCGTGCTTCTTATGTTGCACTAGATGTCATTCTCTTTGTCTTGTGATACAGGTAAAGGTAAAACCAGGGGAGAGCGCCCTTGCCTTTTACACTGCTGAAAATCGAAGCTCGAATCCTATTACAGGTGTATCAACATACAATGTAACCCCCATGAAGGTATATGTTTATACATCAATGTATTTTCCCCACTCTGTTCTAGTTCTTAACCACCCAATACAAACTTTAAGCAGCGTATGTAAACTTGAAGATAGAACTCCCTACTCCCTCCACCAATTGTTATACTTCCAATGTTTTCCTCGTTGGTACATCTTAAAACTTTGGATATTCCTTATCATAGTGATAGTTTTTCTATTAAGCAGGTATTCTATTTCGAGTCTACTCCTGTCAAAAGAACATATTACAACAACAACATACCCAGTGTAAAAGAACATATTAAGACAAAAAATATCTTTTTTCTCAAATAGTATTGACCTATGATGTCATATGTTTGAGAGCCAGCTTTCATTGCTGTTGCTGCCAACATGGTGCTACTCCCTCTGTTCAAATGTGTAGTTTCAACTATATCTCAAGTACCTTAACTGCCCTCAGCTCCCTCTTCCCCAACTTCCCAAAAAACGGAAAAGAAAAAGAGGCAAAATAATAGCATGACTCTAGGCACTAGGAAAGAGTCCTGCATGCCCGAAACAAATATCTGCCTGAAAGTAGGAAGTGAAGGATAAGATCCAATCTCGCTACCCTCTTTGGAACTGTGTATAGGTTGTCTGTATACCCGAAACAAATATCTGCCTGAATTTCCAATCTCTGTGTCTTCAGGCTGCAGTGTATTTCAATAAGATACAATGTTTTTGCTTTGAGGAACAGCGATTGCTTCCAGGAGAGCAGATTGACATGCCCGTAAGTAACCCATCCACTTTCTTTATTACATTAATCCCTCTTTTCCTACCAATATTGACATTGTAATCAACTTGCAATTGTAGGTTTTCTTTTACATTGATCCCGAGTTTGAAACCGACCCCAAAATGGATGGCATCAACAATATAATCCTATCATACACATTTTTTAAGGTGTCGGACAAATAAAGAAGCTGCATAATTGGTCACTGGAGATGTAATTAGTATAAGAATAGCGCTCTGTTTTGATAGTTGACAAGGGAAAGGATGGTGATAACATTATTTCACCTGCAGTTTGTGTTATTATTGGACCAAGAAAAGCGTTTTACATTCTAATGCAATAATTTTGAAAAACTCTGCAGTGATATTATTTACCTTAAATCTTATCAACTTCCCTGGTTATGTATTACTATTGTTATTATACACTAGAAAAACATGTTTTGTCCACTGCTTACTTGATCAGACAAACGATGGTGTAAAGTCGATGGCGAGGATTCGCAACGCAAAATATTCTGAATTATCCCATTAGTGGATGCAACTAAAGTTGCATTTGGTACACACTGATACATGAATCAATTTCATTCCGTCAAAATATGTTAACTGGAGTAGATAAATCTCCCAGAAGAACTAAATTGCTTGTTTGTTTTGTCCTGTTTCATAAACAAAGGATACATATGGGTCATGAAATTAACCCAATGACTATTTTGTTATAAAATTTCATTCAAATATTCCTCAATTCACGTCCAATCACTATTTTTATATACTATAGTTTAGTGGCTTTTTGTTATAAAAAATATATTAGTAATTTTTGTGCAATAAAATTTGAGATATCATCAAAGAAGATTTTTGTTGAAAAATTGTTAGATTTTAAATGTTCTCATATTGAGGGCTATTTCACTTATTAGGAGTCGTTTGGTTGGAAACAAGTTATTCTAGAATTCTGAGATAAGTTATATTGAAATTAGTTATTACATCCTCACATGAATAAAATAACACTACAATTTTGAGATAATTAATTCCAAATTAATTATATCATAATTTTATTTTAACTAAATATATAATAAACACATCTCAAATTTAATTAGGTCTTATGGCTCGTACCAAATGAGCCTCACATTTAAAAGGAGATGAATGAAAATAAATGAAAAAGGAGAAATAAGAGTAAACGTAGGCAATCCACTCATATTTCCGACCAAACTGTCAGCACACAGTAAGAGAGCGAATCTAGAGTGGTAAAATCTTGAAAGAGGAAAAAGGCAAGAAAAGTCCCTTATAATTCAGCTCTGAGAATCAATATCCAGAGGACCACATCTCCATTGATATGGATTCTTCCTTAACTTCACAAGACCCTCCCAAGCCAAAGAAATCATCTTTATCAACCCCACCTAATCATTCTTGGGTTCTTCCTTACAAAACCCGAAGCCTTGAGTGTGTTTACACTATAGGCAAAAAGTTAGACCAAGGTCAGTTTGGAACTACCTATCTATGTACAAAAAAATCTACTGGCCATCTTTATGCTTGCAAGACTATACCAAAGAAGAAACTGATCTGTAAGGAAGATTATGAGGATGTTTGGAGAGAGATTCAGATAATGCACCATTTATCTGAGCACCCAATTGTGGTAAGAATAAAGGGTACTTATGAAGATTCTTTATATGTGCATATAGTTATGGAGCTTTGTGCTGGTGGGGAGCTTTTTGATAGGATTGTTGAAAGAGGACAGTATAGTGAAAAAGAAGCTGCTAAGTTGATCAAAACATTTGTTGCGGTAGTGGAGGCTTGCCATTCATTAGGAGTTTTGCATAGAGATCTCAAACCTGAGAATTTCTTGTTTCTTAGTTCTCAAGAGAATGCTGCTCTCAAGGCCACTGATTTTGGCCTTTCTATTTCTATAAGCCAGGTTTGCTGATTTATTTTCTAATAGAAAGACACTTTGTGTTAGATTGTATTAATCCCCCTGAGGGAGCCTTTCTCATTAATACAAATATATATATGTGTACAATGTGGAATCCTTCTATAATATGGATCCCAATTCTACCATAATTATGCAACACAACATATGGTAATTATATTGTACATACACGTGCTAATACACCCCCTTAGTCTGAGCGGGAGGAGGCCGGACGTTAAGACTGGATCTGAAGTCAAGGAAGAGCTGTCTAGGAAGGCCTTTTGTGAATATATCCATGTACTAATAAGAAGAAGGCACATGTAATAATCTGACATGACCGAGAGCAACCTTCCCACGAACAAAGTGGATGTCCATCTCAATATACTTGGTTCGCTGATGCTGAACCGAATTATGAGATAGATAGATGGTGGATATGTTATCACAATAAATGAGAGACGCCTTACGCAACGGACACTGAAGCTCTAAAAGAAGGTTTCTGAGCCAACATATCTCAGTAACAACATTAGCAACTCCTATGTATTCTGCTTCTACTTCTGCACTCGAACGGGATAATATGGCTTGTCTCTTGGCAGACCAAGATATGAGATTATCCCCCAAGAACACACAATAGCTTAAGGTGGATCGTCGCGTGTCTGGACAGCCTGTCCAATCATCATCCGTATATGACAACAATCTGATCGGTGCTGAGAGGTAGAGATGTAATCCATAGTCAAATGTGCCCTTAACGTACCGAATGATACGTTTAAGGGTAGTAAAATGAGGCTCCCTAGGGCATGCATGAATAAGCATACCTGCTGAACAATATAAGTAATACCAGGTCTAGTGAAAGATAGGTACTGTAGGGCACCTGCAAGACTCCGGTATAGGGTGGGGTCTGACACTGGATCACAATCCAAAGCATTGAGCTTTGATTTGGAGTCAACTGGAGTAGACATGATCTTGCAATTTGCCATTTTAGCCCTGTACACAATCTCCTCTGCATACTTACGTTGACAAAGAAACATAGTGTCTGCAGATCTAGTCACTGAAATCCCAAAAAAAATAGCTTAACTTCTCCAAGTCAGTCATAGCAAATTCTGTTTTAAGCAGTGCAATGATCTCATTTTCAACAACTTAGATGAGGCAGTGAGCACAATATCATCCACATATAATAACAAATATGTAATGTTACTACCTCTATGAAAAATAAATAGAGAATTATCACACTTGCTGCATACAAACCCAATCTGCAAAATATACTGTGCAAAACAATCATACCACGCTCGAGGGGCATGTTTCAAGCCATAAAGTGCATACAGACTGGGGGCGGCTGGACAAAACCAGGCGGTTGATGCATATAAACCGTTTCTTTCAAATCCCCATGTAGAAACATATTTTTCACATCAAGATGATGAATAGACAAGTGCTTACCCATAGCAATACTCAGAACTATGCGAATCGTGGCCGGCTTAACAACCGAACTGAATATCTCAACACAATCTATACCCTCCTACTGATTAGTGCCATTAGCCACAAGTCTCGCCTTATACCTCTCTAGATCTCCACTGTCTCTGTATTTATGACGAAAGATCCACATGCATCGGATCACATTTACCTCCTCCGGTCTAGGAACCAAATCCCAAGTGTGTTGTTTCGTTAAAGCCTTAAATTCCTTACACATAGCCGCATTCCAATTCGGGTCTAGTCTGGCCAATTTTGGGTTTTTGAGAATAGGGGAAATGGTTTGTACGGACAAGTTAAACTGGACTTTGGGTTTGAAAAATCTCGTGTTGGGCACGGGTTTCCATTGGGTGTGAGGAGGCCGGTTGGGTATGTTTGCTGGGTGTCGGGACTGGGTTACTGTGTCGAGTTGGATCCGGGTTCGGGTCAGGGGTTAGAACAATATGTGGGCTGGGTACAGTGGCGGGGTGGTTGATTTCTGAGTATGACGATGGGTTGGGAGTTGTCACCGATCTGGGCAGACCGAGACCGGTTGAGGTCGACGAAGTGGGGTATGGTATCGGTGGTGGGTTGAGAATGGATGGATGGGTTGGTGGTGGGATTATTATGGGACGATGTGGGTTACCGGTGGCTGGATTGGTAGAAGGGTTGTATTGATTTTGGAGAGGCGACACACTGGTGGGGATGACGGTTGGTGGTGAGACTGAGGTACTGGACGGAATGCCGATGGTGGTGGCAATCGGAGTTTGTGGTGACGGAGAGCAGTAGGGTGGCAGAGACGCAGGGATGCCGCCGGCTACTCTCAGGTTTCTCAAGTTTCTTTTGGAAAGGGCCCAAAGTAGGATGAAGTCTCAAGACTGGCAGGTCATAAGAGATTGGTGATTGGGTATATATAAAGTTGCAACCCTATAGGCAGATGTCCATAAAGAAGCACAACTTTCAGAAGTTGTCTGCAAAGTTTTATGGTCCATTTTAGATTGTTGCTAAAGTTGGGAAGGTTGCTTATATATTGGCACTTCCAGCTCATACTAGGATCCACCCCACTTTTTTATATTTCTCAACTGAAGAGGAAACTGCGTTCCCACATTGCCTCAGCTCACTTACCCATTGTGCAGACTGATCAAGGTTGTATCATTTCTGAGCCTGAAGTAATTATTGATAGGAGGATGGTGCCTAAGCGTGGAAAAGCTTTCACACGGGTCTTGGTCAAATGGTTTCATTCAGCTGTTGAAGACAGCACTTGGGAGGATCTGTCTGATTTCCAATCCAAATTTCCTCTCTTCAATCTTTGAAGACAGCATGTTCGGCAACACTGCCTCAAATGTCTGGCATTGACCAACTTGGTAAGCTATATATCATTTAATCGGAAAACTAGTAATAAAGCCAAAAAGGGCACTTTTACAAAGAATTTTGCTTATGTAAAGTACTTGTTAGAATTGCACATACACAAATCCTTTTATAATGTAATCAATAAATCTCAATATTTGCCCGGTTATAAAGCAAATCCCGCAGACCCGAAAGTTCAGGAGAAACGAGAAGTGGGAATACCCATTCAAAATAACAAAGAACACTCAAGTTAGTTCTTAAGAATGTATTAGTAATAAACAAAAACCTTATTGGTCAAACTAGAGAAGTACCTCACCTATCAAAAGAATTAGAGAAGTAGTTCTCATATGGTAATCCCCATTATAACTGTCCACTTGATGAAACACGAAATCACTAGTGACAATTGGTCCTCTTTCTACCCTAAGAAAAAAAGTATTTCTCCATCATGAGCATTAAGAGAATCACAGTTTCTCAATCTAGCTGCAAACTTAAAGGCATCACTTAACATCTTCTCAACAATTATCAATGATCAAGATACCATTTATTTGATAACTGATTCTCTTATAATGCTTGTGAAAATCATGAATTCCTATGATCAAGGAATATGCTTACTCCTAGTGAATAAAATATCTTATACCAACACTTAAAAGAAAAGACATGTTGTCCTCTCCCCTACCTAGAGAACATCGACAAACAACAACAACAACAACAACGTACCAGTGTGATCCCACAAGTGGGGTCTGGGGAGGGTAGAGTGTATGTAGACCTTACCTCTACCATGAGAGGTAGAGAGGATGTTTCCGATAGACCCTCAGATCAAAGAAAGTAAACCAAAGAAATCCGCAAAAGGAACATCGACAAACAGTGAAATGTAGAAACAACCAAAGTATTAGCACGTGTATGTACAATATAATTACCATATGTTGTGTTGTATAATTATGGTAGAATTGGGATCCTTATTATAGAAGAATTGCACATTGTACACACACACACACACACACACACACATATATATATATATATATATACATATATTTGTATTAATGAAAAAGGCTCCCCAAGGGAGATTAATACAATCTAACATGGTCTCAAGAGCCAAACCCTAACCCATACTTCTTCTTTTTTCCGTCGCTCGCCTAAGGTCTGCAACCACCGGCAGCTCCACACCATTTGGCCGAGAACCATCATTGATCTATCTTGTCTTTTTTCCCTCTTCTTCAATAACTATAATCCACTATCATGACTCCTCCCACAACTCACACAGCAGCCTTATCTTCATCCATCGTCACCCCTACCATACCAACATCATCATTTTCATCATCTGTTTTGACCCCTGACCCAAACCCGGATCCAACCTGACACAGTAACCCAGTCCCGACACCCAGCAAACATACCCAACCGGCCTCCTCACACCCAATGGAAACCCGTGCCCAACACGAGATTTTTCAAACCCAAAGTCCAGTTTAACTTGTCCGTACAAACCATTTCCCCTATTCTCAAAAACCCAAAATTGGCCAGACTAGACCCGATTTGGAATGCGGCTATGTGTAAGGAATTTAAGGCTTTGACGAAACAACACACTTGGGATTTGGTTCCTAGACCGGAGGGGGGGAATGTGATCCGATGCATGTGGCTATTTCGTCATAAATACAGAGACAATAGTGATCTAGAGAGGTATAAGGCGAGACTTGTGGCTAATGGCACTAATCAGTAGGAGGGTATAGATTGTGGTGAGACATTCAGTCCGGTTGTTAAATCGGCCATCATTCGCACAGTTCTGAGTATTGCTATGGGTAAACACTGCTTATTCATCAGCTTGATGTGAAAAATACGTTTCTACATGGGGATTTGAAAGAAACAGTTTATATGCATCAACCACCTGGTTTTGTCCAGCTGCCCTCCAATATGTATGTCGTCTCCGTAAGTCACTTTATGGCTTGAAACAAGCCCCTCGGGCATGGTATGATCGCTTTGCACAATATATTTTGCAGATTGGGGTTGTATGCAGCAAGTGTGATAATTCTCTATTTATTTTTCATAGAGGTAGTATCATTGCATATTTGTTATTATATGTGGATGATATTGTGCTCACTGCCACATCTGAGTTGTTGAAAATGAGATCATTGCATTTTGATATTGTGCTCACTGCCACATCTGAGTTGTTGAAAATGAGATCATTGCATTGTGATATTGTGCTCACTGCCACATCTGAGTTGTTGAAAATGAGATCATTGCATTGCTCAAAACAGAATTTGATATGACTGACTTGGGGAAGTTGAGCTATTTTTTTTGGGATTTCAGTGACTAGATCTACAGACACTATGATTCTTTTCAACGTAAGTATGCAGAGGAGATTGTGTACAGGGATAAAATTGCAAATTGCAAGATCATGTCTACTCCAGTTGACTCCAAATCAAAGCTCAGTGCTTTGAATGGTGATCCAGTGTCAGATCCCACCCTATACCGGAGTCTTGCAGGTGCCCTATAGTACCTGACTTTCACTAGACCTGATATTACTTATGTTGTTCAGCAGGTATGCTTATTCATGCATGCCCAGGGAGCCTCATTTTACTGCCCTTAAATGTATCATTTGGTACGTTAAGGGCACATTTGACTATGGATTATATCTCTACCCCTCAGCACCGACCAGCTTGTTGTCATATACGGATGGTGATTGGGCAGGCTATCCAGACACGCGACGATCCACCTCAAACTATTGTGTGTTCTTGGGGGATAATCTCATATCTTGGTCTACCAAGAGACAAGCCATATTATCCCGTTCGAGTGCAGAAGCAGAATACAGAGGAGTTGCTAATGTTGTTGCTGAGATCTGTTGGCTTCGAAACCTTCTTTTAGAGCTTCAGTGTTCATTGCATAAGGCGTCCCTGGTTTATTGTGATAACATATCCGCCATCTATCTATCTTATAATCTGGTTCAACATCAGCGAACCAAGCATATTGAGATGTACATTCACTTTGTTCGTGAGAAGGTTGCTCTCGGTCATGTCATAGTGTTACATGTACCTTCCTCTTATCAGTACACGTATATATTCACAAAAGGCCTTCCTAGACAGCTCTTCCTTAACTTCAGATCCAGTCTTAGCGTCCGGCCTCCTTCCGCTCAGACTATGGGGGTGTATTAGCACGTGTATGTACAATATAATTACCATATGTTGTGTTGCATAATTATGGTAGAATTGAAATCCTTATTTATAGAAGGATTCCACATTGTACACCTATATATATTTGTTGAATATTGACTCAAATGTCAAGCTCCTTTTGTTGAAGCAATCTTTGTTGAAGTTGGTAGCCAAGAGTTTGGCCATCCACCATTGAAGACTTATGTGCATGTCTTCATGCATTGTACATAAAGGAGATGGGGCATTTCCTCATCTATAAATAGATGAGAAAATCTGTATAAGAGAGCATCCCAAATTCAGGGGGGAAAAAGAGCTATATGTTGGGAGAAAGAGAGAAAATACTCATTCTGTATAAGAGAGTATATGTGAGTATTGGGGAAACACTTTGGGAAACACCTGAGAGATATTATTAGTGGGAAATATATATCTATACTCTGTATATTTTCTACTCTGTTTAATAATATCTACTGCCTCCCGTGGAAGTAGGCAAATTGTCGAACCACGTAATTCTGTGTGTTTTGCTGTACCGCTTTGATATATCTTATACCGTTATTTATTGGTATTTATTGCTTCCGTGTACAATAAATTGCTATCAAATCCAAATATAGCGGTATTATATATCAAATCGAAGCTCTCGATGAGATGAATCCAACGCCGCAAGAATCAGCTCAATTAGAGGTTGGACGCACCGCAGGAGCCGCCGGAGTGCTGCTGCCAGTAACCTGAATGAGCGATTTGACCGAGCTTCCCGAGCCGTCTAGCCGTTGACTTTTGTTGACCGTTGACCAACGATTCAACTCAGCCACCAGTGAATTTTTGACTGGGTTGGTCCATTCTTCACTCGTTTTCAACCGAGTCTGACCGATTTCTAACAAATTGGACCGTCTCGGATTCAACCACGGACTCTGTTTTTTCAAATAAGGTATCAAAATTTGAAAAAAAAACATTGTCTCAAGTTATAAGTTCAAAGTTCTGTCTAAGGAGGTTGGAATTTAAGTGGTTCGTCTGTGACCCTCCAGTCTTTCCTGGAAACTTGCTTAGAGAGGTGGTTGTGTCTAGGAGACTGTCCGAATCTATCATGTATTGATAAGACCGTGATATTTTTTACAATGTTTTCTGGGAATCATCTAGTATGTTATCTGTTTGCACTTATAGCTGACTATAGAGAGACTGAGAAAGGTGCACAAGTTGATATTGAAAGTTCTAAAGGAGAACATTGTGACCTGAGAAGTTATGGCGAACCAAGTGGTTCTGGAAGAAGAACCATGTTATCCAATGCAAAGTTTGAGATGGAGAAATTTGACGACACCAATAACTTTGGCATGTGGCAATGTGAAGTGTTAGATCTTCTTTTCCGAGAAGGATCTGATATTGTCTTGGAAACCAGGCCAGAAGATTATTCCAATGAAGATTGGAATTATGTCAACCGTCAAACTTGTGGCACCATCCGATTATGTTTGGGAAAAGACCAGAAGTATTTTGTCATGAAAGAAAAGGTGGTCGCAGTCCCCTGGAAGAAGTTAGAGGACAAGTACATGACAAAAAGTGTAGAGAACCGACTCTACCTGAAGAAGAAACTTTTTCGTTTCCATTTCAAGAAAGGTACCCCTATGATTGAGCATTTAGATAATTTCAATAAAATTTTGGCTGATCTCCAAAATTTAGATAATTTCAATAAATTTTTGGCTGATCTCCAAATTTTAGATGTCGAAATTATTGATGAAGATAAAGCGTTGTTGTTGCTGAATTCTTTACCTGAAAGCTATGAACATTTAACCACAACTATGTTATATGGTAAAAATAAGGTTAAGTTTATAGATGTTTCTAATGCTTTGGTGAATAATGAGTACCGGAAGAAGGATCAACATGATCATAGAGGCTCAACACCAGAAGCACTGACTGCAGCCAGAGGTAGGTGGCACAATAAATCTGGTTTATCGAATAATAGGGGTCGATCCAGATCTAAGTCCAGAGGAGAGTCATCAAGAAGACATCTTGCGAAGGACGAGTGTGACAATAGGCACACTCGTCCTTCGCAAGATGTCTTCTTGATGACTCTCCTCTGGACTTAGATCTGGATCGACCCCTATTATTCGATAAACCAGATTTATTGTGCCACCTAGGCACTGGAAGAAAGATTGTCCCAACAAGGACAAGTCAACTGCAAATGTTGTACAGAAGGTTGATGAAGAAGAATTATCCTTCACCGTTTCATCATCAAACACAGAGAAAAAACATAAATTAAAATCAATAAGAAGAATTTTATCAGAAGAAATATTCTCACAGCTCAAATACTTAAAATATAATGCAAAAGAAATAAAGCTAGAAGAAAAGATAAGAAAGTTAGAACAACAATGTGAAAAGTTTGATAAAATATGGATAGATATGAGAGACGGATGGAGAAAAAGAATTAATAATCATGACGAGCTCTAACGAAAAAATTAGTGCATTATGGGAAGAAGTAGTAGTAAAAGAACAAATGAAGAATACATTAGTATTAATGGATGAACTAAAAGAAAACCAAACAAAAATGCAAGAAATAATAAGAGAAGAATTAACAAAATTATGGAACGTATCTGAGATACCAACATTTAAAATAATATTGGAAAAACTAAACATATTAGTAGAAGAAAAATGTAAAGATAAAGGTAAACAAGTAGAAGAAGATGAACCTAGTACGAGCAAAGAAAACACTATAATTAGCACTACAACTCAACAACCAGAAATAATACCAATAGATGCTTGGAGATGAAACAACAAGTATTATTAGGAAATAATTTTCTAAACTACTTTAAAACGCAAGTAATAAATAATAATACTTTCAACCTACAAACACCTTGTAATAAATGGATAATACTAAAGAGAATATTACCAATACATACACTAAGAATATGTAACATAAGATCGGATAGGAATAATAACCTACAGTCATTAAGAGAAAAATACCTCAATATACTAAAAATAAATTTTGGAGAAAATCCGATGCAACTATGGAAAAAAGAAAAAATATATGCTGAAATCAAACTAATAAATCTTAGTGATATAGTTAGATCTAAGCCTATTAGATATAGCCAACAGATCAGAAGGAATTTGAAACCCAACTAAAAGAGTTATTAGAATTAAAATTAATACAAGAAAGTAAAAGCTCACATAGTAGCCCAGCCTTTTTAGTTAGGAAACATAGTGAACAAAAAAGAGGAAAGGCTAGAATGGTGATTGACTATAGAGAACTAAACAAGAAAACTGTATTTGATGGATATTTTTTACCATACAAAAGAAACCTTATTAATAGATTATGGAATAAAAAATGGTTCAGTAAATTTGATTGTAAAAGTGAATTTTGGCAAATAAAACTAAAAAATGAATCAAAAGCTTTAACAACATTTAGTGCCCCTCAAGGACATTATGAATGTAATGTACTACTCTTTGAATTAAAAAATGCACCACAAATATTTCAAAGAAGAATGGACCAAGTGTTCAGAAAATTAACAGAATATTGTATAGTATATGTTGTAACAAAAATAAAAAATTTAAAAGACAAATTAGAGAGCAAAAAGGAAGTACAACAATTTTTAGGAGTAGTAAACTATGCATCAGACCATATAAAAGATTTACCACTTTTGAGAAAACCATTACAGGAACTAACTAGAAAAAATATAACTTTTGAATGGAAGGAAGAACATACTAAAGCCATAAATAAAATTAAGGAAAAGGTGAAAGCCTTGCCAAAACATAGAATACCAACAGAACTGGATCGACTAGAACTATTTACTGATGCCAGTGATATAGGATGAGGAGCAGTCCTCATAGCATATGATAAAGATGATATAGATAAAGAAAAATCACTAATTTGTGGATATGGAGGTGGAACATGAAAGCCTAATGAGAAAAATAACCATATTAACGAAAATGAACTATTAGCAGTAAAATTTGGAATAAAGATATTCCATTATCACCTATTACCAGTAAAATTCATTGTTAGAACAGATAACACCCAAGTAAGGGCTTTCATTACAAATAAAATAGACCCTTTGTCAGAATTAAACAAAAGAAGAAAGTGGCAATCATTATTTTATTGTTATGATTTTATTATCAAAAATATATCTGGGACTAAGAATATTCTAGCTGATTTTCTTAGCATGTACAACGATGTCAACCAGCAGTGACAAATTCGAAGAATATATTACCAATGTTACAGGAATCATCAAACAAAACCAAAAAATTATTACAACCAAAATGAAAGAAAATACACATTTGCTAGAACAACTGACAGAAGCCTTTAAAGACTTCAAAACTCTACAAACCTTGAAATCTTCCCAAACCCATACAGAAAAACCAAAGACTTTCACATCTAAACTTGCAGCCATGCCAACCACCATACCATCACCCATAACAGCATCGTCTTCAACGACAATAATAATGTGCGACAAAGTGAAATTCTCACCTGAGTATATTACAACTTACGAGCAAATTAATAAATTGTATGATTATAAATCAAACCCACACATTTTAATAAGTGCAAAATTAAGCAAATATTCAAGGTTTTTATGCAATGAAAAATCAAACCCTGATATAGTTCTTAAACTCTTTACTTACGGATTTATAGATAAAATACTAGTAGATGAAACTTTTTATAATATTGCTAAATTACTCAATGTTTTAGTAGAATCTGCTAGGTTAATGATGGAATCATTTGGAAGAGGTATCTACGGCATACAATAGTTCGACGCCTCGATAGACTTAACAGGAAAACCTATCATTATATGTCAACTATTTAAAACAGGAAGCAATAGCAATATAAGCGGAGATGACAAAGACCTGAAAATGAAAATACCATGTACTATAGAAAAATTTCAAGAATGGCTCAGTGCCAAAAGAGCCATAGGACTATCAATCCTGAAATAAAAAATTGAAGATATGCTAAGAGCAGACAAAGCCAGCATTATTGGAAACCCCAAAGGAGGAGAAATCGAAGAAATTATCACACTATACTACAACAACGAGGTACTCTCACAAGACACCACACACCTTACCAACATGCATGATAGAATCACTAAGATGGAGCACAAACACTCCAATGAGACAGTAGAACAGTACAAACTCTTAATATGTCAAAGAAAAAGGCCTGCTATAAGCATAAAGGAGGATACTACGCAAGTTACTATGAAAAAAGAAGGATCACCTAATCCTTTTTGAATGAAACGACCCAATATAGTTTAAACTACAGAAAGCCACAGTGTAACAAATTAATATGGCCCAATGTAGTCCAAACTACAGTAAAGCCCATGTATTACCATACTACTAAAAAGATATCGTTCCTATTCTATAGGAGTATCAAAATTAAAACGATATCGTTCCTATTGTATAGGAGTATCGTCGAAGGAAAAAAATTCGTCTTTTAGTGAAAAGAAGACGGACAAAAGATGTCTCTGTGCAAAGAAGACACCTGTAAAAATGCCTGTGGAAGAAAGCAAAAGCCGCCAGACCCACAAAGAATCAAAGACAGAAGATGACAAGCCAACAAACGTTGAAAAGAATGGCAGCAACGACAAACAACTTTAAGAAAAGCATGAAAGGACAAAAGACAAAGCACTATTTGCTTTAGGACTTTTGTAGCAATAATGTATCGATTTTATTACTTTTTTAGCATGCCAATAGTGAAAGGCAACCGAGGTTATCTATATAAAGAGCCTCATTGTAACATCTGAAATCATCTTTCGAAATACAACAACTTCAATCTTTAAAATACTCTCTCATGTCTAGCTAAAAACTCTTATAGTCTATAGCCAATATCAAGATTAATATCATAATACCAGAAGATAAATACTTTGAAAGCTTATATTTAAGAATCATATTAGTCCACAAAACACCATCTCTTAAAAGGAAATTTAAGAAAGAATCTGTCGAGCAACTCCCAGCACTTAGGCCATTTATCCTGTCACCAGAGAGGGAAAAGGGGAGGCAGAGCCAGGGTAGGTTGAGTATCTCCGGTGATCTTAATATTCTGCTAAGAGGTATGTTTTTAGACTATGTGTTTCTAAATATAATCTTGATAAGTATACATCTCTGCAATTATGATGTTAAATGTTGATAGAAGGTTGTAGACTATTATTTAAAAAATGAATTTTGAGTTAATAATATCTGCTTCCGTACTACATGAATACGTTAATATGTCATCTATATTCCTACCCTCTTCAGGGTTGATAGATGAAGAAAAGATCCGCCAGAAAAATGATAAAGTAAGGGTTTGGGGCCCCAAGGGGTAACCCATGTGTTTAGAAGGGAGAGGACCTAGGTGAGCTTGGGTTCGGGGCTAAGCCCCACACGCGCGTCGCCCGTTCGAGCTCGGGCTCGATCACGGGTTGCTGGGCCGCTGGGCTCTTTTGAAACTTTCTTTTTGGTCACTGAAATGTTAACTATTTACATTTTGATCCCTGAAGTTTAATGGTTCTTGAAGATACCAACAATCATGATTGTTCAAGAGAACAGAGCAGTCATGAATGTTTGCTTCCACATGAACGTTTTGCCTCCCTATGACTTCTGGCCTTCCTTTCTGATCCTATATATTGAACACTTCAGTTCAAACAAAGAAGATAGTGAGAAACAAAAAGACACAGGCAGAACACAAACTCAAACAAGTCTTTCTTTTCTGTTCTGTTCATCGTCCTGAACATACACACATACAAACGAAAATACAAAAAGTAGGCATAAAACATTTTTCGCTCTTTTTCTTCAGCAATCTGTTCTTATTCATTGTCTTCGCTAGAATCAACTGTATTTGCTTTGTACAGTTGATTAGTTGATGTTTTATCTTGGGAGACTATTGCTCAATACCGTAAAAGCATTTATACGGGGTAATTTTGTCTTAAAGATAGAGAGTCATATCTCGACTCAGCGTTCCTTTTGTTTAACCTTTCGAATACACTTTAACCCCGTTTTCGTTACCTACCATCCGGTTTTATTCCTACATGATGTTGTTGTATTAATCTAAACAGACCACACTCATTTACATAACTCAAAAAGCAGGAAAAGAGCTATCTTTGCACCTTCTTACTCCTAATTTTAAGCCAAACAAAGCCTCCACTTAACACAAAAATTGATAATGAAGCACGACCATAAAGACCGGAAAAATAAATAAATAGTTAAGAGTCCATATAAGGAAGCAGAAGCATAAATCTCCCCATTTTCCTTTTTCCAAATTAACTTATTAGTGAGAGGGGCGAAGCTAAATACAGTTTTGGTGGATACTCTATATTTTATCGTAAAATATTCATTAAATATATATAAATTATTAAATTAAAACATAATAACTTAAAATGACTAGAGTGTCAGTAGTACATCAAAGATAGATTTGGTATAACATGAGAAGCATATGCATAGTGGGAATTCTATTTTGACGGATTAACCATATACCAATTGGGTGAAGCAAAAGGGCATTAATCAAAGCACATTTTTAGGGAAGTTAATGGAATGACGGACCAATTAGCGAAAAAAGGGAGTGAACTAAATATTTTTGACAGCTTGATAATGTATCACAATTCTTCCGCTTTTATTATTTGTAATTTTTAAAGGAGCGGAATATGCACTATGTTGCCTAGACTAGTCCTCGTTTGTAATGACTCTTAACTTATGAGTAATGAATAAATATCTTTATTACAAAAAAAAAAAAATAGAAATTAGAAGTTTTTTTACTTTTGTTTGGGCCATAACAACACCTGCTCCTAAAATCAGGGAAGCACTGTTGCAGAAAAAGGAAGATTTGTTATAAATTAGCCTCATGAAAAATATAATAAAAACACGTGAAATATGAGAATATATAGAGATTTAGATGCAATAAAAAAATGATAATTTTTTTTATTTTAAAGATGAAAATTACACACTATGATTGGTAATCAATTCATGACCAAATCGAATGCAAGTATATTCTAGACCCCAAACAGTCAATTACGTGCTCCACTTTTGCTCCTCTGTAAAAACCCTACCTTTAATCTTAAAAAGGAAACAAAGGGTACACTCTCCATTTGCAAGCCTCTGCATTCACAACTTTTGGTACACTATCCATCCAACTTTTGTTATTTTGCATTTTATTTGCTTTTATGATTGTTGTATGTCAGTGTCTTAAAGATCAAACTTTTTTTTTTTTTTTTTAGTGTTTGGGATAATAATGACCCGGATAGATACTGACAATTCATATAACTGATTTGGGATGGAGGCTGTAGTTGATTGATTTAGGACCCGTTTGGCCATAAGAATTATTTACTTTTTTCCGGAATCTGAAAAACAACCAAAACCTTGTTTTTTCACTTTTATGGTGGTCCTCCCGTGGTTATGGTATTCAGATGTGTTGGACATTTTGTGGGTTTTAGCTGATTAAGCTTTGTCTTTATCTGCTATACAGCAAATGTTTCACTGCGTAGTTTAGCTTGCAGATTATAAAGGGGTTATCTTGAATGACTTTAACTAATATCCCTATAAAGTATATTTATATCTGTAGAAATATTTTGGGTGACTGATCTTTACACCGTCGATGTGTATAAGTTAAACTCATTTTGAATTGACTAAAATGGTTGAAGGCAGAAACTAACTTCAAGGAGCTGCCTTTGAGATTTCTCGTCTTGCATGTCGTTGCTATACTAAATGGTAGCTGGTATATTTTTGTTTCCTGTTCACAGTTTCTCTACCTCACGAGTTAGGGGGTAAGGTCTGCGTACATCCTCCCAGACCCCCGCTTTGTGGGATTACACTGGGTAAGTTGTTGTCCTGTTTCCAATTTTAGTCTATCTTGTGAAAGAGATTTATTCGGGAATGGATGTTCTACTTTATGATAATTTTCTAACAAACCTCATGGAGCTAGGATAGCGTGGTACAAGTATTGTATGTTTGTGCTAGAGCTAGGTTTATAATCCGAATTTCGTAAAAGGGAATGTGGATTATGTACAAGTAGTCAATGAAGTGGGTGTAAACTTGGGGACCAGGACAAATAAAGCTAGGTGATTGCTTCTGATCTATCTAGGCGGGCATGGTTACCCGGTACTTGTGCTGGTGGGAATTAGCAGGTACCCGGTGGAATAATTGAGATACACGCAAGCTGAATCGGATGTGGTAAGTTGACTACCTAATTTTTTGCCTTGAAGTCCGTCTTAAAGGGGTTAACTTGTTTAAGAAATTTTACTCATAAGAGTTTGCATGTTTTTAGCAATTTCCTGGAATCCAGCTTGTCAACACAAAACTTTATGTCGATTCAGGAGTCCCATTTTCAGTTCTCTGTGTGTTATTCACATATCTTGCTTTTAAACTTCTATGTACTTGTTCTACATACTTTGATGTTTTTGGAGTTGAAACTGACCAAGGATCAGTATTACTACTAATGACTGTAAATTGAACTATATTTGTATACTACAACAACAACATGCCCAGTGTAATCCCACATCATGTGGATTTTATTTGCAATCTGATTATGTACGCTAGAAAAAAGGAGGCATTTGTCACCCTTTTGGGCTTTTTAGTGTTATAGAGTTGGTGTGGGATTTCATTGGGTGGGTATGTTGTTGTAGAGTTGGTGTGGGAGGATTGCTCCAAGTGGGTTTCCTTTCATGATTCATTTTGCTTTCTGGTTGCTTAGGGTCATTGGTCTTAGATTGCTCGCCGATTTCCTTCCTGGCATTCTTTGATTTAAGTAAGTTTAGGCCATCAAGCAGTATCAGATGCTATTTTTGGGGTTGTTTTGGAAGAATATATGAGATTTGCTCTTTCCATTGTGCATTTTGAAAAATGATTTCTAGGTTGGGCAGGTATGACTTAACTTTGCTCAGTGTTTTTGTGTTGAACACAAAGTAAGCAACTTCAAACTACTTTATAATCTTTACATAAACTACAATCTAGGCAGTTCTGTAGCAAAGTCAAACTTCTGATTATGGCTTTGAATGTGAATTAATTTGAAACATCTGACTGTTAGATGCTATGGAAATCTATTTTCTAACTGTGGTTCCTTTCTTCTTCTCCTCAGAAAAAACACAAGAGAAAAAGGTAATTAACAATGTTTGGAGTAGTGTTCCCGAACCGAAGCTTCCCTATGGATATTTCCACCTTTGCTCAAATAGACACCACCCATTGGGTCCTTGACATGAACACCTTTGTCGGTGAGTTCCAAAACCAAAACTCAAAGACAGTTCCAAAAAAATTTCACTTGACAGTTTTAGTGTTACATGTGCAGGGGAAGCATATGATTCAATTCGAGAAGTCTGCATATTCCTCATCAACAACTTCACACTGCCACCAGAAAAAGCCCTGGCTGTGTATATCCAATCCCCTGGCTCACCTTTCCTATTTTGTGGCGCAGTCACGGTGACTCGACCCTCCGCTGTGCTGTCTCTTCCTTGGCCAGAGCCTGGTGGCCAGCTGCAGCTCACTGCTGATGCAACTCCAATCTCTGCCAAGATAGGTGTTTCAGTTGAGGATCTTGCAACACTTCCCTCCCTTGATGTGGCTGCAGAGCAGAAAATCGAGAGGTTGGCACTGAAAGTTGGTGAGAATTTATTCAATTTTATGCAGTCCTTTTGTGGGGTGGATGGCAGTAAGCTGGTGGTGCCTATGGATATATTGGACCGTTGGTTTAAGAAATTCCAGGAACGAGCAAAGCGAGATCCAGAATATTTGAAGGGCTTCGCTTTGTAGTTGGGGGCAAGTACATTTTCATGTATGAAGGTTCCTCTGTTTCCTCTTTGGAGGATTGTAATGAAAATATAATGAGTTAATTGTTGTAGGATTGTGGTATGTCATTGTCAGTATTTGGTTAAAACTTTTGGCGGCAACCGTTGTCTAATGTTGGTTTTTAGAAAAGAGAGTTTCAATCCTTCCATCAGAAGGGCGTAAAGTAGCTTCGTCTCGTTGTTGTGCTGATTATGTTCAGAGCTTTTCGTCGTCGAAAATTTAGGGAAAGCCCCTTTCTGATGAAGTGTAAGATCTTCTTAGAAAGAAGTATCCTCCCATTAGGCTTGAGATAGAAGTATTTGACCCTGCAATCTCCATAAAGGATTACTAGTAATATTTGAAAAGTTTGTTGATGTAGGAAATAGGGTATGTTGCCAAGTGCTGTTATTAGTTCTACAACACATCAAAGTCACTATATTATTGAAATTACAAATGGTTAACTTAAGCATCATGATCATGTGTGATATGAAACTCTCCGCTTGCATGAACTTGCTTAACTTGTTTTTCATACTCATCTTCTTCGTCTTCGTCTTCCTCTTCCTTGTCTTCTTCTTCTTTGGTCTCTCCATCTTCTTCTTCTGTTCCCCAGCCAAAGCGCGGAACCGGCCTTGATGTAGGTGGTGGATTTCTTGCATCTGTTACAATTTTCATTATCTCCTCAACGGTCTGAAGGGAAAATGTTGGATTATCTCTTTTGTAGTATACTGCTTGAGCTGATTCTGTTAGTTCTTTTGGCAAGCTCTTCAAGAACCATGGGTGGTTCTTGATCTCTTTTAGTGTGATTCTCTGCACAACATCTATATATATTAGTACACAGCCGCGTACGCAGAAATTTTAGTATAGTAAGCTCTGTCAATATTTAATAAGCGAACAAATGAAAACGACTTTGTTATTTGCTTTCTTGTCTTGAAATTTCATGATGAATTTCAGAATATTGTAGGATTAATTACAAGATTATTAATTGCAAATTGAAATGAATCATACCCTGGCAGGATTGGCAGTAAATATGCGACAAAGAAGGTGCTTGCAATCTTGAGATATATGTACATAGTCTGGTATTTTGTATTGAACACTCATTATTCTCTGCAGAACATTTTAAATAAAATTAGAGGGGGGAAAACACCAATTATTGGTGTGAAATGGAAATTAATAGACTAATCAAGAAGTGCAAGAAAGAAGAAAAAAGAAAACTCACAGAAATAGTTTTCCTGAAATTCTTGGGATCATCAGGATCTTCAAAAGGATATGCTCCCACCAACATGACATATAGAGTCACTCCACATGACCATACATCTGCCGACTAATAAAAAGAGAATGCATTATTTTCTTTTAAGAAAAAAGGTAAGGATAAATAACTAAAATATATGAGAACTAATAGATGTGATTTTAACAACTAGATAAAGGAAGAGTAGGTGTACTTTACCAATACAATGAGATAACTAGTTAAAAGGCAATAAATAATAACTTCAAGGATAAGGTCCAAAAAATGCTATTGTGTATTGTTTTCTGGATTATTTTATCAGTCACCATCACATAAAGATATTATAATTAGACTTCAATCATAAGAAGTTAATGATTTTTTAAAGGAAAAAAGGTATAGATTTCCAAACCGAAACGAACATGGCGCCACATGGTCACATGCAAACTTTATGTAGTTTATACCTTGCTCAAAGGAGGATTTTATGTACAAAATAATGCATTAACACGTGCATTTGACAACTTGCATAGCTTCGACATATTCATTTCCTTATTGAAAATTAAAAATAAAAGATTCATATGATTTAGCCATTGCGGATTTCACCGATTGTTATTGTGTATATCTTTATATTTCACTTATCATAATTTAATAAATTGTTTGAGAGATCGAAAAGATATGTATCAAATTCTAGTTAATGGATTTTGAATACCAAATGTCTGAAAATACAAAAAACATGTTACCTTGCCATCATATTCTCTGCGAGAGAGGACCTCTGGTGCAATATAAGCTGGAGTTCCAACAGTCGATTTGGGTCGTGAATGCAGCACGGATGACTGTTATGATTAAAGGTTATTACATCAATATGCAACTAATATTAATTAGAAGCTGATAATCACATTCTATATTCTTTCAATTGCTAAGATCCTACAAAGTTTAATGAGTATATATTTAATGGATGTAGAAAGTGTATGTATACTACCTTGGAGTAACCAAAGTCACAAATTTTAACGCGAGGTGCTGGACTTCCATCTAATAGTGTGTTTTCCAACTTTAGATCTCTGTGGCATATTTGCTGTAAAATCCTCCAGTTAAGTCTCAATTAAAATTTACAAAACAGAATTCACTTCTCCCAAGTAGGATTTCAGAGACAAAAACAAATAAGATATAGCTGATATTGTTGCAAAAATATATATTACCATCTAAAATAAATGTAATTAAAGAAACAGTACGTCTAGACAATCAAATCTTACCATGTTGTGGCAATAGTGGACTCCAGAGATCAACTGTTGGAAAAAGTAGCGAGCCTGAAATGTAAATTTAAGAAAAGGATGTATAATTGATGGAATATGTATAAGGTCAATATATTTATTTACATATCCATGGTAAGGGAAGAACTACTTTAGTCATGACTCATGATATAGTTTAATGACATGAAGTTTTGAAGTGTGTAGGGTACCTCAGGTTCACTGAAGCGACCAGCTTGACAGATGCGATCAAAGAGCTCACCACCAGCTGCATACTCCATTACTATTGCCAAGTGTGTTGGTGTTAAAACCACCTGATTAACACCGCCATTTTATATTACTATATGCAAATTAAGGAAAAAAATCATGCAAATCAAAATGATCAGCTCAACATATACCTCTTTGAAACGAATAATGTTTGGATG
This sequence comes from Anisodus acutangulus, assembly GCA_029783415.1. Classification (NCBI taxonomy): domain Eukaryota; kingdom Viridiplantae; phylum Streptophyta; class Magnoliopsida; order Solanales; family Solanaceae; genus Anisodus; species Anisodus acutangulus. Next base: position 155,367 of record CM056504.1, read on the forward strand.
GCGGAGTGATCTGTGGTTTATGATCTCTCTTGCCACATTCTCATCAATCTACAAAACATATATAAGAATATGAATGAAGAAAGAAAAATTAATAAGCAGTAGTAGAAAATGAATGAAATAAAGTACTAAGGTATAGACCTTGCGGCCACACTCGATGTATTTCATGGCAACAAGCTGTTTAGTTTCTTTGTGACGCATAAGCCTGGCCACCCCAAAATTCCCAGATCCCAACTCCTTCACTACCTCGTACTTCTGCATCTTCGATTCTTATGAATTGCTAATTCTGCTTCTACACTTGCTTACTTATACTGTATTGTAATTTCTTGTCCAAGTATATTGCTAAATGATTGATGACTGATCTGCAGGTGTATTTATAGCTAGTTAAAGAGTTTATGACTTAGATACAGTGGACGACAGAAGTGATAAACTGGCAACTGCATATGGAAGGCAACAGTTCAAACATTTTGATGCATGATTCATTAAGAAACACAGAGAGGAAAGTACTGTGTAGCACGTGGGGAAAGAGTAGAAGAGAAATGGCCCTTGGTATGGGATTCCACTACATATGCTTTGAAAGTATATGTATGTCCTAGAGACAATCCGTATTAAGACAAATGTACTTTATACACGTTCGTATTATTATTAATGAAGATTAATATTTTAACATCTGCAATTATTGAATTATTAGTTGATTGTTTAAAATATTCTATAATGTGCATCCCTAGAGGTTACGTTGTTATTAATAGTGTGAGATATTAATATTATAACGTAACTCTTAAAATAGTCTCGACTAATGATCATCGAGAATGGGATATCGATGATATGTGATAAGTCGACATGTGGTCTGCATCACATCCTTAGAGGATGTAGTATGTCTCACCTGCTACGAGTAATGGCTACTCGTGATGGACACATGGATACTTTGAAAGTATTGGTATACCCTGTTGATTTACTGTTTGTTATACCTGTCTAAAGTATGATCAGCGTGTGGGAGATAGAAGTCCTTAGACTTGAGGTCAATGCGCACCTTGTCTACAGAGTAATATACTTTGATCATGTCCTAAGCTCAAATGTTAGGTTGAGATACGGCTTGTATTGGGTACATTACGATGTGGATTAAAGGTGGTAGTTGAGCCAAGATTAGGATTCATTCCTCGAATATATATTCGAGAGAACACTTAGATTCTCAATGATATTAGGTTGACTAAGTCGTTGGCCAACACAATAGACATATTTAGAATATGGTCTAGTTGTCAACTAATATAGATGAGATATAATGATCAAGCCATTTGGATAGACACTTGGCAAATACTAAGCTTCATCGAGTGTGTCGTGAATGAAATGATTTTATCTTACCACATAGAGGTTAGGTTTACTGGATTCATGTAAACGTACTTCACATATTGAATTCGTCTTACGGCGCCGTCTAGGAGTTCCGCGTAGACCTTAACTTGATTAGTGTCGATATGTGAAGGCATGTAGGGTCACACTATATCGATTGTCCTTTCGATCTAAGGATGTATTGAGAGAATATTAAATATTCAATTTAGAATCGAGATATTTAAATGAATGATGATTGTTTTAATTAAGTCAAAATTGGATTTTGGATTTAATTAAGAATGTGCTGAAAAAATAAAACGAGGCGGTGTAGGGCCACGTCAATGCAGCGGAGCCCACACCTTAAGGCCACAGCGCCACCGGGCTGTGGGGCCCACTGGCTAGGTCGAAGCGCCACCGGCGTGGTGACCTAATCCGCCTCGAGTTTTGGGCCAAGCCTAAGATCAAACCCTAATCCGGTTTGACCTAATTTTTCACCTATAAATACAGACATACACTTCATTACACTTGATTTTTATATCATTATTCTAAGTCTTAGAGACTCAGAATCAAAACACTCTCTCGAACCTCTGTCGAATTTTCTGTCTTTCCAAAGGAGGAATACATTGAAGTTTGAAGCTTGCAATCAAAAGGGCATTCGCGTGCGCATCCACAGTTGATAAAGATTGCAGATATTGTAAACATGTAAGTATCATTCAAGTCTTATGTTCACTGTTTAAAATTATCCTACAGTCAAACAGTTCTACGTTTGTTGGGTTTGAAACAAGTTTTCAATATCCGCTGCGTACAACAACCCAACAAAATCACAACATGCTTTTCCTTTGGAATTGCAAGTTTAAATCCCCACCCACCGCCCTACTGTTGAATACTTTATTATATCGTTATCTACGCTAAATCAAACTATTAAATTTTAGTAGTTAGAAACTAAAGTGAGAATATATACTTATGGGATACTTAACTTTGGTTAAGTGATAAGATGTTGGTATGAAAGAAAATTATCTTGTAATATAACTGTCCATAAAACAAATTATTGATGTATTTTCGGTCTCGTTGAATAAAATGCAAACGAAATGACTTACTAGCCAGCCTTACAGTTATTGATATAATCCAATCGGCTAAAGTACCTTCCCCTTTAGTTGTTCTAACGGCAATTCTTAGATAGCAAGCACTAGCTCCTGGGGCTCCGTAGGTCCCTAAGCAACTTCTCTCGTCACTAGTCACTACCCCAGGCGAGAAGCCGTCGGCATTCCTGACCAAATTTTTTTTGTTTAAAATTTAGAAGGGGAAGGAATGAAACAAATTTCCCTACTAGAATATGCCCAGAATCTGATTGAGGGCTCCCGATAAAAAGAAATAAGGTACTCTATTCCATTACATACATGGGTCGGGTTGAAAAACCAGACCCAGTTGTAAACATTACATGCTAGTAATTAAGTTTTTAACTCCTCCCTCCTGCGCCACCATATGCAAAGTAAAAGGAAGGAGTAGTAGAGCATATTTAGTAGGCGTGTGGACAATAGTAATTGGTTAAACTTAAGAATACAAGTAGTTGAAATTTAAATAGAAAAAAAAAGTATATTTGAAAGTTTTAAGTTTATTTCAGACATAATGTGTTTTACTTGGAAAGTTGATGTTTTGTGAGTAAAATTACTGCTGTTATTTTACTTGAACTATTCCTCAAATAATTCATTTAAAATTTTCACGAATATTTTAAATACTAAAGTTAAGTATTTGCAAACAGTACTATAGATCACAATTCAAACCTCAACATGAATAGTTGATTTGCTTTTGGATCTCCAAAAACGCCGCTCCAAGGAGGATAGCTAGCGTTGATGTTGGGTGGGTTGTCAACGGTTTGACTTTTAGGAGTATATATTGCTTTTCTGCTAAGCTATATATATATATATATATGCACGGACTCTTTTTAACCTCTTATTATTATTGGTCGGTTCTTTAAGATTCAATTCTTGAACCATATATAGCTGTATATGAATCTGAACATGTATATTCAACTGTTACTTATAACTCATTCAAGCTCCTTTTCATTTGTTTCTTAAACGGGTAGGAAATCTAGCTATAGTATAGAAATTTTACCAAGATATCTTTAAGACTGATTAATTAATTACTCGTAATGCTTTTACTAATGATTAGCTAATTTCTGTATTATTGTCTAAATATAATCAGAGGTATAAAGGATAGAAACTTTTGAGTAGATCACTTTTGTTTCTTAATTACTCCTTCTACATCATTTGCTCTGCCTAATTATGTTTTACTATGATTATATACTAACTATTCTGTTTACATTAAGATCTATGCTTCTGTACTTGGCACTGATTTTAATGTAATGTGTCACCTAATTAACCTACTCATTAACTGAGTACTGGTTGAGGTTCAAGCGCCTTTTCATCCGCCTCCATTCCAAACAAAGGCGAGCATCTCCATATGAGTGGTTGTAACTAGAGCTGGCCAGTGGGCCGGGTCGGCCCGACACCGCCTCAAACCCGCGTAATAAAAAAAATCGGTAGCGGAACTCGAACCGGGACAATGTCTCGTCCCGACCTGTCCCGAGCCTGCCCCAGTCCCGCCAATCCCGACCCGATCCCGATTCCGCCCGTAACCCCCCATTTGCAAAAACAACCGTTGCACCAACGACCATTTTAGATTTTGGCAGTTGTGCAACGGCCATTTTTGGCCTCCCCCCTCCCCCAAACCCCCCCTACTCCTTAATATTTGTTTTTAACCCATAAGTTATTATATTTACACTTTAACCCAATTTTTCAACTATAAATAACTCATTTTCTCTTCATCTTTCTCACAAATCTTCCTACAATCTCTCAATATATCTCTCTACAAGTCTACATTGTTTACTAAATATTTAATTTTATTTATTCATTTGGGAATTGGGAGTAAAGTTGGCAACTAGCTTGAAGATCTTCCATCGAGCAAAGTTTTAATTTTCAACCTCTCGATTACACGTCGACGTTACGTCGGCGTTTGGTACATTCGTTCCTTCATTAAATTATTATTGTCTGTTTATTTTATTTAGCGCACTTAATTTTATTATCTTTAATTATTTGTTATCATAATTAAAATGAAAGGATTAAGAGGTATATTTAAGGGTAAGGTACTTCTTCTAGTCATCCTATTCCTACACATGATGATTTTGTTGATACTGAACATTTTCCTACAATACCATTAGATTTAGACGAGGAGCTATTTTCTGGAACTCAAGAAGACTTTAATTTAGATGATGATCTAGATGATACACCCACTAATGTTGATGACAACATACCCACTAGTGCACCTTCAACTGAAATGCCTCCTATTCCCCCTAGTATGAGACGAGGTCCAGCAAACCGACCATTAAAATCATATGCATAAATATTTTTTGATAGGGACGTAGAGAATCAAGTAGCTAGATGTAAAATTTGTAAAAATATTTTAAATTTTAAAACTGGAAAAGGTCACGGTGGGACGGGGGGTTTAATTAGACACGTAGTAAGTGCTCATCCAGCTAGGTATGCCCAATACCAGGCTTCAAAACCGGGTGCGCAAACGCCCGCTCCAGGGACAAGGTTCACTTACTGATATTGTTCCGGACCAAGTACATGGTCAAATTAACCCTATGACGGGGGGAATTGTAGGTCCTAAATACAATAAACATAGAGATAGGGAAGCAATATCAAAACTAGTTGATGTGGAGGGTTTGCATTTTTCATTTCCTTCTTCTCCCGATTTTATTCATTACATTAGAGATATATATAATCCTGCTTTTAACGATTTTCCTAGATCAACTGTTAAGAGAGATGTATTTAAATTCGCACATGAATATCAACAATATTTACGTTATTCATTATATCATTTTAATGGCAAAGTATCTATAACGTCTGATATAAGTCGTAGTACTAACGGCCATGATTATTTAACGGTAACTTGTCATTGGATAGATTATAAATGGTCTATGCAAAAACGTATCTTAGCGTATAGATATATAGATGATAGGCACACTGACACTTTTACTGCATAAAATATTTATCAAGTGTGCCATTATTACGGAATAACTGATAAAATTATGACTATTACATTAGATAACGCTTCTTCTAACAATTACGCTATTACAATTTTAAAAAATAGTTTAACTCCATCTTTTCCAGATCATTTTCATATAAAATGCGCGTGTCATATATATAACTTAATTGTAAAGGATGGTCTATCACTTTTTCAAGACATTCTTAGTAAAATACAATTTGTTGTAAACTTTATTTTTAAAAGTAATAGAGTACAACGAAGAAAAGAATATAAAAAAATTTGTCACGATTGTGGACTACCTTATAGAAAAATCCAGAAGAAGTATCCACTAGGTGGAATTCTTTATACGAGCAACTACTTGTTGCTTATGACTATAGAAAACCTATAACTTTATTTTTTAACTCTCATAATCAAAATCCAGCTGATATGGTTGTAGATAGTGATTGGGTAAAAAATTCCGAACTTATTGTATTTTTAGAGAAATGTTTTCAAGCAACAAAAGAATTTTCCGGTATATATTATCCTACTATTTCAACTATGTTGTTTTATATAACTCTAATATTTTTATTACTTAGTGAATATATGGAAAAACTAGCTTATATTGCAGCTATTAAAAAATGTTTATCAAAAAAAAAAAATTGTTCCTATTCCCACTATTTATATTATTGGTAATGTATTAAATTCGACTATTAAAATAGATGGTACTAAATCACTTATTGAAACTATTTACGATTGTATAGAAGTACTACCACATCCAAGTCCAAAAAATCCAAATCACCCACCACCTATTGAACAAACTAAAAAAGAAGTGTTGTCTAGCGTAGAAGACCAATGCAAAAAAATATATAGGTTTTACCAACAAGAAAGTGCTAGTAACCTACCGGCTTCCATACCATCTTCTTCATCTTCAACACAACCTCACAAAAGATATGTTGTTTCTGCGGCTAGTATTGAAAGCCTCAAAAATAGAATGTGCGGCCGTACCACTACTAACCAAATTAGCGAGTTTGATATTTGCAGGGTTCTGTACCGTACCAAGAAGTTATCAATGAAGATGGACATGAAGACTTGCTGAAATACTGGAGGGAGAATGAGAAGACCTTTCCGACACTTTCAATGATGGCCCGAGATGTTTTGAACATTCAAGCGTCATCAACTGCGTCTGAAAGCGCCTTTTCTGCTGGCAGATATCAAATAGGAGACCACCGACACTCATTAGCCGGAGACAACTTGGAAATTGCAGTATTATTCAGAGATTGGATCCGAGCGGAGCGGAGGAGGTGCGGTCAACCGGAGATCAACGAAGAAGACGAAAACTACAACGAAATCTTATCCGAAGGTGGTGGAAGCGACGTGGATCAATTTGACCAACAAATACCAATTCCAACTGAAGAACCACATGAAGTTATAAAGAAACTAGAACAGGTTTTTTTAAGAATGTAATTTTTTTAATTGCAATTTTATTATGTAATTTGCAACTTTTGGACAACACCACAAAGTTGCAATTTCGACAATTGTATTTGTATTACAAAAATGAAAAAATCATATGTTTGTTAAATAATATAAGAGGCACAAAAACTGTCTTGGGATATTTTTATTACACTATCTTGTCTTGTTTAATTATTGAGTTTTTTTTATACATATGTTATTAAAAAAAAAGGAAAACCCGCCGGAACCCGATACCGATCCCGCCCCCGACCCAACCCGATTTCGATGGGATCGGGATCGGTACGGGACTTGAGCAAGTCCCGCCAAACCCGATCCCGCCAGACCCCGCCAGACCCGACCCCGCTCCCTTCGCCCATCCCGCCCCGACCCGACCCCGTCAAACCCAGCCCGCCTGACCCGAGCCCGGCCCACTGGCCAACTATAGTTGTGACTGCATGTTGTTCTTTACAGTCATGTTTCCCTTGGAAGACAACAATAACAACAACATATACATTGTAATTCCGCAAGGTGGGGTCATGTTTCCCTTGGACCACTACAACAACAACAATAACAACAACAACATACCCAATGAAATTCCACAACGTGGGGTCTGGGAAAGGTAGAGTGTATGTAGACCTTACATTTACCTTGGTAGATAGAGAGGATATTTTCGAAAGACCCTCGACTAAGAAACAAAAAGTTAAATGAAGATATATATGGCATATATCAATTGGTACAAGATTCATAAAATAAGGAGTATATATAATTGGTACTTACAAGCCTCTTCTACATAGTCGGAGCTAGAGAAATTAAGAATGTGTTTTTATGACTGGTTTGTACATGAAGCCTTTTCTTGAAAGCACAAAGCTGCATGTCAAACTAGAAACAGCATAATCTTCTCTAGATTTTACCATTAATTTCAAGTTGATTTTGTTGCTCGTTTTCTTGCTAGTTAGTGTTGTTCTATGAACGAAGGAGCGTAGCTTGAAGAATCGGAGCGAGCCTAGAAGTGAAGGGTAAAGGTAAGAAAATGACAAAAAGAGATTCTCTTTAGGACGGATGCCTTACCCCTTTTGTCATGAAACATGACAGAAAAAACTGGATTATTTGCAGAGCCATTCCAAATAGCTAGCATTGACATTGTAAGGCCTGCTATAACATCTGTCACGATCTTCTAAGGCAACATATCTGAAAGTAAATATACAGTGGCAAATCTTACAATAAAATCTAAAAACTGTCAGAAAAATGCAGTATGTCAGACAAGATCACATAAGTGTGTACCTACATACAAATCTTGGGATTTAGCTCTACAATGTTGTTGAAACATTTTCAGAACAGTTTCATGGTCTTTTTGCAAACTATATGTAGTATTTCTCTCACAAACCATGTCAATAGTAACAAATTAGAGTGAGACAGAGAATGAAAAAAACACCACATCGATGGTTAATGAGATGGACTTGTCAATCTTCCCTCATGAGCTAGCTTTGGGTTGAATTAAATCCAAGATTCATTCTTTACATGTGTGGCGTGAGGTGGGTGTTAATGAAAAAGTACCACATCGGTGGTTAATAAGATGGGTGGTCTCCTTATATGGATTAGGGCATAAATTATTCATATAGCGGGTGGGATAAGTTAACCCAATCCCATCTATCCCTCCTACCAAACGACCTCTTACAGTAATAATTATTAGCTTTTTATATAGTGAGCTTTATGGATAAATATACACTACGAGGTCATTCAAAGAATATGTACAGATAAACCTCCTTAAAATGTGAGAATGTTACACTAACCTATATTACTTAAACTCTACTCAAAATTATTGTAAAAACGTTATATTTTGCTACTCAGTATTTTTTTCACATCTACTAATTATATACTGTGGTTGAATATAAATTATATATATGACGGTGTAAAAAAATTTATATTATTAAATTACCTAAAAACATATTTTAGTTAATAATTCATAAAAATTAATATTTCTAATTTTAAAAATAATTACCATACAAAGTCATTTCTAATCTTGAAATAAGGTAAATTACTTGAAAGGTAATAACCTGATAGAAAAGGGAGTCGTGTCTCACGTATCATATTTGATCCATTTCTGAAATGTTTATCCATTATATCATCATACTAATGCTAAAATAGTAGTATTTTGGGATAATTAATTTCGAAATTAATTATTTTATTTTTAATATGAAATAAAATAATACTTATTAGATAATTAATTATTCCAATCAAACAGATAGTAGAAACTATTTTAGCTCATCCATAGTAGAAGTCCCTTTCAATCAGTTGATTGTGTAGTTGAAAACAAGAAAAGACACTTGCATTGTCCGATCAACTATGTCTTTCCCTCAATTTATCCGTAACGCTATTTGTCGAAGCACATCATCAAAGCTTACCCTTTCATCAAGATCAACAACACTCTTTGCTACTTCTCGTTTCAGTAATCGACCCTATTGTTCTGATTCGATGGAGAAGAGTAGTAGTACAACAGCATCAGCGGCATCGTACTACCATCTAAGCGGTGGGCCTTCTCATATGCGCGCTGTTGTGTTTTGGGAACCAGGGAAACCCCTCACCTTTGAAGATTTCCATATGCCTCGCCCTAAAGCTAATGAAGTTCTCATCAAAACTAAAGGTCCCTACTCCTTCTATTCCTTCGAAACATATTACTTTTGTGTGTTCAAATTGTTTCCTTTTTTTCTTTGTTGCAAATTACCCACAAAACAAAAAGCTGTCTTTTGGAACAACAACAACAACATACCTAGTGTAATTCCACAAAGTGGGGGTCTGGGGAGGCTACGATGTACGCTACCTTTGTGTTTGTGGTCAGGGAGGCTGTTTCCGATAGACTCTTCACTCAAAAAACATAGTCAATACAAGATTGCAAGAAAATAAGACAGCAAAAATATCAAGATATAGAATAAATGAAGTAATACACACGTAGGAGTAATGATCGATGCGATACCAAAATTATACAACTACGAAAAAGCTGTCTTTTGGAAATTACCAGAAAATTAGTTTCTTTGTTTGAATTGAACAGTGAGTACTCAAAGGTTTACTTGGTAAGTTATATGATTATGCAATGACAGTGGTTGCTTTTGATAGCAATTTGTGCCGCGAGCAAACTTCAGCAAATCTCCTTGCTGAAATAATCCTATGCTGACAGTAAAAATGATCATCTTTGTATGTCCAAATTTTCTTTCATATATGGAAAATTGCCCAACAAAAAGTTCTTTTTTCTGGAGTTGCCCAGGAAAAGCTATCTTTTGAGCCAATGACTTTGGTCTAGTGGTAAGAGCGCAACAGGCGACATGTGAGTTAGGTGCACGGTTCAAACCTTGCTGCAAACAAGGCTTGGTATTTAAGTGAAGAAGGATAGAGGGACGGGCCAATCATCCATTGATTTTCAAACCATGAGCCACGATCTTTTGAAAATTGCGCAAAAGTTGTCATCTTTGGGGAATCCAGAGAAAGAGTTGTGTCTTGGAGATTGCCTAGGGAGATCTAAAGAAGTATATTTTTGACAAATGTATGTCATAGACCCTTTTGGTAGGTCAACAAGCAAGCTTTTTTTTGGTCTTTGCTCTTGACACTTATAAGCTTGCATTATATGTCTTTGTTTGTATGGCTCATGTTTTCACATGCTAATGCAAATGGTATCTATATAAGGATATGTTAGCTAAATTATTGTTGATGGTTTCGCTACAGCTTGTGGGGTCTGCCATTCTGACCTGCATGTAATAAAAGGTGAACTTCCATTCGCTAGCCCTTGTGTTGTGGGGCACGAGATTACTGGTGAAGTGGTTGAACATGGAAAGCTCTCAGACAGTAAAATCGTTGAAAGGTTAAACAATTACATTTTCTTGAAACATACTATAGTTTTCCCTTGATGTAGTTGTCCTTGGCGATTCAATGATGATCAGCTTTTGTAATATTTTTCAGATTTCCTGTGGGATCTCATGTTGTTGGAGCTTTCATCATGCCTTGTGGTAGCTGTCTCTTCTGCTCTAAGGTGATAATAGTTAGAATTGGTTCGTACAAAACTGACAATATTTGCGTATCATGATGCAGTCATGCCAAATCTTTGATGCCATAGTTATCTAATGAACACAGGGTCAAGATGATTTATGTGAGGCTTTCTTTGCTTACAACCGAGCGAAGGGTACCCTTTATGATGGGGAAACGCGACTGTTCCTCCGCAGTAGTGGTAAGGAGGTTGTTATTATTTGCAATTTTGTTTGGTTTCTGTTTGAGTTTCAGAATTAACGTAATGATCTTGTCAAGCACTCAGGTCAAGCATAATTCTTCAATGCAATATGCATTAAATGTTCAAATTGCTGCCTTTTTTGCTAATGCTAGTGGTTTCTCTAAGCTACTAAACAGATAGCTTGGTATGGTCCTGAAATCAGTATACAAATTTCTCTATTGCAATTTTTTCTGTAGCAAAGTCTCACTTATTGGGATCGAACTGCCAAGGTTGAACACACTTGGTTTGGGTGTAAGATTTCCTCCCCATTCTTGCTGTATTACTAGTTGTGGTGGATACTACTTGTTGCATGAGAAGGCACGGATAGGTGGTTTAGGAGATTTTGGAAACCATATTACCAAGTTTAAAAAGAAAAAGGAAGTTTAAAAAATGTTACTTGGAGTTTACTTATATTGAAGAATTTAGGACTCAGGAAAGATCTATGTTAATATAGTTAGAACCTTTATCACATATGGCGGGCGAGTGGAAACGGGTTGTTTACTGTCAGATCTTATTACAAGTGTTTATTGGTGAGAGAGGAATGTACTTTCCCTCATGATTCCATTTGGATTCCTAGAGCACCGAGGAAGGTGTGTTTCTTTGCGTGGTTGGCGGCAAGGGGTGTGATCTTAACAGCGGAATCTCTAAGAAAGAAAAGAATCACCTGCGTAAGTTGGTGCTTTATGTGCAAGAGTTCGGGGGGAAATGTAGATCACCTTCTATTGCATTGCAAAGTGGCTAATAGGTTATGAAGGGTGGCTCTTAATTTGTTTGGGATGCAATGGGTGATGGCGGGCACAGTGAAGGAGGTTTTGCAAAGCTGGACTCATAGGATGGGGAAGAGAAGACTAAGGGAATGGAGTGTTGCCCCCTTAGCAATCATATGGGTTATTTGGAAAGAGAAATCGGAGGGCTTTTGAAGGGGTGGAACAAGATTTGCAAAGTAGTATGTTGTCTCTAGTTTCGTTTTGGTGTACTTATGAGGTCTTTATTTGTATAGAGGATTGGATCTCTTTTGTTGAGAACCATATTTCGGTGTAGGTTCTCTTCTTTTGGTATACGCCTTGTACACGGAATTCCTACCATTGTCAATAAAATTATTTACCTTATCAAAAAAAATCACATATGCACAAGTGTTCTTCTTCAGCATTGTGTAGGATGTACGTGAATGTTTCAAATCGAGAAACATTTGTTTACTTGTAATAGCACTCCGACATGCTTTGTATCAACATTTTCAATATAATTGTATTCTTCTAATTTATAAAAGTTATAAGGATTAGAAAGCTCCACAAGGTGGTCCCAACTAATTTGGCGTTGAGGCATAATTGATTAACTGATATGTATGATGAGTATGTCCTTTATGGACTATTTGAACAGCTAAGTTGGCACGTGTTCAGATTGGCTATTGGGCTGTCTATGATTGCTGGACTAGTTATATATGAATGGAAACTTTCTTGTGTTATTCATCAACTCCTTTTTCTTCTCTTCTAATGTGGTTTCAATCTATGATGCTCGGACTCTTAAAAAATATTGATGGCTTCGTGTTGGATCCTTCAAAGTAGAGCATTTTTTAAGGATCCGACACAGGTGCGACAACATTTTTTGAGAGTCCGGGCAACATAGGTTTTAATTGCCTAATGTGGTTAAAATTACCCTAGTTTAAAAAAAAATGTGGATAACATTAAGATTTGGTCCATATTTTGATCTTTCAGATAAGCCAGTGTATATGTATAGCATGGGAGGTCTTGCTGAATACTGTGTGGTTCCAGCACATGCATTGGCTGTTCTGCCAAATTCATTGCCATACACAGAATCTGCCATTTTAGGATGTGCAGTTTTTACTGCCTATGGGGCTATGGCTCATGCTGCTGAGGTCCGTCCAGGTGATGCTATTGCTGTGATTGGTATAGGAGGTGTTGGCTCAAGGTAAAAGTTGGATCATCTTAATGCCTGCAGTCTGAACACTATTGACACTTATATGTCTAATTAGTAACCTCCATTTTAATTCAACAATATATTCAATGTCAAATTCCGCTCTTCATTTCTGTGCATTCACGAATTGATTTCCTTAGTACACCATGTTTCTTCTTCATACTTTATCTTTATTCATTCTTACCTCTACTATCCTGTGGTTGGGCATTTTGAATTAAGAGCTACTTTTATTCTGATTTGCTTCTGTGAAAACACGATACAGCTGTCTGCAAATAGCAAGAGCATTTGGGGCGTCAGAGATTATTGCAGTAGATGTTCAAGATGAGAAATTGCAGAAAGCTAAATTCCTTGGAGCGACTCATTGCGTAAATGCAGCAAAGGAGGATGCAGTGAAGAAAATAAAGGTATAGACTTCTCCCCTTAACCTATTATCAACACACTGTCAAATTAACTGTCAAACACTGTCAAGTTTTTACTCATGCTGATTTCTAGATAAAGAGGTGGGTTGGTATAATAATATACATTAAGGCTAAGGCCCAAGAGTACATCTGTATGCGCTCTGCTGTAGATAATTATAGGAAAATGCTGTGCTACTGGTCGTGAAATTATTCCAAGTGAATCTCTTTTTTTTTGGAAAATGGTAAATTTGTATTCTTCAGCATTATGGAGATGCTGGGGACCTTCAAAAGAAGAAAGACAGAAAGAAATACTTGTAGAGATCCTAATAATTCTACCAACTGTTCTGTCTCCTTTACATCTTTTTCTTTACACCAAAAATAAAAAGATACAATTACAATTCCACTTAACCTTCTAAATGAAATTGGACCTATCTTCAAAATTTCTACTATTCCTTTCCTTCCACACTGTCCACCATATGCAGTGTGGGATTATCCTCCACCATGCCTTCTGGCTCTTGCTTCCTCTTCTAATCCAACAACTTAGTAGATCTGCAGTATGTTCAGGCATGGTCCACTTTGTTTCTGTGAGACTAAGGAAAATGGCTCAAATCTGTGTTGTGAAGCTGCAATGCAAAAATAAATGGTTGTTGGTCTTCTATTTTCCCAAAAATAAATGGTTGCCATTCCTTTTTTCTTCAGAACTTCATATGTCAAGCAAGCCCTTCTAACAACAAGTCATGTAAAGCATTTTACCTTGGTTGGTGTTAAGTTTCTCCAAACCTTTCTCCGCAAGCTTTTTTGTCTGCTGTTTTGCTGGTTGCTTTCTAATTTGTAAGCTCTGCTAACAGTGAAATCCCCATCTTCACTATGTTACCATTTCAATGAGTCGGGTTCATTTTGGTACCACGGAACATCCCTATTTCTTCTAGCAATTTGGCTACTCTCTCCACTTTCCAATCATTTAGTAGCCTCCTAAAAGATAAATTCCAACCCTGTGGTGTCCAACAATCATTGACATTTGCCTCTGAATTGTTACAAAGAATGAACATATCTGGAAATGAATCTCTTAGAGAGGTCTGATTATTCCAGGCATCTCCTCAAAATTTTGTTCTCCTACCATCTCCCACTTTTATATATAAATTGGCCTCAAGCTTTGGCCATAAGTTTCTGATAGTTCTCCAGACCCCAACCCCATAAGTATCAATGCTGACATAATTGCACCAAGGATTGTATATACCATATTTGCATTTGATAACATCCTTTCATAGAGCTTGCCCCTCTTCATTATATCTCCAAAGCCATTTCATCAATAAACTATTAATCTGCTTTCTCAAATCTCTGATGCCCAAGCCTCCACTGTCTCTGCTTTTCAAAGTAATCTCCTATTTAGCCAGATTATAACCTTTAATCTCTTTGCAACCATCCAAAGGATATCCCTCAATTTGTCCAGTTTCCCTTCAAACTTTGGAAGGTATTGGAAGTAGTGACATTGCATAAGTAGGAAGAGAATCTAACACTGAATTTATGAGGATATGTCTACCCCTAAAGACAAGTATTGGGCCTTCCATCTTGCTAATCTCCTTTTTGTCTTCTCCACAATGCCATTCCATATCTCTGTATCCTGGTGTTTATTACCTAGTGGCATGCCCATAGACTGTAGGCATATTATCCACTTTACATCCCAGAATATCTGTCAAAACTCTGAATATTAGCTACCTCCTTAATTGGGAACAAATTGCTTTTCCCCCAATTCACTTTCAAACCTGAAGAAGCTTCAAAGAACAGTAAGATTGTTTTGATGAATCTCATTTGTTCCTCCTGAGGTTCACAAAAGATAACAGTGCCATTTGCATATAGCAGCAGATGACAAATTTCTTTGACTTGACCACTGTCTGTAAACCTTTGATCCATCTGTTTTGGATTGCTATCCTCATCAAGCTGTCAAAACCTTCCATTGTCAAGATAAACAGAAATGGGAGAGGGAGTCACCCTGTCTAAGTCCCCTTTCTGAGGGAAAGAAGCCCACTGGTTCACCATTCACTAGAGGAGAAAACCTAACAGTGCTAATGCAAAATTTAATCCATCCCAACCATTTTTCTCTAGAGCCCATTTGTTTTAATGTATTCAGTAAGAACTCCCAGTTTACATGATCATATGCCTTTTCAATGTCCAGCTTGCACATTACACCAGATTCTGCACCTTTCAGTATTGAATCCACACTATCACTTGCGATAAGTGTAACATCCATTATCTGTCTCCCTTTTATAAATGCCATCTGATTGACCAATGTTAACTAGTTTGTCCAAGTGAATCTATGGATTCTGATTTCGCGAGTTCTTGAATTTTTACCTTGAGTTCATTGGCCAACTTGTGTATTCAAGAGGGCTGTTTCAACACTAAGCTCCTGTCTAGCTTATACATTTTTCTGTGGATTTTGTTAAATCCAGGCGTTAAATCTTGTTTAAGTAAAATCTCTTAACTTAATATTATTTGTTATTGGCGAGATGGGTTCTGCCCGAGCTTTTTCCTTTCTCTGCTGTTTTTCTGTTTTCTATCACTCTCTCTAACAAGTTTAGGGCTTAGGCTCCTTATGTTTGTGATGCTTTATTTTGTGATTTGGTGTTTCCATCCTGGTTAATAATCTACTTGTATAATGGTGATTAATGGCGAGGGGCCATCCTAATAAACTAGTGCAATTTAACTATTGGTACATAATTAGTTATGTTTTCTTTTGTTTTTTTCTTTGTTTTTTTTATAACCGTGGTGTCCGGGCCAGCTTGCGCGCACCTTGACTAATTCCACGAGATACATGTCACCTCCCAACAACAACAAGTACCAGGTAACTTTGTCCACCAAGGCTAGGACAAATGGGAAGAAATACCTATTTGAACCTGAGACCTCATGGTTCTCAACCCACTTCATTGACCACTAGGCCACACCTTGGTTCTCAATCCACTTCATTGACTACTAGGTTGTGCCCTTGGATGTCTAGATTTATGTATATTCTTTTCCGCAATGTTAACTAGTTTGTCCCTTGTGGAGATTCCCCCCCCCCCCCAGACTTTTATATAATATTGCCCTAAACTTCCATTTTAGCTAGCTATTTGGAATTTTATACAATATTTGCCCTAAACCAGAAATTATCTTTTTCATCCTGAACTGCTGAACAAAAATTGTGTTGCACCTACCACTGTCCAATAATAAAGGAAAACTTGTGCTTATACTAGCTATTTGGATTTTGTTATTAGTATCTGAATTTTCCTTCTATCATTCTGAAATGTCTTACAAGTGCATTTGTTTGGAAGACTTTGCCCATAGTGTTTTGCTTTTTAGGTTGTTTAAATAAATTTCTTCTTCTGAAACAAATGTTTCCCTTTGCATCTGAGAACATACCGACTGCTTAAACTAATGTTATCAGCTACTCGACTTGTACAGGATATTACAGGAGGCTTAGGTGTTGACATAGCTGTTGAAGCTTTGGGGAAACCACAAACATTCTTGCAATGTGTGCAGAGCGTTCGTGATGGAGGCAAAGCTGTGATGATTGGACTTACTCTATCTGGTGCTAAGGGGGAGGTGGATATAAACCACCTAGTGCGACGACAGGTGTGTGCTTTTGTGTGCAGGAGGTCTTGTATTGCTTGTCCCTCTCAATTCCAATCTGCTAATCCTGAAGACCCATTCCCTCTTTTGATATGTCACAGAATTTGTTATGCATTGAATGAAAACAATAGCTTATTTTTCCTATTCATATTATCCACATACTTTTAGAAACACAATTTTCAAGAATGATTCTTGAGCCGAGGATCTATCGGAAACAACCTCTATACCGCCCACCAAGGTAGGGGTAAGGCCTGCGTATAACCCACCCTCCCCAGACCCCACTATTGTTGGGTATGTTGTTGTTGTAGTTTGCAAGAATGAAGATATTAAGGGTAAATGCATGGATTGACTTGGGCCTAGTCTGTGGTCTGTTAGGAAAAAAATGGTACGCAAACGTCATAATATTAGTAAATTAACTCATAAAAAAGGTTAAAATGGTCCTCATTTATTACTAATCTGGAACATGAAATTCCATATTATGTTCAGGTAAGGGCATACTATTAAATATTTTTCTGAGCAGTGAGTACTAATGTGTGTTTAAGCAGCCCTTTCTCACTTTTGATATTTGTGATGCTAGATAAAAGTAATTGGTTCTTATGGAGCGAGAGCAAGACAAGATCTCCCTAAGCTGATTAAGCTCGCCGAAAGTGGCATATTCAATCTAACTGCAGCTGTTTCAAGGACCTGCAAATTTGAGGAAGCTCCGCAGGCATACAAAGATCTTGATAAGGGAGCCATCGCTGGACGAGCTGTTGTTGAGATAATGTAATTTTGATATCTACAGCAAGCTCATCACTGATTTGACATTCATGTAAACTTCAGTTTCTGGTGGTCAAATTCTAGCAAATGTTACTGTTGGTGTTTAATTTAGCAAAACTGTACATACATGTCAAGAAATAAAGTGAATTTGAAACAAGTGTTTTCCAAATTGTTCGCAGAAATCTTGCTGGTGTATATTTTTTGTTTTTGATCCAGTAAATGTATTTTCATTCATAAGCATGGCCAAATTGGCCGTATACAAGCGGTATACCATCTACAAAATATGATTCTCTACAAACTCCTCCCAATCATCTATACATCAGGGGACTTTCTTTTTACACCAAAAGAAAATAAGGGATCGGAGATTACTCATCAACTGAGAGAAACTCAACTCTACTCCTTCAAAAGCTCTCATATTTCTCTCTCCAAACTTCCCACATTAACACAAGTGAAATCACGTTCCAAGCCCTTCATCTTCTCCTCCTTTTCCCACTCTCCCATCTATCATCAACTCTTTCACAGTTTTTGGCATTACCCAAAGAGTGTCAAACCACCTAAACATATCCCGCCATAATCTCATAGTAAGCCCGCAATGCATAAGAAGATGATCCACGTCCTTCCATGTCTCTTTACATATGTAACACCAACTGATGCAGACAACCTTCCGCTTTCTAAGATTTTCTGTTGTCAAGATCACCCCTCTAGTAGCTAGCCAAGCGAAGAAACATACCTTCCTTGACATGCTTGGCACTCATATTGCCTTATAAGGGAAAACAACCTCTTCCCTAACCAAAAGTTTCTCATAAAAGAACTTCACAGAAAATACTCCATTATTTTCCAGGTCTCACTGCCAAACATCGGGATTATCCATCAGATTGACTTGCCTATGAAGTAAGGTTAGCAGTCTTTGCAATTCACCCACTTCCCAATCTTGAAAATCCCTTCTAAATCTCAATTCTCAAAAAGTGTCTCCACCTTGTGTCCTCCTAATTTGTTGAATTGTCAAGTCTCTTTGGCAAGATATTTTGTACAAACTCTAAAATTTATCTTTCAATAATGTATTCCTGCACTAGCTATGTTCCCAAAAGTACACTCTCCTCGTGTCTCCGACCTTGAATGAGATATCTCCAATTTGTTATTCTTCAGGGTGATTAGTGTAAAACTGTAAGGTTAGACATGTTAAAGAGGTGGGAGTGAGTTAACTTGAATGGGAAGTACCCAAACCGTTAAACCCTTCCTCCAGAATATAACATCAACAATTCTGCAAAAAGAAAATGACAGCAGAAGCCTCTGAATTATTTTCTAAACGTCAGTCATTATGATTTGTTTGGTCCACCAAGTGCAAAATACGCATCTTATTACTTTCCAACTATTGGGAACAATACCGAACAACAAAAGCTACTAGTATTACTAACGAACAAAATTATACCAAAAAATTGCGTGGATTTCCCTTCATACGGGCTGGTCTTTAATTTTTGTCCCTAGTTGGTCTTTAATTTTTGTCCTTACTTCTCATTTAATGAAAATTTGTGGGCCAAAGTACTCTTTATTCGCGGGTCTACTAAATCAGAGATTCTGGATTCGAATCACCGCAAAAGCAAAAAAGAAAAAAAATTCACAAGCAAATTTTCCATAGAAATTATGCCTATTCGGTCAAAGTTATAGAGACTATTAACTAGCCGGACAAGGCAAACTTTGCTTCAGGCATAGTTACATAGAAACTATGCCCTTAAAGTATAATCTCTATACAACTTTGGCCGAACAAGCATAATTTCTATGAAATCTTGCCTTGCGATTCTTTTTTCTTTTTGACTCTGTTTGGATTCGAACCCACAACCTCAGAGATATTTTCAGAGACATAATTACATAAAAACTTTGCTCCTTAAGGTATAATTTCTATACAACTTTGGCCAAATAGACATATTTTCTAATGAATCTTGCCTTGTGATTTTTTTTCTTTTTAACTCTGCTGAAATTCAAACCCACAACCTCAAGTGTATTTTCAATCATTTTTATAGGCGAAGGGCAAAAATTAAAGACCACCAATTTGAGGAGGGGGGGGGGGAGGGGGGAATTAAAGACCACCCTAAAATGGGGCAATCCTGCGAATTGCCCAATTATACTAAGAGCTATTTGCTCCGGTAGAAACCATTGTTTCAAACCTTTTTAATAGCTTTTACTTCAGCGTTTCAGAAGCCAATTTGCTTAAAATGACACTTTCTAGTTTCTTGTATAGAATGACACTTCTTCCACTCCTTATCACAATATGATAAAATGTAGATGGCCAAAATTATTAGAGGAACATCATACTGATGTTAGCAACTACACTGATAAAACTTTAACCAGCCGATGAACATCATATACAAAATTGGAACGGTAACCTTACATCTGTACCATAATCACAGGAATGAAAAAGAACAAAATTTCATTCCTATCATGGCCAGCGTTCAGATGTAATAAAAAATGAACTGTCATTTCAACAAAATGCAGGACGAATTTCTTTAACCCTATATTCATCTCGGCTTGATGGTTAACTGCGACTACAATACCAATTTTGAACAGCAGACTCTGTTGTCATAGCCTAACTTTCCAGGTTAGTCTTCTTTCCACTTGTTAACGTACTTCAAGAAGGCAAGAGCAGGATTATCCCTTGGTGGAGCACGGACACGTGTTGATCTCCGAACCTCAGCATCGTCTGTTGCTGCCTTCTGAGCAACCTCCTTCGATCTCTTTTGAAGTTCCAAGCTGTAATAAGTTACACCAAAAACATTCAGAGATGGAGAAGAAACCACTCAGCACTGTCCAGATAAGTAATATCAAAAGGGTCCAGCACATAAGGATAATTTGATTCTTTGCTCAAAAAATCGATAGTGTCAACCTTTTCTCCAAAGTGAGCATGCACAACTCACCTTATTTTTATTTGATAAGTTCAGTTCACCTGAGTGTTATCCTCAAAAGTCAAGACTAATAGCAACCACCAAGAAACATTACATGATTCTTTTTTTCTCCGGAACTGTGGTCTCCTTCTAAGTCCCGTCAAAGATTCCAATTAAAGAATATAAGTAAATGAAAGTAATTCATTCGAAGTTCAACTCACCTTATTTTGTGGTAGAGTTTTTCCAGTTGCTTTTTAAGAGCCCTCTCTCTTACACCCTTGACATTCAGTGACCCGATCAGAGCATCAAGCTGTTACATGGAAAAGTTGAACATCAATAAAACGTAAGAGAAGACCATAAGAGAAAATGTGTTCTAGTATCTATACCTCTTCCTTGGAAGAGTAAAAGCCCCACTGGACGGAATCCGTACTCTCAACAAATATTCTTCCATCACGGCGGAAAAACCAATACCTATTATAATCTCTGTCCGTTCCCAATGGATTGGTGCGTATTACTCTCTTCTCTATTTCCCGTTCAAGATATTCTTTCTGCAATACACAGACACATTAGGAACATCTTGAACAAATATATGTAAACAATATTTCATTCTCAAAAAAAAATATAAGTAAAAAACATTTATGTAGAGTCACATTTTGCACTGTGCAAATTGAGGATCGCGAAGTCATTTCAGCAGACATCTAGGTAAGAAAACTTCTGTTTAACATGAGACAGCATGCTTGTGCGCCGAAGAAATAGAACCAGAGAACTAGATAGAGAGAGGAGAGGATGCTTACCCTTTGCTCCTTACTCCTGTTTTCAAGATGCTCCTTTATCTCATTCTTCCGCATTTTGTGAGCAGCTCTTTGGTCCATACTCCTGTTTTCTAATGTTTCCTTCCCTTCATCCTTTATCAATTTGTTAGAAGCAATCTTAGAGGAAGCATTCATCTTTGCTGTAGCATTTTTGACGTCAACCTTTTTCTTCTTAGCATTTTTAAATGAGACTAATAGCTCATTCTCACTATCAGACAGGAAGCAACAGGAGACAGAGAAAAAGGGAACATAAGAAACCGATATCATGAAGTTACCATCCAAATTCCAGAAAAACTTCCAAGTACAAAAAATAAACCTGTTTTCTAATGAATGGTTTGATTGAGATGTTCGTTTGCCATTGCTACTTGGCATATCTCCATTCTCTCTGAGGTGGTTATCGCTCCCAGTATCTGAGGAGTTGCCACCCCCTTTTGTTGCTTCCTTCCCATTAGACTGTATTTTCAAATGGTCTTCTCTCTTCTTCCTAGATTCTTCCAAAATTTCCTCTCTCCTTGTTGCTGCAAGTGCATGCTGCTTTTCAATATCCTCATCCAACTTCCCCTTAAAAAACTCTGTCTCAAGGACTCGACAAACCAGTTCACGCAAGATTGCCAATTTGGCCTGAATGTCTAGAAGGCCATAGTGACCTCTCTTAATTGTTGCAATATGATTAGACAACTCAACAATACCGATCAATTCCAAAAAATCGGACAAATACTCCGTCCAGGTGATTAAAGTAATCTGGAAGCAAAAAAATAAAGGTTTTTTAGAAGAAAAAAAAAGTTTAGGTAAGACAATTATCAATGTTCAACAAAGAAATGTATAGCTAATATCATCAGGATGTAAACAAGAATGCATGGTCAATAGTTACTTGCATTGTAAGAGAGAAAATATCCCATTGGTGAATTATGTCAAACATATTCTGAATCTTGAGGACTAGTAGTTGGAAATACATTCAACTGTATAAGATTCAAACATTTTAAATGCCTAATAAAATAACATAGATACGCAAGAGTATACAGATTACCAAATTCCAAGGAATAGAACACCAACCGCTTATACAAGATATAGTCAAAACCCTTAAAACGTTACAGAAAGAAAATACTCCGACCACGGCAAACACCCAAGACATTGAGCATGCAGGGGGTGAAAGCCCCTTCACCCACCCACCAAGCATAGGGCATTAGCCCTTGAGACTCTTCCCCTCCAATGGTCCCTCAGGATTTTTGGAGCTTGCCTCACATCAGGACAATTTCCAATTTCGCCCCTTCCCCGGACCCCGCGCATAGCGGGAGCTTAGTGCACCAGGCTGCCTTTTTTTTTTTTTTAGAGATATTAATATCAATAGAGTTTACAAAATATGGTACTTGATCAGATTGTGTTACACAAGAAGGTTAATCAATCATATGTCCAGAAAAAACATAAATCCTTCAGGAGTTTTTTTTACAAAAGAATGTTAATCAAGCATGTCTGGAAAAACCATAAATCCTTCAAGAGTTGAGAATTCATGACCTTCGAAAGAGAATATAACGTGATTCAGATATTACCTTCATCTTTGGCCTTTTCTTCTGTACAGCTATGAAATACTCACTGTTATCTTTCAAAAGAAAGCGAAGAAGGGCTGAATGACATTCAGATATGAGAACAATGTTGCTGCCTTTGTGACAAACAGCCCTTTCAAAATCTTCAAGGGAGAATGGCGACAGGTGCAATAGCCTGCCAAATGAAGTACAAAAGTCCCAGACCATCAAATGATCCCCCACACATTCCATTGGGATGTTAAATTCCCTACATGGAGGAGGGCGTTCAGTCAACTGTTTATCGGACTCTGCGTATTCCACCAAAAGATCATCGATTGGATATCTAATAGACTGTGCCTTCAGTTTGTCTTCTGCATATGTCAATGCAGTGAAGACATAGCATTAATATGGTGCACGAGATAATAGACAGCAGAAGTACCTCTTCATATCATACTACTACCAGTTCCAAAATGTAAAGCATAAAGGTGGAATAAGAGGCATCTTTCTTTATAAAAGATTCTGTTAAATTATAAAATCCCAAATATGTAACACTTCCAAGTAAACATGACATTTCTCAGCCAATATAATACTTTCCGAGTAAACATGTTCAAGATGTTGCATAACAATTTGTGGCTGGGAAAAGTATGTGATGTCCAACTTGTGTGATTTTACTTTTACAAACAATTACCTAAATTTCGTGTTTTAGTAAAACTTCTAATGTGTAGCTGAATAATGTGTCACAGCACCTATTGTCCCTAAGATGTTAAACTTCAAGTAAGAATGTAACATTTACAAGATGTGTAACAATTTGAAGACTTTTCAAGTTTTTCCCTTCAAACAATTACCTAAATTTCGTGTTTTAGTAAAACTTCTAAATGTGTGGCTGAATAATGTGTCACAGCACCTAATGTCCCTAGGATGTTAAACTTCAAGTAAGCATGTAACATTTACAAGATGTGTAACAATTTGAAGATCTGATGCAACTTAGTTAAGTAAATATTCACATATATGAAGTAGTATCCTTGATCAGACTTGACTAAGTACCAATAAATAGAAGAAACAACTCTCTACAATAGTAAGTAAATAACAAGCCAACATTCATCAGCACTACCTCTTCCTATCTCGTAAGGATCTTGGAAGCCATTCTCTTTTGCCTCCTGAACAAACAAGATTATTAGTACATGAAAGTGACAAACAGGACAGTATGTACACAGTTACTAGAGCACTTACTCTATCTTCACTTTTCTTTCTCTTCCTATTTATAACAACCACTCCATCCTGCATACAAAATTGGTCTTTAAGCTCATCTGGAGGATCAGTTGGAATCCCATGCTTCTTTGCTAATTTTTCATGCAAGACCCAAGGAATGCTTCGATATGTAGATTCTCTGATAAAAGACCTCAGAAAAGCTCTACTAAATCGCACTTTGCACCTAATCAGATCTTCTTCATCAATGGCTGTATTCTCAGGCAGTCTTTCATATTTGTCTAGCCATGCAACCTCATAATGAGTTTTCTCACCATCCTTCACAACTCTCACAATTTTGCAGGAGTATACATGATTGTTTTTCCTCCCATATACTTCACTACCTTCTAAAAGACAGCCCTGCAGCTTTTGAGAAACAGCATCCCCAAGATCTTTTAAACTGAGAATACCTGCAATTCAGTCATTACCAAGGATTGTCAATACAAAAAACTACAAGAGAATGACCGTGTAAAATACCACCAGAATTGTAACATAAAAGCAAATCCAATCAAATCTATATCCTCATTTGTTTGAAACAGCAGCTTGCAGAATCCTTAACCTAATAATATTGAATCAAATGTTCATTTATGGGTAATGCTGAGCTGAACTAAATTGAAAATGAAGACAAACGAGCTCGCTGGATCATTTAAGATGCTGGAAAGATTTGCATATACGCAAGCGGCAAAACCATTAGTTTAACATCAAAATGTATTATTGTTCTCCACAAACTGAAGCAACACTTGAGCAAGAACATGTATAACACAATTACAATAGCAAGTGTAGGTGAGTCTTGAACGGTAAGATTGTATTAATCTCCCTTGGAGAGTCTCTCTCACTAATACAAATATATATAGTGTGTACAAGGTGGAACCCTAATACAGTAAGGATCCTAATCTACCATAAATATACAACACACATAATTACACAATATATCGGGAATATATGGAGAATATTCGCTAATACACCCCCTCAGTCGGTGTGGGAGGAGGCCGGACGCTAAGATTGGATCTGAAGTCGATGAATATAGTCCTTTTGTGAAAATATCTGCTTACTGATACGAAGAAGGCACATAAACACTTTGACATGACCGAGCAACCTTCTCACGAACAAAATGTATATTCATCTCAATGTGTTTGGTTCGCTGATGTTGAACCGGATTGTGAGATAGATATATGACAGATATATTGTCACAGTAGACTATAGACGTCTTACACAAGGGACACTGGAGCTCCAAAAGTAGATTTTGGAGCCAACAGATCTCAGCTACAACATTGGCAACGCCTCTGTACTCTGCTTCGGCACTCGAACGGGATAGTGTGGCTTGCCTTTTGGCAGACCAGGAAATGAAATTATCTCCTAAGAGTACACAATAGCCGGAGGTAGAGCGTCGCGTGTCCGGACAGCCTGCCCAATCTGCATCCGTATATGATAGTAACATGGTCGGTGCAGAGGGGTATATGTGCAATACATAATCAAGTGTGCCCTTAATGTATCGGATGATACGCTTAAGAGCAGTAAAATGAGACTCCCTGGGGGCATGAATAAACGAACACACCTGCTGAACAGCATAAGCAATATCAGGCCTGGTGAAGGTAAGATACTGAAGTGCACTTGCAAGGCTCTTATAAAGAGTAGGATCAGAGACTGGATCACCATCAGCAACACTGAGCTTTGATTTAGAATCTACCGGAGTGGGCATGATCTTGCAATTTGCAATTTTAGTCATGTACACAATCTCCTTTGCATACTTACGCTGACTCAAGAACATAGTATCTGCAGATCTGGTCACTGATATCCTCAGGAAGTAACTCAACTTTCCCAAGCCAGTCATAGAAAATTCGGTCTTAAGTAATGCAATAATCTCATTTTTCAACACATCAGATGGGGCAGTGAGAACAATATCATCCACATATAGTAATAAGTAAGCAGTGCTACTACCTCGTTGCAAAATACTGAATTTCTATCGACGCCATTCCAATTCAAAGAATTAAAAAAACTTCGAATTCTCAATTCTCTACGACGTCTAGACTATAAAATATTTTCAACGGTGATTTGACCCCCTTTACCTAATGCTGAATCGACGACCTATTCTAAATAAGAAGAGCTTTTTGGATTTGAAAAAAAAATAACTTTGCGCTCGCAAGTTTTAAGAAGTGGTAAGCGCAAGGATGAAAAATAAAGAGAGAATTATTGCACTTGTTGCATACAAATCCAATCTGCATAATGTACCTGGCAAAGCGTTCATATCACACTCTGGGGCCTGTTTTAAACCATAAAGCGACTTACGAAGACGGCATACATACTGAGGTGATGCTGGATGGACAAAGCCTGGTGGTTGGTGCATGTAAACAATTTCTTTTAAATCCTCATGTAGAAATGCATTTTTCACATTAAGCTGATGAATCGGTCAATGCTTACCCATAGCAATACTCAGAATTGTGCGAATGGTGGCCAGTTTAACAACCGGACTAAATGTCTCACCACAATCAATGCCCTCCTGCTGATTAGTGCCATTAGCCACAAGTCTAGCATTATACCTTTCTAAGTCACCATTGTCTCTGTATTCATGACGAAAAAGCCACTTGCATCGGATTACATTCATCCCCTCCGGTCGAGGAACCAAATCCCAAGTGTGTTGTTTCGTTAAAGCATTAAACTCCTTACACATGGCCACATTCAATTTGGGTCTAGTTTGGCTAATTTTGGGCTTTTGGAAATTGGGGATATAGTTTGTGTGGATAGGTTAAATTGAACTTTAGGTTTGAAAATCCCGTGTTGGGCACGGATTTCCATACGGGTAAGGGATAATTGTGACCGAGCCTTGTTGAAAGTGGGTAAGGGATTGACATGTTGTATCATCGTGGCTAGGGTATCGTACTCACCTTTCGGAAGACCTGCGACTAGTTCGAGAACCATTTTTGTTTCGAAAACAGGCGTTCCCGTGTTAGATAATTGGTCCGCCACTAGTTTCGATTGCTTGCAATATTCGGACATGTTAGAAAAAATTTCAAGACGTGTTGTTAAATTGTTCTTCTAAATAGACAGCACGAGTGTGCTTGTTGTCCTGAAAAATTTCTTCTAACTGAATCCATAATTCGCGAGTGGAGGCGCCGGTTTTCATGATAATGAGGAGCAAGTCCTGAGAGATGGTTCCATAGATCCACTGTTTGACAACGGCGTCAAGGCAGCGCCATGTTGTGTCATCAGCCTCAATGGGGCGAGGGAAGGAGTCATCAATATGATCCAACACGTTATAGACACATGCATTGATACAGAAAAGTTCAACCCACGGAGAGTACTGATCAAGAACCACAAGGATGAAGTTCATGTTTGATACTGAGAGTGCAGGATGAACATAGGGTGAAAAAGAGGACGTGGTGTGGTAGGGGTGAAGACGGAAGAGGTTGAGGTTGTTGTGGGAGAAGTCATTGTAGTGGATTATTTGGATGAAGGAAGAGGAACTTTTGGTTGTAGCCGCCGGTTTAGGGTAAACGGGGGGGGGCGTTTGAGAAAAAAGAAAGAGGAATATGGTTTAGGTTTAGGCTCTTGATATCATATAAGATTGTATTAATATCCCTTGGGGAGTCTTTCTCATTAATACAAATATATATAGTGTGTACAAGGTGGAACCCTACTACATTAATGATCCTAATCTACCATAAATATACAGCACTCATAATTACACAATATATCGGGAATATTCGCTAATATGAACTTTCATGATCTAGATCGCGGAAGTGTAACTCTAGCAATTTGGAGTTGCTCCTTGTTTTTCAACTATGTCCAATAAGCTTACTCTCTTTACGTACTTCTTGGGACTGCTCAATGATAAGCCCGATATTGTCGTTTTATCTAAATTGGTAAAAACAAGTTCTAGTTTGATTAGCTTTGCACTTAAACCTTCGATGGCCGGAACAAGTTGCATGTATCCAAGCAACAAAACCATAAGGTAAATGTTGATTCTCCCGCATCGGTTGTGGATAGGTGTTTGGTCACCTTATATGGACTTGGACAATCCTCACCCTAATAAGCTAGCTTTTGGGGTTGAGTTAGGTCCAATATCCATTCTTTACATGTTATCAGAGTCGGGCTCACTCCAATTCTTTATTCACAGATGTTGGGCCTCCAAATTGTATCATTCACGCTCCAGTTAACGAGGTTTGGGCGTGCGGGGAGTGTTAAGAGTCCCGCATCGAATATGAAATGGAAACATGGACTCTTTATATGATCTTGGGCAATCCTCCCTTCACGAGCTAGCTTTTGGAGTTGAGTTAGGCCCAAGATCCATTCTTTACATGGTATCAGAATCAAGCCCATCCTAATTCATTGATTACCTGATGTTGGGACCCATTTTATATTGTCCACGCTCCAGATGTCCAGTCCTGAGCATGCGATGGGGTGTTGATTCTCCCACATCAATTGTGGATGAGTGTGTGGTCCCCTTATATGGACTTGGACAATCTTCACCCTAATAAGCTAGCTTTACAGTAAATATTGCAATGAGGTAGCGTTCACCACTCTCAGATGCAATGTTAAAGCATGAACATGATAATATAGCTACGTCAATCTTGTAGTCTCTTTTTCTTTTTCTAATCAAGTGAAGTGCTTCACGCTCTACTTGGGAACGTTGATATAAGTCTTATCTTGCATACTCCAGACTTGGAAAGTATATTTCTAACATTCTGCTGTTACTCCTAGTACTGTTCATTGATCTTGATATTTCATCTAAAATTGGAAAAACTCTAATTCTAAATTTCCAATTTGATCTATCATATGCACCAAATCCTTGTTATGATAGATTATTGCCAAATGATTTGATAAATCTATTTATCCGTCGTTACAATATACAAAAGATACATCATAACAGACCGTTTATCTGCATCAGAAAAGGTTCCACATTCACAGGTAAACTACCTTCTATGATAGAATTGCATACAAGGAAAAACATATGTGATGTCCATGTGAGCGGGAAGAAAACAAATTGTGAAAATAGGAAGACCAAAAACAAGGATATTCTAAATCAATTAATCGTACAGAACATATCCATTGTCTAAGTCTTGGAGCTTATAAGACGAAAATTGTGATGTTTCTACTTAAACAAGGCTGCATTACAACAACATTTCATCTTCAGAAAATGCAGTGATATCGAACCTTAAATTCTAGTAGATTAAGTAATTCAACTGAAACACAAGAGAGCGCAAAATTAAGATCATCTCTAGTACTAATAACAACAACAAAAGTTTAGTTAGGTAAGAAAACCATTTCACTCAAGAAAGCTAAGAAAATGTATTGACGTACTGAATTGCACATCGCGGAGAACTGGAACCACTAGTTCCTCGGGGAACTTTTGAACTTCTTCTGCAGCCTTCTTCTCCGAAACCAAAGCCTCCTCATACGTCAAGTAATTCTTTCCTGTCAATTTGCATGTCCACACCCTGTGGCGATACAGGTTTATCCGTCTTAGATGTTCACTACATTTTTCAGCAAAGTAATTTTATCAGAATAATTTTTTTATTTGAACTTAAGATTTTATCAGAATAATACCACAAGTAAAAAGAAAATATCATAAATTCCAATGAAAAACATGACTTTCGAAGGGTTACCCATAATCCCTAAATATCTCTTTGGTAAAACGAACTTGGAACACGAGCTCATTAGGCTTCAAATCCTTTGGTTTTTCCACCAAAGCAAATGGCTTTCTTTTATATAACGGCATTTCCAATCCCTGCAATATACCATAACAAAAAAAAAACATGACATAAACCCTATAAAATCAAGACATAACAATTCCAAAAATGCCAAAGAATACATTCACACGGCTCCTACGTTCAAATATTCCAAGGCACAACATTTCTGGCACAGATGCTGATATAGATAAACAAGTGTTACATTACAGAGCATGAACAGAAACTCCACATTAGACAAACCCTATAAGATAAAGCTTTCAGAATCCCAAAATAGCTGCAACAAATAAATTCACTGCTGTGTTCCAATAAAGATGCAACCTTTATGGCATTCATGCTATGGAAGTAAACAAGAATTACACTGCAAAGCATAGACCAAATAACCCACATGAATAAACTCTATAAAATCAATACATAACAATTCCAAAAACAGCAAAGAATACATTCACACGGCTCCTACGTTCAAATATTCCAAGGCACACCATTTACGGCACATATGCTGGCGTAGATAAACAAGCATTACATTACAGAGCATGTACGGAAACTCCACATTTGACAAACCCTGTAAGATAAAGCTTTCAGAATCCCAAAATAGCTGCACAACAAACAAATTTACTGATGTATTCCAATAAAGATGCAACCTTTATAGCATTCATGTTAGGGAAGTAAACAAGAATTACACTGCAAAGCATATACCAAAAACCCCACATGACACAAACCCTATAAAATAAAATAAAATGAAACCCTGAAGACAGCATCGTATAAATTCACTGCTCCTGCCTACATATACGCCAAGACACTACATTTATGGCACTGACACTGATGTAAATAAACAAGCATTACATTACAGAGCAAGGCCGGGAATCCCACATTAAGCAAACCCTATAAGATAAAGCTTTCGGAATCCCAGAATAGCTGCACAACAAACAAATTCACTGATGTATTCGAATAAAGATGCGACCTTAATGGCATTCATGCTATGGTACTAAACAAGAATTACACTACAAAGCATACACATGAATCAAACCCTACAAAATCAAAAAAAATGAAACCCCAAACACAGCATCGTATAAATTCACAGCTCCTGACTACATATACACCAAGACACTACATTTATGGCACTGACACTGATGTAAATAAACAAGCATTACATTAAAATGCATAAATAAAAAAAACCAGTTCAGATTTTGACATATTAATCTCATTACACAAAGAAAAACAGTAAAGAAATGTATTTCCCGCCAGTAGAGTATTCAAGATTATATAGGAAATAACAGAAATTATGAAGGAAAAAAGAGAGGTTACCAGATTCAATAGAAGGTTGTGGATTTGGGTATTTTGAGATTGGGGTAAGTTGTATTTACTAAGTGTTTGATGGTGTGAGAGAGAGAGAGGAAGGCGGTGGTGGTACGCTTTACTTGGAGACGTGTTTGAGGAGAGTCCCTCTCTCTGTTCTTGAATTCCCTGTATTAGGAACACCATTTATAGTACTACTAGATGCTATTTTACATTTTATTTATTTGTTACTTTACAATAATACCCTATCATTTTTTACTTTCTCCACAATTGTTTTGTTGTCTTTATACGGTTACAACCTCAACGTTACGGTTGTTTAAGGGGAAATAACTCATATAATACCACCCACACATTTAGTTTATAGTCGACGTGATTCACTGTATCATCGGTGTATAGTTAATATATATGTAATATATTACTATATATAAATTGCTTAACTTTTTCTGTAACCTTACATATATATCTTTATACACTAATATACATTATATATGCATTCTTATACAGTATATATAATATATGTGGTTTGCATAACAATTGTATACTTTTTTAATGTTTTCCCTTTTCTCGTTCTTATTCCCTTCTTTTCATTAACTATACATCTCTTGATCTTATTCATGTATAATCTCACGATGCGAGCAGTGTAGGATTTTGTTGGGTACAAAAACATAAGTAAGGCACAACGGAAGTTTAAAAGTTTTTGTTTCTTACTTACCCCAATAATAATTCTGGTATGGTTATACAACAATGAGACTTGTAACATAAAGCATATACTTACAAGTTTAGAATTATTTGGAATCTTTATCAACTGTGTGGTGCACACGTGATTGCCCTTCCAATTGCAAGCTCCAAGCTTTAATGTATTTCTCCTTCAGAAAGCTAGAAAATCTGGCAGAGGTTTGAGAGAGTATTTGATTCTAAGTCTCTAAGGCTTAGAATGATTTTCAAAAAATTGGTGTGTTGAATAATGATGTGAATGCCTCTATTTATAGTTGAAAATAGGTCAAAATCGGATTAGGGTTTGATCTTGAGCCTGGCCCAAAATTCGAGGCAGAAGCATCGTGGCCCTAGGGTATGGGCGTCGCGCGACGCCGACATGTAATACTGCACCGCGCCCGCGACCTAGGGTATGGGTGTCGCGGCGCTCGACGTGCTCATGCACTGTCTCGATTTATTTTTCCGTGCATTCTTAATTAAATCCAAAATCCAATTTTGACTTAATTAAAGTAATCATTAATCATTTAAATATCTCGATTCTAAATCGAACATTTAATTACTCTCTCAATACATCCTTAGATCAAAACGGACAATCGACATAGTGTGACCCTACAGGTCATCTCATATCGACATTAATCAAATTAAGGTCTACATGGAACTCCTATGCGGCGTCGGAAGATGAGCTCAATATGTGAAGTACGTTTACGCGAATCTAGTAAACTTAACCTTTATGTGGTAAGATAAAATTCTTTCATTCACGACACACCCGATCAAGCTTAGGATTTGTCAAGTGTCTATCCAAATGGCTTAATCATCGTATCTCATCTTTAGTTGATAACTAGACCATATTCTAAATATGTCTATTGCGTTGGCCAATGACTTAGTCAACCTAATATCACTGAGAATCCGAGTGTTCTCTCGAATATACATCCGAGGAATGAATCATAATCTTGACTCAACTACCACCTTCAATCCACATCATAATGTACCCAATACAAATCGTATCTCAACCTATAAGGCATTTGAGCTTAGGACGGGATCAAAGTACATTACTTTGTAGACAAGAAGCGTATTGACCTCAAGTCTAAGGACTTCTATCTCCCACACGTTGATCATACTTTAGACAAGTATAACAAGCAATATATCAGTAGGGTATACCAATACTTCCAAAGTATTCATGTGTCAATCACGAGTAGCCATTACTCGTAGCAGGTGAGACATACTACATCCTCTAAGGATGTGATGTAGACCACATGTCGACTTATCATATATCATCGATGATCATTAGTCGAGGCTATTTTAAGAGTTACGCTCTATCATGAATATCTCACTCTATTAATGACAACGTAAGCTCAAGGGATGCACATTAATGAATAATTACAAATAATTCAATAATTGAAAATGCCATAATACTAATCTCCATTAATAATAATATGAATGTGTATAAAGTACATTTGTCCTAATACAGATTGTCTCTAGGACATAAATATACTTTCAATCTTCCACTTGGCCTAGAGACAATCTCCAACATATCTAATGCCCATATTTTCAAAATGACCATTATGCTTGACTAAGCTTAATGGTTTAGTGAATGGGTCAGCTAGATTATCGTCTGTGGGAACATAGTCTAATCTAATCTCTTTAGTCTCCACTATCTCCCTAAGTATGTGGTATTTATTTGGTACATGCTTGTTTCTGTTGGTTGATATTGGTTCCTTAGCTTGCGCAATCGCACCAGTGTTGTCACAATAAACCGTTATTGGACAAGTGGCACTTGAAACAACCCCTAGTTCATTTAGGAACTCAGATATCGCGACAGCTTCCTTACCAGCTTCCGATCCAGCAATGTACTCAGCTTCTGTTGTCGAATCAGCAGTTGTAGCTTGTTTGGAACTTTTCCAGCTTACTGCTCCACCATTGAAAATGAATGTGTAGCCTGATTGAGATTTGTAGTCATCAACACCTGTCTGGAAGCTAGCATCAGTGTACCCAGTACATATTAACTTCTCTTCCCCACCATAGACTAAGAAGTAATATTTAGTTCGTTTAAGATACTTAAGAATACTCTTGACTGCCTTCCAGTGTTCTTCCCTGGGATTCTGCTCGAACTTGCAAGTCATACTAAGTGCAAATGCCACATCTGGCCCAGTACAGGTCATGGCATACATGATCGATCCTATAGCCGAAGCATATGGGATCCTTTTCATGCGTTCAAGTTCTATAGAATTAGAAGGACTATCCTTCTTAGATAACTTGATGCCTTGTCCCATAGGTAGACCGCTTTTTGGAATTTTCCATCAAAAAATGTCTAAGCACTTTGTCTATGTAGACTGACTATGACATCCCCAACAATCTGTTAGGTCTATCTCTATAGATCCTAATCCCCAGAATGTAGCAGGCTTCACCTAAATCCTTCATCATGAAGGTACTGGACAACCACTCTTTGACTGACTGCAGGAGAGTCTTATTGTCTCCCATTACTAATATGTCATCTACATATATGATAATGAAGGCAACACTCCCATCATTGCGTTTACTATAAACACATGGATCCTCTTTGCTTCTGACAAAATCAAATGACTTGATAGCCTTGTCAAAGCAAATGTTCCAACTCCTCGAGGCTTGCTTAAGCCCATAAATGGATTTTTGTAGCTTGCACACAACATTTGGCTTGGATCAATTAAAAAACCTTCAGGTTATTTCATATACACTTCCTCAACTAGATTACCATTGAGCAAAGCAGTCTTGACGTCCATCTGGCAAATGTCATAGTCATAATATGCAACTACTGCAAGCAAAATCCGAATGGACTTAATTTTTGCAACAAGTGAAAAGGTTTCATCATAATCGACCCAAGGCCGTTGATTATAACCTTTAGCCACTAGTCTTGCTCTATAAGTCTGTACCTTTTCATATGCATCAATCTTCTTCTTGAAGACCCATTTGCATCATATGGGTCTAACCCCTGTTGGCAAATCAACCAAGTTCCAAATTTGATTTATGTACATCGAGTCCATCTCAGATTTCATGGCTTCTTGCCATCTCTGCGAATCAATGTCTAACATAACTTCGCTGTAGGTTGTAGGTTCATCGTCATCAGGAATATATATCTCATTGTGTATTTCAACAAGGAGATTAAGTCTTTCAGGCGGATGATGAGACCTAGTGGTCCTACCGAGTTGAGTATTCTGTGTTTCAGTGTTTGTTGTATTCTGATTGTGAGAAGGTCTTTGTGTGTTGGACAATCCATCACCTTGAGAGTTTTCAGGAATGTCATTTTCATGTATTTCCTTAATGGAATGATGTACAACCATTGTATCATCTTCCATTGGTTGTGTATGAGAGCCCTACATTTCTGCAATATCTCTCACGGCACTCCCACTGGCTGAAGGGCGTACTCTAAGTACCCAATCTTCACCAGATACTCCTACTGAATCCTTGTTTAGGTCATTCGACAAGGGTTCATTTTCTGTGTTATCTTGTGGTTCTTGAATTTTTTCAAGTTCTATCTCTGTGCTAGCTATGTTCCTTGTAGACATATTCTTCTTCAAGGAAAGTTGTGTTCCTGGAAACAATGACCTTATGTTCTCCAGAAAGATAGAAGCAGTATCCCTTAGTTTCCTTTGGATACCCCACGGAGTAACATTTCTCACTTTTAGATTCCAACTTGTCAGTGAGCATCTTCTTAACATATGCAGGGCACCCCCAAGGTCTCATATGTTTAAGAGCTGGTTTCTTGCCACACCATATCTGATAGAGTATCTTTTCTACTGACTTGGAAGGAACCCTGTTCAGAATATATATAGAGGTTTGTATAGCATGTCCTCAAAGGTATGTCGGTAGAGCTGAGGAGCTCATCATGGATCGAACCATATCCAGTAAGGTTCGGTTTCTCCTTTCGGTAACATTGTTCATTTGTGGCGTTCCTGGAGGTGTCCATTCAGATTGGACTCCATGTAGCTTTATGTAATCTAGAAAATCCTTGCTTAAGTACTCACCTCCTCGATCCGATCGAAGGGTCTTGATACTTGTTGCAAGTTGCTTTTCTACTTCCGACTTATACTCCTTGAACTTCTCAAAAGCCTCGGATTTGTGTCTCATAAGATCTTGTGAAGTCGTTAGTAAAAGTGATAAAGTATGGGAAGCCTCCTTTAGCTTGAGTTGAGAATGGCCCACATACATCAGTATGGACCAACTCAAGCACATCCTTGGCTCGCACACCTTTCCCAAAAAGTGGTTTATTGGTCATTTTTTCTCTCAAGCAAGATTCGCAGTTACCATAAGACTCCAAGTCAAATGGTTCGAGGTAGTCTAACTTTCTCAATCTTGCTATCTTTGATTCGATGATATGAGCAAGTCTGCAGTGCCATAGGTAGGTAGAGTTTCTATTACTTGTCTTGGCTCATTTATTTTGTACATTGAATATCTCTCGACTACAGTTCAGTGTATATAATCCATCCACAAGAGGAGCAGTTCCATTTATTACATTATTAAAAGATAGTACGTGATTGCCATTATAAATATACGAGGAAAATCCCTCCATGTCCAACACTGGATAGAAATAATATTCCTCGTTAATGAGGGAACATAAAAACAATCATTCAACACTAAACAATAGCCGGAAGGTAAATTTAATCTATAAGTCCCTACACGCTCAACATCCACCCGTGCTCTATTTCCAATGCGTAGGTCTACCTCTCTTGGTCCAACCTTCCTGCTATCAATTAGCCCCTACACATTTGTACAAATGTGTGAGCCACAAACGGTATCCAATACCCAGGAATGAGAGTTATTTATAGACATATATATTTCAATGACGTACATACCTTGTCCACCAAAGGCAGGAGCACCTGGTTTTTTTCCTCCTCCTGGTGTCGTGCAATCCTTTTTTCTAATGCCTCTTCCTATGGCAGTTGAGGCATTCATCCTTAGCCACGCTCACCTTTTTCTTTACACCTCCCTTGGGCTTCATAGCTGAGGGCGCATCGATTGTCTTGCCCTTCTTCTTCTGCCATTCCTTGCCTTTCGGCTTGGGTCGACTAGAAGAGCTCACCATGAGCATATCTTTGACTTTGAAAGTGGAGGACTCAAAGGTATTGAGCTTGTTGTGCAGCTCCGGCATGCGCCTTCGTTCCATTCATATGGAAATTCACTATGAAGTTCTCAAAGGAACGAGGGAGAGAGTTCAGGATGAGGGTGGTAGCGACATTCTTTTCAAGCTTCATTCCAATCGAAGCATGCAGCTATCAGCCCTATCATCTTCAGTACATGTTGCGAGACCGGGCCCTCTTCATTGAGCTTACACTTGAAGAGTTCTATTAGTAACTCATATTCCATTGTCTGGGATTGAGAGTCATAGAGACTTTTCAAGTGTTCGAGCATCTCATTGGGCCCCATGTTCTCATGTTGTCTCTGAAGTTCCATAGACATGGAAGACAGCATTACGCATTGCGCCAAAGTGGCATCATTTAGATTTTTCTGGTAAGCATCTATATCAAATGAGGCACATTCTTCAGAATCTGTCGCATGGACTGTTGGGAACACCGTGTCCAACACGTATTCTATTTTCTCTTGTCTGAGTACTATTCGCAAATTCCTTAATCAGTCAAGGTAGTTCGGTCCAGTAAGTTTATTCGTCTCAATCAACATTTTCAACGACAAGCTCGACAATTTTTATAATCTGAAGAATTAGATAGACCGGAAATCAAATTCAAAATTTATTTTCTATTACACACATTCATAGGCTAATCAACAAGGCCTTTTATTTAATTAGCTCCCACTATTTTAACATGCTTCTACGACCCCATGATAGAATACGTACCTATATTAATTGAGGTCATAATGGGCCAAGATCCAAGCCTATGATATCTTCGCGTTTGCTTTGGCTGATAACTTCAATAACATATCTTGGTAGGTTCTAAACCAATTGCAAAACTTATTCGCAACTTTTGGTTGATCAAATTATTACATTTAATCTTGCGTCCTTAGATTAGTCCGACAATTTGGCGCCAAGATTTGTTTAAGCAAGTCAACCCCATTACACGGCTGCGTTTATGTATCTAAGCAAATTTAGCCTTTGTGACCAAACACTTTGGTGTAAATACCCACAAAAGTTTATCATTTACCTTTACATTAAAACACATCTATGAAAGAGTCTAGTCCTCGTAGACTTAGAGCAAATGTTTTGACATAAATACTCGTATCGCCGAAAAGGATTTTGCACTCTAACAATTATAATGGAGGACACGTTTTAATATAGACTTGTATTTAAAGTTTTGGGGAACATTTTAATTCGGGGTTTTAACCAAGATCAACTCTTTTATGCCATATCCAATATGACATCTTAACATCATGCAAAACTAATAACACATATAGTTTGGGAACCGTCAACCCAATATGCATGATAGAACATGGTTTAATCAAACATTGGGCTTCGCATGCCCAGACAATTATAGCGGACACTATTATAGATATGTAAATGACAAACAATTTGATATTTAGCACATAAACAGTATACTTATCAAATAATATATTGTATAATAATAATCTTGGGTTAAACATTCTGAACTCTGGATTTTTTTTTGTTTCTGGACAGGTGGGGCCGCGACGCTAATCATTAGCGTCGCGGTGCCACTGAGGCAGTAGCCTTTCGACTTCTGGAAAAATGCATTAGCGCCGCGACGCTCCACCATAGAGTCGCGACGCCTGTTGTCCAGTGATTTCATATTTTTGAAATGAAGTATTAGCGCCGCGGCGCTCCACTATGGAGCTGCGGCGCCACCTTGAAACCCTAGCAAGCGCCGCGACGCCCTACCATAGGACCACAACACTCATGTCCTGACAAACATTTCTGTGTTGATTCTCAGAATCGTTCGACCCTTAAATCCAATTTTGGGATCAAATCACATGTCCTTTATTATCACCCACCATTATCAATAACGCCCATATCGACCATTATCCGTTCTTACTCGTTCTTAGCCCTGCACCATGCAATGAGCCGGACAACGAACTCTGGCTTAGTTCAAGTTAGGGCAGAATGACTTCCTCGAGTTAGCGTAGGAGATAATTTAGGGTGAAATCAAAAGGTCAACATTCGTTCAAGACATTTAGAATTTCAAGAAACCTCGTTTTAATCCATTTTTATATTTAACCCATAATATTATTCTATTCAATTGTTATATAACCATTGAACCAGCATGAATTCTGATACAACTGTAGGATTTTGTTGGGTACAAGCACATAAGTAAGACACAACGGAAGTTTAAAATTTTTGTTTCTTACTTACCCAACAATAATTCTAGTATGGTTATAGAACAATGAAACTTGTAACATAAAGCATATACTTACAAGTTTAGAATTATCTGGAATCTTTATCAACTGTGTGGTGCACACGCGATTGCCCTTCCAATTGCAAGCTCCAAGCTTCAATGTATTTCTCTTTCAAAAAGCTAGGAAATCTGGTAGAGGTTCGAGAGAGTATTTGACTCTAAGTCTCTAAGGTTTAGAATGATTTTCAGAAAATTGATGTGTTGAATAATGAGGTGAATGCCTCTATTTATAATTGAAAATAGGTCAAAATCGAATTAGGGTTTGATCTTGAGCCTGGCCCAAAATTCGAGGCAGAAGCATCGCGGCCCTAGGGTATGGGCGTCGCGACGCTCGACATGTGCCTGCACTGCGCCACGACCCTAGGGTATGGGTGTCGCGGCGCTCGACGTGCTCATGCACTGTCTCGATTTATTTTTCCGTGCATTCTTAATTAAATCCAAAATCTAATTTTGACTTAATTAAAGTAATCATTAATCATTTAAATATCTCGATTCTAAACCGAACATTTAATTACTCTCTCAATACATCCTTAGATCAAAACGGACAATCGACATAGTGTGACCATACAGGTCATCTCATATCGACATTAATCAAATTAAGGTCTACATGGAACTCATATGCGGCGTCGGAAGATGAGCTCAATATGTGAAGTACGTTTACGCGAATCTAGTAAACTTAACCTTTATGTGGTAAGATAAAATTCTTTCATTCACGACACACCCGATCAAGCTTAGGATTTGTCAAGTGTCTATCCAAATGGCTTAATCATCGTATCTCATCTATATTAGTTGATAATTAGACCATATTCTAAATACGTCTATTGCGTTGGCCAACGACTTAGTCAACCTAATATCACTGAGAATCCGAGTGTTCTCTCGAATATACATCCTAGGAATGAATCCTATTCTTGGCTCAACTACCACCTTCAATCCACATCGTAATGTACCCAATACAAGTCATATCTCAACCTATAAGACATTTGAGCTTATGACGGGATCAAAGTACATTACTTTGTAGACAAGGCGCGTATTGACCTCAAGTATAAGGACTTCTATCTTCCACACGCTGATCATACTTTAGACAAGTATAACAAGCAATATATCAGTAGGGTATACTAATACTTCCAAAGTATCCATGTGTCCATCATGAGTAGCCATTACTCGTAGCAGGTGAGACATACTACATCCTCTAAGGATGTGATGCAGACCACATGTCGACTTATCACATATCATCGATATCTCATTCTCGATGATCATTAGTCGATGCTATTTTAAGAGTTACGCTCTATCATGTTTATCTCACTCTATTAATGACAACTTAAGCTCAAGGGATGTACATTAATAAATAATTACAAATAATCAAATAATAATTTAATAATTACAAATGTCAGAATACTAATATCCGTTAATAACAATATGAATGTGTATAAAGTACATTTGTCCTAATACAGATTGTCTCTATGACATAAATATACTTTGAAGCAGCACATGAGAGAGGCTATCTAAGTCGAAAAAGGTGACGATGGGATCCGCAATAGTAAGATCTTATACAAGTTGAGTACGAATCAAAAGACTGAAACAGAAAAACACGAGCATAGAAGGAAAATAATAAAACAAGCAGAAATTAATGATCATTGTTTGCTATACCCATAGATTTGGTAAAATGCTTGCAAAGAACCAGCAGAATGAGTAGAATAATTAAAAATAACGAAAGAGATCTCCAAAAATTAGTATAAAGATGCTTATGGCGACACTCATCATGCGCCATTGAATGTGGAAATCGAGCAAATGGGCACGTGATATGGCAATTTCGAAAGAATTTGCAAGTTAGTGTTGATTACAATGGTGCAGAAAATGGAAATAAGTAACTGCTAAGTATTACAACAAAATGAAATTACAACAATCTGAAATTTCAGTAAACTGGAGCAAGAAACTGATGGGTCGAGTGATGGCACTCTGTCTTTAAGACAAGATTGCCCCGTATATATCCTTTCTACATTCCGGACAATAGTCTCCCAAGATAAAACAACAACTCAACAATTGAGCAAAGAAAACTCAAGTATTACTTTGAAGATCTTTGAGTAAGAAATGATGCTGGAAAGTTGGAAAGTTGTAGGAAGAATCTGATTTCGTTTGTGTGTTTGTGTAGTCTCAACAATTGAGCAAAGACTTCATTATATAGTTGTAGGAAGAACTATTTTTGCTTGTGTATATTTCTGTATTTTCGTGTATCATCTATGTGTCTCAACAATGGTGTAAGGGGGTGTTTATATAGGTGAGGGAGGGGACTTAAAAACTGCCTCCATAACAACCAAATAATGGCCATTATGGAGGTAGTAAAGTCACCAACATAAATGGTGAAAGACCAACGGATTGACCATTATAGGAGGAGTAATTCAGCCAAAATAAATGGCTGAATTAAGTGCTTTGGCATTTCTGTTCTCTTCTGCCCAATTCTGACTTTCTGGAAACTTCAGAGACCAAACTGTACATTTTGAAACTTCAGGGACCAAACTATACATCTGAAAAAATTCTGGTCCAAACTGTACATCTGAAACTTCTGGGATCAAACAGTACTTCTGGCAAAGTTCTCTGGTCCAAAAAGATAATATCAGAAGGCCCACAGCCCACAGCCCACAGCCCGAAGCACATCTAGGTCCTCCCTCCTTTAAACACATGGGATACCCCTTGGGGTCCCAAACCCCAAACCAATTTCGAGTCTTATATACACAACAATTCTTTCTTCCTCTACCGATGAGGGAGAATTGAACACAATACCACACTTTCCATGCTTCAAACACCTTACTTCGTGGACCAATATCTCTTTCATTTCTCAATGAAATTTGATGATTCTTGGCCCTACGGTTATCTACGTACTTAGTAGATCATGCATGTGTGAAGAACCGGATTCTCCAACATACGTAACACTAGTGTTTAAGCCGTTAAAGTTGGCCGGTCGCAACTCCCGCCAAAGGCTAATTTCCAACATGTTCATCTTTGTGGCCGTGAAAGAAAGAAACATCTCGCTAAGTGATAACAGGTAGCTCCATGCCATCACCTAAGGAGCTTCTATTTCCCTTAACATTATTTCTTTCATTTTCTAATGCGCACTAAGATTGATAATTCCTTGAAATAATTAGACTATACAAACTTGATCAACAAATAATGCATCTTACTATGGCAAAAGAGAGCATTATATATCTTACTATGGCCTTTTTCACTCGTTAATTCCTAGTGAAATGAAAATTTTACAATGAGAAAACTTCGAACGCTATATATCAAAAGTGCAGTAAATTAAAAGAGAGCATGATATATCTGATATGGGCTTCATCACTCATTAATTCCTAGTGAAATGAAATTTATAAATGAGAAAACTTCGAAGGCTATATACCAAAACTGCAGTAAATTAAACTAGCATGTGTAGTAGTGTTGGCATATTTTGCGAAGTTCGGGAAAATTCATAGTTTGAAATCCATGCTTAATGTATTAGGATCCCTAGTGGTGTAGTTACATAATTTCTTAGATTACAATCAAACAAATCCTCTTGTATTGATGTAAACAATTTTGATATTATTAGCTATGTGTTCTGTACAACACTATACTCTTTACCTTCCCTTTGATTGTTAACATTTTCCGTTTTGAATTTGCCTTCATATTCTCCTTTAAATTGTCATGACCCCAGCCCATGATATATATTGTCTGCTTTGGCCCAACAAGTGACTTGTTCCTCGGATTATGCTATCGTCAAGCCCAAAATCGCACGTACCATGTGAATTTGTGCTATGTCTGATAAAACTGTTCACTTTACTCTCCCATTTTGATATGGGGTTCATTTGAGTTGTCATGTGCACCCCTTCTTCAATAGTTGCATGATGAATTGTTAAAAGTTTGTGGCAGGTTCAATACATCGTTCTTCGGTATGTTTATACATCTACACTAAACTTTGGTCTTGCAGAATCGGTTCTATGCTGCCTTCTGGACGATGCGCAAGAGAACAATGGCAACTCTGTAGTTGTTAAGCATCAAACAGTTAGCATCCTTGTGTTGTGGAATACCGATTAATTAGCATTGATTCACTTATATGTAATCCTATTGAAGGCACGCGTATTCAATGAACGGGAGGGAGGAGTTCATAAAGTTATCATTTTTAACATGATGGGTTTAAGAGTGAGTTTATATTCCATTACAATGGTAACGGAGATGGTATGAATGGCTATTTAAAATTAAGATTGTTCGAGACTCATCAATGTATAATAACAATCGGTGTAGTTCTATCTCCAATCTAACATGAATTCTTTCAGTTTCTACAATTTATGGATTGATTTGTTTCTATTTATGGTTTAGTTTCAAGTTGCTGTTGATTCTAAGCAAAAAGTTTTGAACTTTGGTTAATCAATTTATTAAGCATTCTCAATTGTACCAATTCCCTATAATACATAATTTGTCCTTGATCATATTGCCTCTTGCATTTTTTGCAATGAGTTGTTTCTACGATTTGAATCCGTGACTTCATGTCATAAAAAAATTGACTTATATCTTCTATGTGTTGTCACTAACTTGTGTAAGATCAGGAAAACAGAGGCTGCAATCAATTTGTTTTATAGAATGGTGAATGGGGTTGTTTTCCAGATGAGACTACATTTCTTACTCTTTTTTGTAGCCTGTACCAGGCAGCAAAATTCGGAGAAGGTGACCAAATGATTGATATGATGAAATCTGCAGGATTTGTGGATGCGCTAGATAAGGCCTATTATGGATTTTTGAAAACATTGTGTGCAAGAATAGATCATGCTATGAGTGTCTTCGATGTGTATTAGTACATGGATTTTTTGAAATTTGATCGACAGACTCTGATCGGCCTAAAATTTGACGGGTCCATCACAAACGGTTTGGTGTCCGACACTCATTACTTTACCACAATTTTTTTGCCGTTTCGGAGTCCTGAAACACGAATCAATGGTTATCAGAGTTCTCGATGTGTATTAGTACATAGATGTTTCGAAATTTGATCGACACTCTGATCGGCTTGAAACCAGGCGAGTCCATCACACGATTTGGTAACCGATTCTCATTGCTTCTTTAAGATTTTTGGGTGTTTCAGGGTCCTCAAACACGAATCCATGATTATTAAAGGTATTAGTACGTGGATTTTTCGAAATTCGACTGACAAACTCTGATCGGTCTGAAACTTGACGGGCTCATCATAAACAGTTTGGTAACTGATACCCATTGCTTCGCCGCAAATTTTTTGACATTTCGGGTCCGGAAACACGAATCCATGGTTATTGGAGTTTTAGTGTGTAATAGTACATGAATTTTTTCATATTCGATTGACAGACTCTG
This sequence comes from Anisodus acutangulus, assembly GCA_029783415.1. Taxonomy (NCBI): domain Eukaryota; kingdom Viridiplantae; phylum Streptophyta; class Magnoliopsida; order Solanales; family Solanaceae; genus Anisodus; species Anisodus acutangulus. The sequence goes on from CM056504.1 coordinate 199,924, forward strand.
ATCGATCTGAAACTTGACGGGTCCATCACAAACGGTTTGGTAACATGCACTCATTTCTTCGCCACAAAATTTTTGGCGTTTCGGGACCTGAAACACGACTCCATGGTTATTGAAGTTTTGGGTGTGTAATAGTACATGAATTTTTTGAAATTTGATCGACGGACTTTGATCGGCCTAAAACTTGATCGACAGACTCTGATCGGCCTAAAACTTGATCGACAGACTCTGATCGGCCTGAAACTTGATGGGTCCATCACAAACGGTTTGGTAACCGATACTCATTGCTTCTCCATGATTTTTTGGCATTTCGGGATCCTAAAACACGAATCGATGATTATTGGAGTTTTTTTTGTGTGTATTAGTACATAGATTTTTTGAAATTTGATCCGACGGACTATGATCGGCCTAAAACTTGATAGGTCCATCCTAAACGGTTTGTTGATCGATACTCATTGCATCATCGTGAATTTTTTTGGCGTTTCGGAGTCCTAAAACATGAATCCATGGTTATGAGAGTTCTCGATGTGTATTAGCACATTAATTTTTTGAAATTTGATAGGCAAACTCTAATCGGACTAAAACTTGACGGGTCTATCACAAAAGGTTTGGTGACCGATACTCATTTCTTGATCGTGAAATATTTCCCATTTCGGAGTCTTGAAACACGAATCGATGGTTATCTGAGTTCTCGTTGTGTATTAGTACATGAATTTTTTGAAATTTGATCGATGAACTCTAATCTATTTGAAATTTGACGAGTTTATCACAAACGGTTTTCTAACGGATACTCATTGATTTTCCATGAATCTTTTGACGTTTGGGGTCCTGAAACACGAATTCATGATTATTGGAGATTTTGGTGTCTTAATGTACATGAATTTTTCATAATTTGATCGACGGACTCTGATAGGCTTGAAACTTGACTGGTCCATCACAAACAGTTTGGTGATTGATACACATCACAAACAGTTTGGTGATTCATAGTTATCGGAGTTCTCAATGTGTATTAGCGCATGAATTTTTTGAAATTTTATCGGCGGACTCTGATTGGCCTGAAACTTGATGGGTCCATCACAAATGGTTTGGTGACTGATATTTACTACTTTACAGTAATATTTTTGCCGTTTCATGGTCCTGAAACACGAATTCAGGATTATTGGAGTTTTCGGTGTGTATATTAGTACATGAATTTTTTAAAATTTGATCGACGGACTCTGATCGACCTTACATGTGGCAGGTCCATCACAAATGGTTTGGGGATTGATACTCATTGCTTCGCCATGAATTTTTGGTGTTTTGGGGTCCTGAAATATGAATTCACGGTTATCGGATTTCTCAATGTTTATTAGCATATCATTTTTTTTGAAATTTGATCGACGGACTCTAATCGGCCTTAAACTTGGCGGGTCCATCACAAATGATTTGATGATCGATATTCATTGCTTCGTCGTGAAATTTTTGGCGTTTCGGGGTCCTGAAATATGAATTCATGGTTATCGGAGTTCTCAATGTGTATTCGCACATCATTTTTTCAAATTTGATTGACGGACTGTGATCGGCCCAAAACTTCACGGGTCTATCACAAACGGTTTGGTGACCGATACTCATTGCTTAACTGTGAATATTTTACCGTTTCAGAGTCCTGAAAGTCGAATCAATGGTTTTGGATTTCTCGATGTGTATTAGTACATGTATTATTTGAAATATGGTCTATGGACTTTGATCGGCCTGAAACTTAACGGGTCCATCACAAATGGTTTAGTTCTCGATACTTACTGCTTCGCTATAAATATTTTAGCATTTCGGGGTCCCAAAACACGAATCCATGATTATTGGAGTTTTCGATGTGTATTAGTACATGTATGTTTTGAGATTTGATCGACAGACTCTAATTGGCCTGAAACTTGATGGGTCCATCACAAACAATTTGATAACTGATACTCATTGCTTCGCCACAAAAGTTTGGCATTTCGGGTACGAAAACACGAATCCGCGATTATTCGAGTTTTTAGTGTGTAATAATAGTACATGGATTTTTTTGAAATTCGATCGACAGCTTCGCAACCTATACTCATTTCTTCGACATGAAATTTTTGGCGTTTCGGGACCAGAAACACAACTCCATGGTTATTGAAGTTTTCAGTGTGTTATAGTACATAGATTTTTTCATACATGATCGACGGACTTTGATCGGCCTGAAACTTGACAGGTCCATCACAAAAGGTTTGGTAACCGATACTCATTGCTTCTCCGTGAATTTTTTGGCATTTCGGGATCTTGAAACACGAATCTGTGATTATTGGAGTTTTTGGTATATATTTCTACATTAATTTTTTAAAATTTGATCGACAGACTCTGATCGGTCAAAAACTTGATTTGTCCATCCCAAATAGTTTGGTGATCGACAGTCATTGCATCATCGTGAATTTTTTGGCATTTCGAGATCCTGAAACACGAATACATTCTTATTTGAGTTTTTGGTGTGTATTACTACATGGATTTTTTAAAATTTGATCGACGAACACTGATCGGCCATAAACTTGATGGGTCCATCCCAAACGGTTTGGTGATCGATACTCTTTGCATCATCGTGAATTTTTTGGAATTTCATGATCCTGAAACATAAATTCATAGTTAAGGGAGTTCTCGATGTGTATTAGCACATTAATTTTTTGAAAATTTATAGACGGACTCTAATCGGCCTGAAACTTGACGGGTTCATCACAAATGGCTTGGTAACCGATTCTCATGTCTTCAACATGAAATATTTGCCGTTTCGGTGTCTTGAAACACGAATCGATGGTTATCAAAGTTCTCGTTGTGTATTAGTACATGTATATTTTAAAATTTGATCGATGAACTCTGGTCTGTCTGAAACTTGACGAGTCTATCACAAACGATGTTGCAATCGATACTCATTGATTCTCCATAAATATTTTTGCATTTCGGGGTCCTAAAACACGAATCCAAGCTTATTGGAGTTTTCGGTGTGTATTAGTACATGAATGTTTTTAGAATTTGATCCACGGACTCTGATAGGCCTGAAATTTGACGGGTCCATCACAAATGATTTAGTGATCAATACGCATTTCTTCATCATGAACATTTTGGCTTTTCAGGGTCCTGAAATATGAATTCATGGTTATCGGATTTCTCGATGTGGATTAGCACATGGATTTTTTGAAATTTGATCGACGGGCTCTGATCGGCCTGAAACTTGACGGGTCCATCACAAATGGTTTAGTGACTTATACCGTCAAGATTCATGTCGATATGAGTTTGACGATCAAATTTTGAAAAAATCATGTTCTAATACAATCGAGAACTCCGACAACTATCTATACGTGTTTCAAGACTTCGAAATGTCAAAACAATTACAGTAAAGTAATATTCCATCATAAACGGTTCGGTATCTGATACTCATTGCTTCTTCATTTATTTATCATTTCGTGGTCCTGAAACATGAATTCATGATTATTGGAGTTTTCGGTGTGTATTAATATCTTGAATGTAGTTTGTCCTAGAACTCGCTAAAGTGAAGGTTATTCAGCAGTGTAGTACATGAATTTTTTGAAATTTGATCGACGGACTCTTACCGGCCTTAAACTTGACAGGTCCATCACAAACGGATTGGTGATTGATACTCATTGTTTCGTCGTGAATTTTTTAGCGTTTTGGGGTTCTGAAATATGAATTCATGGTTATCGGAGTTCTCAATGTTTTATTAGCACGTCATTTTTTTGAAATTTGATCGATGGACTGTTCTTGCCTGAAACTTGATAGGTCTATGACAAATGGTTTACTAATCAATACTCATTGCTTAACCGCAAATATTTCGATGTGTATTAGTACATGAATTTTTTGAAATTTGATCGATGAACTCTAATTTGTCTTAAACTTGACGAGTCTATCACAAATGGTTTTCTAACCGATATCCATTGATTTTCGATGAATCTTTTGGCATTTGGGGTCCTGAAACACGAATCCATGATTATTGGAGTTTTTGGTGTGTGTTAGTACATGATTTTTTTAGAATTTAATCGACGGATTCTGATATGCCTGAAACTTGATGGGTCCATCACAAACGGTTTGGTGATTGATACGCATTGCTTCGTCATGAATTTTTTGGTGTTTTAGGGTCCTGAAATATGTTTTTATTGTTATCGGAGTTCTCGATGTGTATTCAAACGTAGATTTTTTAAAATTTGATCGACGGAGTCTGATCGGCTGAAACTTGATGGGTCCATCAAAAATAGTTTGGTGACTGATATTTATTACTTTACCTCAATATATTTGCCATTCCATGGTCCTTAAACACGAATTCATGATTATTGGAGTTCTCGGTGTGTATTAGTACATGAATTTTTTGAAATTTGATCGACGGACTCTAAACCATTTAAACTTGGCAGGTCCATCACAAATGGTTTGGTGATTTATACTCATTGCTTCGTCATGATTTTTTTGGCGTTTCGAGATCCTGAAACACGAATCCAAGATTATTGGAGTTTTTTGTGTGTGTATTAGTACATAGATTTTTTGAAATTTGATCGACGGACTATGATAGACCTGAAACTTGATAGGTTCGTCCTAAATAGTTTGGTGATCGATACTCATTGCATCATCGTGAATTTTTTGGGCGTATCGGGGTCCTAAAACATGAATTCACGGTTATGAGAGTTCTCGATGTGTATTAGCACATTGATTTTTTAAAATTTAATAGACGAACTCTAATCGGTCTGAAACTTGACGGGTCTATCACAAACGATTTGGTGACCGATACTCATTTTTTGACCAGGAAATATTTGCCGTTTCAAAGTAGTGAAACACGAATCGATGGTTATCGGACTTCTCGTTGTTTATTAGTACATGAATTTTTTGAAATTTGATCGACGAACTCTGATCTGTCTGAAATTTGACGAGTCTATCACAAATAGTTTTCTAACGGATACTCATTGATTTTCCATGAATCTTTTGGTCTTTTGGGGTCATGAAACACGGATTCATGATTATTGGAGATTATGGTGTGTATTAGTACATGGATTTTTCATAATTTGATCGACGGACTCTGATAAGCTTGAAACTTGACGGGTCCATCATAAACGATTTGGTGATTGATACGCATTGCTTCGTCATGAATTTTTTGGCGTTTCATGGTCCTGAAATACGAATTCATAGTTATCGGAGTTCTCGATGTGTATTAGCGCATGAATTTTTCAAAATTTTATCGACGGACTCTGATCAGCCGAAAACTTGATGGGTCCATCAAAAATAGTTGGGTGACTGATATTTATTACTTTACAACAATATTTATGATGTTTCATGGTCTGGAAACATGAATTCATGAGTATTGGATTTCTCAGTGTGTATTAGTAAATTAATTTTGAAATTTGATCGACGGACTCTCATCGGCCTTAAACTTGGCAGATCCATCACAAATAGTTTGGTGATTGATACTCATTGCTTCGTCATGAATTTGTTTGGTCTTTCGGGGTCCTGAAATATGAATTCATGGTTATCGAAGTTCTTAATGTTTATTAGCACATCTTTTTTTTGAAAATTTGATCGACGGACTCTGATAGGCATTAAACTTGGTGGGTCCATCACAAATGGTTTGATGATCGATACTCATTGCTTCGCCGTGAAATTTTTGACATTTCTGGTCCGGGAAAACCCGAATTCATGGTTATTAGAGTTTTAGTGTGTAATAGCACATGATTTTTTTGAAATTCGATCGACAGACTATAATCGGTCTGAAACTTGACGGGTCCATCACAAATGGTTTGGTAACCTATATTCATTTCTTCGCCACAAAATTTTTGGCATTTCGAGACCTGAAACACCACTCCATGGTTATTGAAGTTTTGGGTGTGTAATAGTACATTAATTTTTTTAAATTTGATCGACGGACTCTGATCGACCTAAAACTTGATGGGTCCATCACAAACAGTTTGGTAACCGATACTCATTGCTTCTCCATGAACTTTTTAGCATTTCAGGATCTTGAATCACGCATTCATGATTATTGGAGTTTTTTTGTATGTTAATGTACATAGATTTTTTGAAATTTGATCGACGGACTATGATCGGCCTGGCACTTGAGAGGTCTGTCCTAAACGGTTTGGTGATTGATACTCATTGCATCATCGTAAATTTGTTGGCGTTTTGGGGTCTTAAAACATGAATTCATGGTTATGAGAGTTCTCGATGTGTATTAGCACATTGATTTTTTAAAATTTAATAGACGGACTCTAATCGGTCTGAAACTTGACGGGTCTATCACAAACGGTTTGGTGACCGATACTCATTTCTTGACCACGAAATATTTGCCGTTTTGAAGTATTGAAACATGAATCGATGGTTATCGGAGTTCTCGTTGTTTATTAGTACATGAATTTTTTGAAATTTGATCGACGAACTCTGATATGTCTGAAACTTGACAAGTCTATCACAAACGGTTTTGGAACCGATACTCGTTGATTTTCCATGAATCTTTTGGCGTTTTGGGGTCCTAAAATATGAATCCATGATTATTAGAGTTTTTGGTGTGTATTAGTACATGAATTTTTCAGAATTTGATCGACGGACTCTGATATGCCTGAAACTTGATGGGTCCATTACAAACGGTTTGGTGATTGATACACATTGCTTCGTCATGAATTTTTTTGCGTTTCAGGGTCCTGAAATATGAATTCACAGTCATCGGAGTTCTCGATATGTATTAGCACATGAATTTTTTAAAATTTGATCGACGGACTCTGATCAGCTTGAAACATAATGGGTCCATCACAAATGCTTTGGTGACTGATATTTATTACTTTACAGCAATATTTTTTCCGTTTCATGATCCCAAAACACGAATTCATACTGGAGTTTTCGTCGTGAGCCCGTGACTACGTCGTTTTTTTCTTTAGTGTTTTGGAGTTCTTAAACATGAATTAATGGTTATCAGTTTTTGAGTGTATTAGTACATGGCCTTACAAAGTAGTAATGATGATGAAAGAGAACTAGTAACGTGCCAGCATTTTTTTGGCGACCGAGGATTCAACATCCTATGTAAGCATTGCTCCACTTATATATTTTCTACTAACAATACTAAAAACAAGTTAAGTAGTTAAGGTCCGGCTATTAGAATATTTTGACTGATGAAAGCTCAAAGTAGCAAAGTTAGGACACAATTAAAGCATGTGTCCAAATACCTTTTTTCTCTTTAATCACATATTGTCCAAACATGTTAAAATCACTTCAATTTCCACATTTCAGAAGTGTGCCTCCAAGTTCATAACCATCACTTACAAGATACACAACATTCAATCATAACCAATAATAACATCTAATGTTAGTTGACATCAGGGGTTTGCAACAGAAGACGACTTACATCTAGATCTGGAATTGTGATTAGCGAAAGCCCTTGTTATTGAATGTTGACAGTTAGTTCCAACAAACCACATGTCAATGTAGCAAAGCCAGCATATAAAATCAGATGACCAATCTTTCACAAAACTGTGAAGTTGTAGATGTAGAGAAATGATCCACTATAACTTTTGACAAACAATTTGATGAGGATACAGTAGCTATAGAATAATGTAGACTGACTGGTGAACGACGACCGAAAAGAAGGAAAAAAACTTCCAGAAACACATGAAATGCGTCAATTATGACAAATACTACCTTGCATACACCAGAAAATCAAGGGAGAAATTTTTCCTTCGGCGTGGGGTCTCTCTTGACAAACATCTTCTCGAACTCATCAAGAGGTCGACTGGAACCATCAGGTTGACTAACAAACTTCCACCTACCACCATTTCCACGCTTGCCACGAGATACTAGCATCTCAACAGTGAAATTCCAGCCAGTTGAAGGGCGCTTGCGGCTATACTTGTGGCGTTTCACTTTATTCGTAGAGTGAATTCAGGGGAAAAATGAATTTTGTAAAATTTGTATTCAATGCAATTGATTCTAATGGGAAAAATCTTGGAAAAATCGATTGGAATAAAAGAAATCAGTAAAAAATACCTCATTGGTCACATAAATTAATCACCGAATTGGAACAACAATTGGGTGAGTTTAAAGAGGGTGTATCACTGGATCACCAGCTTAAACCAAAACAAAACCATGTATCCCAGAGTTAGTAAAACAGAATAACAGTACACATAACAGATCAAAATCTTTTTTTTTTATAAGTTAACAGATCAAAATCTTATTTTGGTGCAACAATACTTCAGTTATTATGGTTACAACTTATTGTTTCATTTGGTTCCTAGACATGCTAACCTTCATCTTGTTGAAGTTCATCCTTTGGACAAACTCTTGACACAACATCTCATCTTCTACCCTAATAAGCCATAGGATAATCATTTGGACAAACTCTTGTACTAATATGATAATCGAAGTACAAGAGACAACAGATAGTAGCAAAAATCGAAAGGTAATAAGCTATAGGATAATCCTATGCCTACTAGTATAGGGAATCCGAGAGACAACACTCTACTACCTACTACCCTTCTAGCCTAATCTGTATCCTCCACAATCTCCTATCATCCTCGCTAAGTTGTAACTGTGTCATGTCCTGTCTAATCATCTCTCCCAATACTTTTTCGGCCTACCTCTACCTCTACTAAAATCATCCATAATCAACCTCTCACACCTCTAAATCTATAAATTCTAATCAACTTGTACACTATACATTACTCATACTAACATTATAGCTTCTAACTAAACTACAAACAATTAAATTCCAAAAACAAAAGCATTACAAAAAAAAATTAACTCTGGCAGAACAAAAAATAAAACATAATCAGATGTTTGCACTATTTACTCAGTTAATAGCTCATTATCTACACTAAACATGGAAAAGGGCTTCACAATGTTGAAACCCAGTAAGAAAACTGAAGGGTTTAAGGTATTCCCGTCATTTTCTAGTTTTATTTTTCGGATGGAGTGGGTAAATAATTACTCCGTACTATACTACAGTATATGAAAAAGTAAAAAAGGGCTATATAATTTTGGTTCATATCTTTCTTGGCTCCTCAAATTTTGATCTATTTTTTTAATGAATAATTACAAAATTATAGTAAAAATTATCAATTGTTCTACTGCTTAATTATCTATGTAGTACGTTAAGCTTGTATTGTTACTCCATGTATAAAAGTAATATAGTTATAAAAATTATTTAAATATAGCATATTTCTTGTATAAAGAGACTAAAAATACGCATTTCAATTAATTAATAATGAAATAATACTTCGTCGGAGATTACATAAGATTATAATTATATTTTATTAATAACGGAGGGACCAAAAATGTTATTAGCTCTATAATTTTCCTTTCTATTCTTTTTAAAAAAAATTACGTGCTTGTAATTATAAAGGCTTAATTTCATAAAGATTGTTTAACTTTAATTTTATTGGACCAAACAATATTAAACTACTTTTATAGCAAAAAAACACTTAAGTTTATCTAAATATCATGAAAACATTTTAAATTATATTTATAACAAAAAAAAACTCAACCAACTTATTTAAATATCACTAAAAGTTATTTGGAAAGAACAAAAGATGTGTTTTCTATGATACTTAGACCAAATAAAATATTTTTTTTGTACAAGATTTTTAATAATTTCGTGATTTTAATTCAATAAAGTAAAATTTGAGTTACCGTGAAATTTCCCCAATCATATTGTTGGCCACACTTTTAGACTTTCTATTTTTTTCCGCAAGTGCATTCAACTCTCTGTCTTGCATTATGACATTGGATTAAATTTTCTTCGTTTTGATAAATAAAGGAGTAACGCCATAAGTAGCAATGCCCACTTTTATTTTATACTAATAATACTAATAACAAATTTAAGTAGAAAATCAAATTCTTAGCACTCATTTCAAATCTCATAAACTTATCCATTGTTGTAATATTTTGACTGAGAGCTGTGATGAATCAATAGAACATTCTTTTCAATTTTGATTAAAAAAAAAGAATATTTTTTTTCTAGAACGATTCAACATGGAGTATGTATTTTCTAAAGATAATTGGCGCAAAATGCAGTTTGTTCTCCTTTAATTTTTGCTTGGTTGACATTTAATTTTCCTATAGTATTGATTCTTGATAAGCAGTACCCGATAAGTTGATTTTTTTTTAAAACTTGAAGCAACTTCATTAAAAGCCTTGAAAATATTAAATTAGATTGATATTTTGAATTTGGTTCTATTTTAGTCACAACATTATCCATTATAATACGTACTAATACACATACATTTCCATAAAAATAAAAAATAAAAAATAAAAAATCGGCATCCCAGAAACTATAAATTGAAAAAAATGATTTTTCTTGCACTGAAATATATTGATAAAACAATTATCATTATGCACATTAAAGTGCTTCTAACTCTATATACATTGTACTTTAACATATGAAATTTTGTCCTAACAGCGCATATGTTAACTTTTTATCTTGTTAGGATAAATTTTTTGTTTGTCTTAAAGGTAATAAGAAAAAAATTGTTTATTGCACCTTGATATGATGACAAGCCCCTTAAAATCTTGCATCTTTTATTCCTAAAAATGTGGCCTTTCAAAAAAGTCCATTGAATTGTCTACATCCATTTATGTGGTGCAAACTCCATATTTTAAATCATGCCTCTTTTTTTCCGCTTTTTTAGAGATTTTTTTACCTGAGATGAATTTAATCCGAGAAATATAGTCAATAAAATTTATATAGCCGACCTCGACTTGTTTGAAATTGAAACATAGTTATTGTCGTTTTAGAAAAAGCTCAGTATATATTTTTAGATACAATTTTAATACTCACAAAGACAGCATATCAACTGAAAAATCATGTAATAATATAGGGAAATCTAGAAGGCTTGTTTTTGGTCCCCAGTGCACATGGATCTCAACAACTTGAGCAACATTCTAGCCTTATTTTTGGTCCTTTCACTACACTGGCTCTGTAGGAGTAACAACAACTTAGTCAAAACTCCACAACAAATAGCTTCTTCCCTAGCATCCATAAAATCTTGACAGACAATTATCAAAGAATTCACTGCACTTTCACTTGCTTCATTATCTGATGAAACTCTAAATACCATCTTCACAATTGCACTAACACCATTTGGATGATTCAAAATTTCCTCTTTTGCACTTTCTACTACTAACAGTGTCTCAATTGTTCTCATTGCCATAATTGAGGCATATTGGCACTTTGGAGCATTCACAATGTATGCTATGAGTGCCTTAACTGCATTTTCTTTCACTATAACTTGGCGATTATGTTCTAGAGAAGATAATGCAGAAAGAGCTTTGATTGATTCTTCATAACCATCTAGTTGGTTCTCAATAAGATGAACTAGTTCTTGAATAAGAATCTTGGATTTACCCATTATGGATAAAAGTTCTTTTAACTGCAAGGATGATGAAATTGCCACTATTAAATGGCACAATCTTTTCTTGATGGTAAATGTACCTTTCTTGAACAAAATCAAGAAGTTTGTGAACTTGGATTCATCTTCTTTGAGCATGTTGAGAGTTCGCAAGTCACTAAATGACAACAATTTCAATCCACAGCTTAGTGCTTTCTCTATAAATATAAGATTTTCTTCAAAATTTGAACTTTTAACTGCATTTTCCAAGGCTAATTCAAGAATCATTTGGAAGAAATCTAGCTGAATCAAGGGACAATTTTCGAAAGGCAAATCTTCTGATAAAGCAAGAACTCTCTCAAGTGCTTCAACTTTTGTCTCCAATGTAGACTCCTTTGACTGAAGATTATGCTTGAGAACAACAAATGAATCATCAACTGCTTGAAAGTAATCAAGATCATAACCAAGGCTGCAGTTTATTTGAAGCCATCGATCGATCAGATGGCGAAGAGTGGTGTTTGGTACAATAGAAGAATCATGGAGTTTCTGCATTGTGACAGGACAAGTTGAATTCCCAGAAGATAGCCATTTTTCAATACTGGATCTATCATATGTTTGGCCTGTACATAAAGTGACTGGATCTTTAAACAAATCTAGACTTATTGGACACCTAAACAAGGGAGGAATTCCCATTTCAGGCTCCTTTATTGTAAAAAAAATATGCAAGAATCAATTATATACTTGAGGAATTTAAGTAAAGATGAAAACTTTGAAGGGGGTGTGTAGAAATTACAAGAGAATTGGAACATAGAGACATTTGAAAGGATAAGCCAAGAAAGATCAAAACTTTTCTTGCATATGTGCCATTATAAGACCAATTCTTATAAACTATAAAATTTTATGTCTATCTATAGATTCAAGAAAGTTGAAAAATAGTGGAAGAGTAGGCCAAAAGTTGTGAGTTTGAATTGAAGAGGAACAAAGCACATGAAATGAGGGAAGATTGAAAAATGAGAAGAGAACACAGAGATACAAACACGAGAGTTGGCCAAAAAGGAGGAGTAGGCATTATCTAAGTAAAGTAACAAAGATTGGTAGATTGCAACTAATGAGAGAGTGAGGGGGACCACTTTTTGTCTTTTTTTGGCAATAGATTAACAATACAGTCAAACTGACCCACCCCATAAAAAAAACACGAGATTAAAAGTTCACGTTTGAATATGAAAGATGTGACACCTCCTTTACCACAAAAAAAATATGTTTTTGAAAAAAAAAAGAATAAACAGAAGGCATCTTTTTGTCTGCATACTTATTATTTAAAAATTATTCCATATCTAAAACTCGATTCGATTAATTCAAATTTGCACCATATAAGCCCATTAAATTAGAAACATTTCCTATTAGCACTGACGTAATTTTCTCCAAAAGGTCTCACATTATTAAAAATATTCTTACATCTTCTATGTATCTTTTTTTTTAACTATTAATGTTTTTAGCTATTAATGTAGAATTCCATTCACACAATCAATACTTTGTAGAATTATCACATTGCTTAAATACATTTAGTTCTGGCACTTAGGGAGTAATAAAATAAATTTGTTCCGGCACTTAGTGATGATTTTTCTTTGCCACTGATGATAGAACTTTTTATAAATATTGTTGCATTCATGTCGGATTCTTCAAAAATGATTTTTTTGGAAGGATCCAACACACATCTATAAAGTGTTCGAGCAACATAAACCTTTTCCAAAAATATTTACGTTAACTTTATTTAATTTCTCCCAAAAAATGACTTAATTCTGTTATAAATCAATTTCATATGCTTTTTTTGGAATCCAACTACTTCAGTACTCAAGTTTTTAATAGAAAAAGAATAACATAAACTCATGCTTTCCTACTTTCTTTTACTTTTCTTTCTTTTTCTATTGATTTTCTAGATTACTTTAGTCCAAATGTGATTCTCTTCTTACAAGTTTGGTATAGCAGAACTCAACTAAAAGCTACTAACTAATGCACAAACGTACAAGATTTTAACTTTGACGCTCAAGTATCAAAACAAAAATTGGATGAATCCACAACTAAGGAATAAAAAGAAGTAAAGATGTTATATAAGCAACTACCCTATTTCAGTATATTTTTGACTGGCAAACAAGGCATTTTTTTCCCTTAGTCAAAGTGCAACAGCTCCAGCTAATCTTTTGTCCACTTTTTTTATTTTTTTTGCATACTATAGTATAAAGTGAGTACAAGAATCTATTAATTGGTCAGTAGTGACTATAATAGTCAAATATCAGTACATGTGCACATCCTATGATCTCATCTCTCAATCTCTAATTTTTTTTTTATGTACAGAAGCTTTGATCGCAGATGCAGATTTAAGATTTGGATTTAGTAAATTTGCAAATAAACATGCTTCAGTTCCTAACAAGTTATATCGGTTATATAATAATAATAATATTAGAGACCTAACCAGCTTAAATATGTTGTCAAATAGTATATATTACCTATATGGATCTTTTTCTTCAGTTGTATCCTAGCTTTAGCTAAGTCTGCATTCATACCAAGAATTGATAGGTATTTCGAGACTTTCTTCCGTGTGATTTTAACACCTTCACTTACTATAGTTTCACATCTATGGATTAGTGCATCTATAGTTCGATGCATGACATGCTCAAACCATCTGAAATGACTTTTTTATATTTTATCTTTCACGCGTGCTGCTCGCACCTTCTAGCTATTTTAATTTTTTTAGCTATGTATAGGCAATTATATTGATGCACCATATCATCGGTCGACAACACATAAAAAAGGGGGAAATAAAAACCATAGACAACAAGGGCCAAAAGTCAAGTATAAAAGAGCTAAAAATATAGGAATATTTGACATATAGAGAAATTTTCCGTGTTCTGAATACAATCGTGTCTGCCACATTAAAAGTTTCAACTTCAACCTTATAAAATTAGACAAACTATAATTTATGAACATTTGGTAAAAAATGGTTTCTATTATACATAACTAATACTAATAAATGAAGTGGCAAAGCCTATGTTTAGTTACTTAATTTGAAAATTTAATTTTTTAAAACTCAGGATAGAGTAATGTTATTAAAAAGATGCATAGGGGAAATGTAGTGGGAAAAAAACAATTTATATGTTACCCTAAGATCTCTGGGATTAGTAATGGGACCAGAAATTATTTATAGTATAATTTCCAACAACTCTTTCAATAAGAACTTGAGCATAATGTTAGGCCTCAACTTAGAAATTGATAAATATTATATTCTATATAATATTCATGTGGGACATGAAATATACAGTCTAGTTAAGTCCCATAAGTGTGACTTATTTGGATAAAAAAATAATTTAATTCTAGAAATGTAAAGAAAAATAATCAGGGAATTTGATTCCCTCCCCAATACAGCCAAAATGCTTTTTAAATGCCTATTAATAATTTTTGTTTGAAATTTATATCAATTTATGTGATTTTCGATTTAACGATTTGGATATAGTTATTAGGCTCATTTTAATGCAACTATTAGGCCCCATAGTTTCAAAGTTACAAGCCCAAACTGCTTCTAACCATTGTAAGCCCATTCTTGCTTCTTCTTTAACCCAAAAAAATTGCGTAGGTTTCTCTTCATATGGGCTGGTCTTTAATTTTGTCCCTCAATTCGCTGGTCTTTAATTTTTGGCCCTATTACTCATTTAATGAAAATTTACGGTCAAAGTACCTTTTATTTGCGAGTCTACTAAATTAGAGATTATGAGTTCGAATCCCAGCAGAGGCAAAAAAAAAACGTAAGGCAAAATTTTTATAGAAATTATGCCTATTCGGCCGAAATTATATAGAGACTATGCCTCAAGTAACTAGCCGGGCAAGGAATAATCTTAATTTTCAACGAAACTTTGCCTTCATGCATAGTTACATAGAAACTATGCCCCTTAAGACATAATTTCTATACAACTTTGCCGAGTAGGACTAATTTTTATGAAATATTGGCTTGCATTTTTTTTCCTTTTGACTTTGCTGGGATTCGAACCCACAATCTCATAGATATTTTTGGAGGCATAATTACATAGAAACTATGCCCCTTAAGGCATAATTTCTATACAACTTTGGCCGAATAGACATATTTTCTAATGAAATCTTGCTTTGTGATTTTTTTTCTTTTTGACTCTACTATATTCGAAACCACAATCTCAAGGGTATTTTCGATCATTTTTTAGTGCGAAAGGCCACAAATTAAAAACCATCAAATTAAGGGGTAAAAATTCGAGACCACCCTAAATTGTGCAAATTTCCCTCTTTAACCCTCTACACAAGTCCATTCATGTTTCTTTTTTACTTTAATTTTATTTATGGATAATATATGGTTGAAGTTGAAGTGATTTGGATATAAAGTTTAATTTGGAAAAGAATAATAAATTTGTAAGTGAAAGACAATATTTTATTTGAAATACTCTTCAAATAAGTTTTTCAATAATTTAACAACTTTTCAAAATGAAAATGAACTTTAGTATTTGCAAGCAATGAAATAAATCAGTGACCAAAAGATATGTACGATAATTAATAAAACTCTAAAATATAAGAGAAAGAGAATAGGAGGAGCAAATAAGAAAGCTGCTTTTGTTACTTTTGTGTGTTCTCCTTTCATCGAATACAAAGTAATTTATAGGACAAAACACTAAAATAGATAACTTGTACACAATATAAAATAGTAAGGGATATGACATCCATTCTCTAACTACTATTCACTTTGACTATTTACAACCGTATCTGACTTTTTCTAACAATTTATCATTCTTTCGAATGCTAAGGTACACTGTTTTCATATACTATGATGAACCATTGTTAAGTTTTAACTTCTTTTTTTTTTTTTGATTTTTCACATTAAATTCAGATTCGCGTCGGGAAGTTCTATATTGACGGACCTAACAAAGATACTTTATTGTACTCAGGAGATTCGAATACGAGATATTTAATTAAAGATGAAAGAGTACTTATCAATCCACCACAAAATATTGATTTAACTTTCAGAAAGATGATTGATCATTTGAATGGTTAATACTTTGTGCTAATATTTTCATTTTATCCTTTTACAAAAATAAGTGGAGTTTTGTATATTTCATTTTTCTTTTTTTAATAAAATTTACACAGGCCGCAAATAGCCCCATTTTGCCACCAACTCCAAGAATATAGACATGGCTACTTTCACAGTGTCAACTGGTACTATAAATTCCTTGACACGAACCCTCCCATTAACAAAAAATACGAAACCCCTTTTCTCCCCTTCTCTTCATCTCACTCTAAAAGCGTCTAAATCAACACTAAGAGGAGCTATTACTTCAATGTCATACGGTAAAGAACTTGCTGCTGCCAAGAATGCTGCATCTCTTGCTGCTCGCCTTTGTCAAGTACTTTTTTTGCACATTATTTCAGCTTGTTTTTTATGTTTGTGTTTAATTATGTGTGAATTGTAATTGTGAAATGCAAAAAGCTCCAATCTTTGTGATTAATATGCCCTTTATCTATAAAAGGGATGAGTTGTTCTTACATTTTATTATTCTTGAATTGGGGATGGGGTGGGGGGTTCTAGTACAGGGGCAAGATTTTGCTTCATTAAGCATTAGATTTTGCAGTTTGTCTTGTAAAATTCCCTTTCGATTAATACTTGAATGTCGAAATACTCCATATGACTAAAATGTCAATATAAGTACTTGCAATGGGAAGCAGTAAACTTGATCCATTCTGAGGTCGATGGAGCTATTTGGAAATTAACATTGTCGATTTAGAGTCTTTTACGTTAGATTTTCTGTTTCTTTTTCGTCTCTGCTAGATTCTGCTTGCCAAGCATTAGATTTTGGGATTTGCCTGGTAAAAATCAGCTCTTCTTGAGCTGAGGGTCTATCGGAAACAATCTCTCTACCCGTCGCAAGGCAGGGATAAGGTCTGCGTACACTCTACCCTCCCCAGACCACACCTGGTGAGATTATACTGGGTATGTTGTAGTTGTTGTTGTTGCCTTGTAAAAGTCGGACTAAAATAGGACATTGAAGAAGCAGCCCTTTGAATTTTATAAAATGTCCGATAGAAGTGCTTGCAATGGAAAACGCTAAACTTGATCTATATTGAGGTCAATGGAGCTATATGGAAATTAACATAGTGGATTTAGAGTCTTTTACA
The DNA here is from genome assembly GCA_029783415.1 of Anisodus acutangulus. NCBI lineage: Eukaryota > Viridiplantae > Streptophyta > Magnoliopsida > Solanales > Solanaceae > Anisodus > Anisodus acutangulus. The sequence continues at coordinate 217,458 of CM056504.1, forward strand.
TTAGATTTTTTGTTTCTTTTTCGTCTCTGCTAGATGCTGCTTCTCAAGTATTGGATTTTGGGATTTGCCTTGTAAAGTCGGACTAAAATAGGACATTAAAGAAGTAGCCCTTTGAATTTTATAAAATGTCTGATAGAAGTGCTTGCAATGGGAAATCACTAAACTTGATCTATTTTGAGGTTGATCGAGCTATTTGGAAATTGACAAAGTGGATTTGGAGTCATTTATATTAGATTTTTTGTTTCTTTTTCGTCTCTGGTTTTCTTGAACATCTTTTACATCAAGGAGATTTTGCATCTAAGATGCCAATATGCTAGAAAAGAGCAGATTCATTCTTTTCATGGGTCTAATGGAAGGTTCAAAATTTGAGTGACTCATATTTTTGGTTGGTTTGAAATTGTTTAAGGAAAGGGAATATGTTCCGGTAGGAATCCTGATTTATTGGCGTTAAGTTATAAAGATTTTTCCGGAAATAATCTCTCTACCTCCCAAGGTAGAGGTAAGGTCTGCGTACAATCTGTATGTTGTAAGTTATAAAGATTTTTCCTTAAGGTATGCTGCAGATGGACCTAGAATGCTTTATTTTGTTTTCTATAAATTTCCTTTTCTTTTTCACAAATCTGCCTAAAAGAAACAGCCTTTGATATTCACAATGCACAATATCAGACCTTAAAAATCAACGCTTTCATGCTTTTTGTAATTTCTTTGGGGGGGGGGGGTGTTCGTGGTGTTCACACTGCTTTATTTTGGCATATTAAACTTGGCAATTTCTTTTGTGCAGTTCAGCTAACATCTCTTCTTCTATTTTCTGCAGAAAGTCCAAAAAGCACTGTTGCAAGCAGATGTTCAATCAAAGTCTGACAAATCTCCTGTGACTGTGGCTGATTATGGTATATTATCATGCTAATGCAAAGATTTCAAAAGAGAGAACAAAGAAGCTGATGTTCTGAAACTAATATACATATTATGTTTTTTATCATGTCGACGGTGCCCCTGCAATTTATTCTCTCCTTTTGAAAATGACTTACATTTGATTATCAGGTTCGCAGGCCGTGGTTAGCGTTGTTTTGCAGAAAGAGTTGGATTCTGCATCATTTTCATTAGTGGCTGAGGAGGTAATGTTTGAAACTCGTAGCTGTTTAATCCATGTTGTGTTTATCTTCATTGTTTGTTCATTAAGATAGCATTCAAATGAAACCTGGGAAAGATTTTCTGAAAAGTTACACATGTTCAACAAAAACTGATTTGTGCATAGCTAATCTAACCAATTTGTTCAAATGTATGTTCTTTGCATCAAAGTAAAGGATGGGAGTTCTAAATCTAAGTTTCTCTAGGACTCTGGGGACCTTCGTAAAGAAGAGGGAAAAGAAACATTACAGCGTATCATGAAGCTTGTCAATGAAACACTTGCTAGTGATGGAACATATGGTAATGCTCCATTATCTGAAGAAGATGTGCTTGCTGCCATTGATAGTGGTAGATCTGAAGGGGGTCCTTCTGGTCAACATTGGGTGTTGGATCCTATTGATGGTACTAAAGGGTGAGTGAAAATAAGATTTTGCATGTCATTTTGCGAAGGTAAATAAAAGGACTATCCTTATTTGCGCAAGTCAGTAAATGCAATGCAAAAGTATGATATAGGACTTCGCAAAATACAACGTTAAAAAAGAAGAATACATCACTTGGTTGTGCTAAATGGTGCTTTTGGTAACTAACATGCATCTGTTAATAGTTCTGCTTGGCTGAGGTCATAATTTTCTTTTCTATACCTTGTCATTTCATTAGCCATGCACTTGTCTTCAGATTTTCTTAACAGTACTGTTCTTAAAGTGAATCTCTACAAGGGGCAAAGTTGATTGATGAAACAACATATTCACTGCTTCCTATGAATGCATTTCATTTGATTGGCAATTTTGTTGAAAGTACAGAATACTAGACTAAAACTGGAATTATGGGAGAAAATAAGGGCAATAGCAAAATACAAAAGTAAAGGGAGAGGAATTGAATTAATTTTTATTTCAGCTAATAGCAATTAACGAAATTTTCAAATGGTATGGTTAGTAATCTACTAATCTATAATATGAAACACCCTTTACAAAATTGTCTTCACATAAGCTAGTCATTACATTAAAAAATTTATTTCTTGATATGACTAATTTAGCTCATTATAATTGGTAAATTATCTCAAAACAGGCTGAGACCATTGATCGCCTTTGTCTTAACTTTTGCTTCTTTAGTTTTCAGGAAAGTGCATCTGATTATACAAAACATATTTATGAGTCCTCTCAAAAGGTCTTAATCTTCCTGCAGGTTTCTAAGGGGAGACCAATATGCAGTTGCATTGGGATTGCTAGATGAAGGGAAGGTGGTTTTGGGCGTCTTAGCCTGTCCGAATCTTCCATTATCTGAAGAAAAAGTTGGTTGCCTTTTTTATGCCCAAGTTAGTGGTGGAACTTATATGCAGTCTCTTGATGGCTCTACGCCGACAAAGGTTCTTGTTCTAAGTATTTTGTAATTTTCACCAACAACTTCAAATCCTGTATCTCTAATCAGCTAATAGGTTGCTCTACATGCCTTCAGGTGCATGTAACTGATTTAGACAACCCTGAAGAGGCTTCTTTCTTTGAATCTTTTGAAGCAACACATTCTTTGCATGACCTATCTAGCTTGATAGCAAAGGTATGACACTAAAAAAAAAAGCTGGAATTAGCTATGAACTTCGTCGCTAATCCGTCGCTAAATTGCTCGTAGCTAACAAAATTATTTGAAAATCCATCACTAGATAGGACTAGCAACGAATTTTGCTGTTTAGCTATGGAACTTATCCGTCGCTAATTCCTGTTTTTTAGTAGTGTGAGTTCTATTTCGATGTTTTCTTTTTCCATTTTTTCTTAATAAGCGTGACTTTTCTCATTCTTTCTTATGCATATGCGAATGATGTCTCTATTCTTTTTGGATAAACAGAAACTTGGTGTCAAAGCGCCTCCAGTTCGAATAGACAGCCAAGCAAAGTATGGTGCTTTGTCCCGTGGAGATGGAGCAATATATCTGAGGTTTCCTCATAAAGGCTACCGAGAGAAGATATGGGATCATGCGGCGGGATATCTTGTTGTTGCAGGTCAATATGTTTTCTGCATTCTAAATTTATATCTCATTTTTGCTGCACTTGTAGGGATGGCAATTGGGCGGGGCGGGTACCCCTCCCCCGCATCCGTACCCGTTAGAAAATTTTATACCCGCCACCCGTGGCGGTACATTTTCAACATCCATATCCGCCTAGGCGGGTATATTCCTAAATTCACACCCGCTCCACCACCCAAGTGTATATCCGCCATCCGCCAATACCCGTCTACTACCCCAGTTGGGGCGGGTATGGGTATAACTTTGGCGGGTATAAGGCGGGCGGTTGGATGCGAGGCGGGGCAGGTAGATATGAGGCGGGTATAACTGCAAATCCACCACCTACCCATACCCGCCAAAGTTTTACCCATACCCGCCCCAACTGGGGCGGGTGCGGTGCGGAATCCGCAAAGTTGTACCCACCTGCCATCCCTATTCACTTGGATCATCATTTCTCATCAGTATTCATGCTCAGAGAAATCTATGATTTTAATATAGATAACAACTGCCGGTACTTTATGATAACAAGTTTTAGTATTAGTTATATTTCATTTTTGCTTCACTTGGATCATCATTTCTCATCAGTATTCTTGCTCAGAGAAATCTATGATTTTAATATAGATAACTGCCGGTACTTTATGATAACAAGTTTTAGTATTAGTACCCTTGACCAAAAGAGAGAGAACCTTTGCTATCTGATAAAATTTAGTAGTTACTTTGTATGGACCAAGGTGGTTAAAATTTGTGGTTACACATCGTATTTTGAATCAGTCTAGGCCACTTTTTTAATGGCTAAGTTAGCCATTTTTTTTGGTTGCTTATAAGATATTTGTCATCTAATTTGCAGAAGCTGGAGGTGTGGTTTCAGATGCTGCAGGAAACCCTTTGGACTTTTCAAAGGGAAGATACCTTGATTTACACGAAGGCATAATCGTTACCAATCAAAAACTGATGCCTGCTCTCCTAAAGGCTGTTAAAGAGTCTTTGAACGAGAAAGCTTCGTCCTTGTGATGATCAATCCAATAACAATAAACTGCAGCTATCTTCGTGTACATGTCCACAATTGTAGTGCCCAGAATAGTACTTGCAGCTGCTCATTTTTCGTTTACACATTTCTGATATTACTTTAGCCCTTTGATTGTTATGTCAACTCAGCTTTGATAAATTTCATTTCCCTTTTTATGAATCTAATCCTTCTTGTTTGTCATTAAGAGCTCATTCAATATTGTTCCTCAAATTTTCCAGTTTCACCTTTCAAGTATATCAAGTATGACTTAATCGCAAAGCCAGCTGATGTGGTCCCCTCTTGATGGGAATCATTTTTATTATGAAAATGTCGAGCAAATACAGCTTTGGTGATTACATTTAACTCCATTAATATCGATCTAATCAATGATATTTTGCATTTTCATATAATAACTTAGCACTAAAAATGAAGAAAAAATATTAGACAAGCAGTTCAACTAGACAGGAACATCAGTAGGATAATCTTGCGGATGTCTTCTGATTGTTTCACGAATAAATAGTTCCTGTTCTTGGAGGTTGGCTGGAGGAACATCATATACATCTGTAAATGCATCCTTAATAGGGGGCTTCTCAATCTTTTCTGCAACTTGAATGGCTTGCAATACCTGTAGGCACAACATAAAAGTGAGTTCAGAAAACCAAATGATCGATCTCTTTTCTACAACCTAACAACAACAATGCCTCAATCCCAAACTGACTACCCATGTTGATGCGTTTAAGCCTGTCTCAATCTAATATTATAGGCAGAATACTTTGGGCCGTCCAAAACTCGACAAGTCTTGTTTAGTGCACACCTAAACTTTGACTAGTCCTAATTACCCCTGAACTTGATATTTCCATAGCCTTATTGGAATGCCTCGGGACTTCCCTAAACTTTGACACATTTTATTTAGTGCACACTTAAACTTCCGCTAGTCCTAATTACCCCCTGAACTTACATTTTGATAGGCTCACCCCCCCCCCCCTAGATGTTGATGTGGCAAAGAGCATGATATATTCTCTTTAGGCGCGACCAGTTTTGGAGTGGGTATTTCAACCGTTAATTGCCATGTAGTCATAAGTTTTCTACTAGCATATAAATGATCTCTCAAGAATACTTTGTTAGATTTCGGTTCTAGAAAGCTATACAAACAACATCAAATTAGTCTTAGAAGTTTATTTACGTGAGCAGAATATACCTGCTTCCTGATATTACTGCAAAGTTCAGATTCAAACTGAGAGTTCAACCAGCCTTCTCTTTCAATCCATTTCCTAAATCTACTTACAGGGTCTCTTGCTGTTCTCCACCATTCGATTTCATTAGCTGGACGATATTTGGTTGAGTCATCTGAGGTTGAATGATGTCCCGCTCTATAAGTAAGAGCCTGTTGAACATAAAAAAAGCACTTAACAACACTTCCAAAACTAGCATAACAAAAAAAGATAGGTGATCCTCGCTGTCTACCAGGAGCGTCAAACGGGTGGGTCGGGTCGGATGTGGACGGGTCGAAAACAGGTTAAGCCAAAACAGATAAAATATCCGACCCTCCCATATTTAACATGGATAAAAATTGGGTTAACCGACGGCACAAGTTAAAAGCCAAAATAAGCTTAGGCTCCCAGAAAGCAAAAACTCGTGAAAAATAACAAGGCAGACAAATGGGTATTGATAATATGGATATCCATTTCTTAGTGGATAATATCCATTTTTAAAACGTCAGTTATCTAATGGGTTGGATTGGATGGTTACTTGTTTCTTTTTAACCATTTTGCCAGCTCTAGTTTCTACTAAGCCTCAATCTCAAATAAGTGTGCAATTTACCTCAACTAGAACAGGTTTATGTTCACTGACAGCGATTTTTCGTGCCTCATGGACAGCAGTGAAAACAGCAAGAGCATCATTACCATCCACACGGATACTACGAACCCCATAGCCTTGTCCTTTGGTAACAACACCATCACCTAAGTAACCATCATAAATAGAAGATAGTCTTTATCAGTAGCCAACTACATGATAGTAGTTGCAAATAAGAGCAGCTAAGAGAGACACCTACTTCGAAACTGGTCACTAACAGGCGTGCTTATTGCAAAACCATTGTTCCGGCAGAAAAAGATAACTGGTGCATCTAACACCGCGGCAAAGTTCAGAGCAGCATGGAAATCTCCTGTACTAGAGCCTCCATCTCCAAAATATACAATTGTACATGCATTTTTCGCGTCCATCTTCAGAGCGTAGGCAGCACCAACAGCATGTGGAAGCTGAGTACTGAAGCAAAATATCATCATACAGATCTTAGTAAAGATGTTTGAGAAAATCAAAATAGAGTATAAGTACAAAAGCATGAGTATCTTACGCGACTGTTGATGCTACAGTAATATAATTGAGCTTATTAGATCCATAATGGATAGGCATCTGCCTGCCTTTTCCATAATCGCTTTTATTTCCAAACAACTGATTGGCAAATTCTTGCATGGTAAACCCTCTCCATAATAGAACTCCAGGCTCCCTATACTGCAACAACAAAAATGAAAAAAAGCTTTGTCATTACTTATCAAATCGTCGGACAAGTGAAAATCTCAAGATTTCAATTGAAATGTGCTTTTATCTCACGATTGTTCAAGATTGAGGTAACAAAAGCTATTTATTTAGCACATAAAGTCAATAAAAAATCAATCTCAACGAGCATCAGTGGCATTCTTTTAAGATATGAAGTTCAACATATGAAAGTACAGCTCTTCATATATTTTCTATCCAATATTTTTTTACATCTTTAGTTCTACAAAAATGTAACTTTTGCAGATTAGAACCGAGTTTATGCGCAAGACTAACCTGTGGAAAGATGAAATCGTCCATTTTAAGTGCAGCAGCTGATGCAATGTTGATAGCTTCTTCTCCAAGTGTTGTAACATAGAAAGATATTCTTCCTTGTCTTTGTGCTTCATAAAAGATTGTATCCATTGTTTGAAGTGTGACCATATCAGTATACATTTTCAATGCAACTTCCTTGTCAATCTGACCAAGATGAATGCTCAATGATAAGATATAAACATTCCTCTATTTGAATCTTGATGCAAAGTTTAAGCCGCTTAAATATCTCTTCGGATTACCTGTACGAAATTGCTAGTCAGTGGGTAACCATCGTCGTCAAGGACCCGGTAACAGTGTACTCTTTCCTCTCTTGTTTCAGGAATAAAGTTCAAATGTGAGGTGAATTTGACCTTTCCTCCAGGGAAATTGAGGACCTAACATCAAGAGGAAAGTTTATGATCCAATGCACAGGGGGGAGCTAGGGGGGGGGGGGCGCAAGGGGATTCATCTAAATTCCCTTTGCCGGAAATTTACACTATACGTCAAAATTATTTTTTATGTCTATATAATATATATTGAATCCTCTTGGCTTCTAGATGTATTTACTTATTTTATTTTGAACTCCCTGAGTGAAAATCATGACTCCACCATTGATCATGCATGCTCAGAGTAGAATATATTCTAAAACTTACAAAATAACTTGTAAAGATCTTTTTCTTTTCCTTGCTCCAAAAGGTGGAATCTCCCACCCCAGGAGCCCCCACACCCCGGTCCGACAGGTCTGTGAAGGAGGTAAATCATGGTGACTCAATTGATTTCAAAGGTTAGACCAGTACCACGCGATCTTTTTCTTTTCCTTGCTGTAAGTACTTGTTAACACCTATAGAGGACTCATATACATGTGAGATTTAGTTGCTTCAGATTTGGAGAACTCCAATTTATTTAAAGGACAAGTGTATATCACACACTTGTGCCAACTAAGCCACTAATACACCACATAGTCTCAGTCAATGGTCAGAGGCACATAATCCTATTCCCTAAGTAGAGCAGAATGGATTAAGATAATTATTATCTTTGACATAAACCAGAAAAGTAAATGTGCAATGAGCTGAATGTGAAGGGACACACACACACTTATGATATATTTCTGAAAATGGGTACTGGAGTATATACTTTATTATTCAGATACAGACATGTACCCAAACACGTTTTTTCCATTTTCTTGAGGTTAGGTACAATAGTTATCCAGAAAACTCTTTTCAGATGAAAAAGTATTCCAAAAAAGTCTGATTTTTTTTTCAAGATAAGTCAACACAGCTAGCACAATAACAAACCATACTGTTACTATTTGATAGAATACCATGTATATATCCCTATGATATACACGGGTTTGACTAGTCTTATACAACATAATTTACAAATTCTATTTATGTTACAAGACTAATCAAAACCGTGTATATCAAGGGATATACACGGTATTCTATCAGGATATACACAGTATTCTATCACTATTAGTATAAATAAAAGATTGAGTGTTAAACTGTACCTTTAGCACAAACAATTTTCAATTAGATACATACTCCCACCAAACCCACATACAAAAAGATAAGAACAAGAATATATCCCAAATAAGACGGCATTAAGCTAATGATAAACTCGTAATTAAGTAAACAAAAATGTGTTTTTCTTTAAGAGGGTAACACACAATCAGTGGCGAAATAAATATATTGCGGTGTTCAAGATTTAATATATATTTATGAAAAGGACAAGATTTAATATATATTTATGAAAAGGACCACCTTTAATCTATGCAGCTACGCCATTGCATATAATTTAACATATAATTTAACATGATATCGGAGCAGTCTTTAACTATCACTTGCTACCAAAAAGTGTAAAGTCCTGCACGTGACAGGGTGTGTTGAAGATAATAAAATAAAAACCAAACCTGGGAATCATTATGAATGCTCTGCATGGGATTCAATTCAGTTTGAGCTTTGGTTGATTCAAAACGGTAAGAGACTAAATGGGGATGATTTAAACCAAGAATTTCAAATGGGGTTCTCAGATTTGATGATAAAAGTGTATGATGATGATTAATAGAACGTAAACATTCAATCTTGGGTTTCAAACATATCAATTTTCTTGATTTTGATAAAAACAAAGCCATTCTGTCTCTATGTTCTAATATGTGTCTGATAAAAAGCTTTAATTGAGTAGTGTAGGAAGAGAAATTGAGATGAAAATGTCAATACAAAGGTTTTAGCGTATGTAAAACAAAGAGCTTCATTGTCGGGGATTTCAAGTGGGATTTGGATTTGTTTAAACGGATATGATATGATCTTCTATATAAGATGACTAGATTATTATTGATCTCATTTCATTTTGCAGTTTGCATCCTTCAAGTTTTAAAATTAGCACACTTTGCCTCCTACCTAACTCTTATAATCATTTATCCCCATTTAGTTTGACCTTGGGATAAGCAAATTGGATTTCAAGATTATAAATCTAAGGAGGTTTACTTGTAAATATATTTTGGGTGATCTGATAGTGTAAACAATTAGATAACTTAAACTCAAAGCAAAAACATTTTCAAATATATGAAAAACAATAAGCAAACCGTGTTAAAGAGAAACATACCACATCGATAAGGGATGAGATCACTGAACTCCTTATAGGCTTGAACAATTCTTCTGAGCTAGCTTTCGGGTATGGGTTAGGCCCAATGACTAATTTGACAAACCGATCCCTTAAGTTTGTCAATTAGACTAAACTAGGTTCTTATTTAAACTTGGAAACAATATGTTGTGTTCTGATTTCTTGTGAATAGTAGCTCAAAACATTGACGAGTAGCATATACAAGAGAAAAATAAAGTATTTTTGCATAATTTTGATTGTGTCGATTTAATTTTTTTATTGGTTATTTGAGGCACATAATCCTAGATTTGCATACATGGTGTGTTAGCCTAAGTGACAAAACATAACGTTAATCCAAGTATCAAACACATCATATACTTTTGCATATAAATGGATTTAAGATCTCTAAATTGAAATAGATTCTTCAACAATATCATGATGGTGATATGTTTAGGTTGAAGTAAGGCTGGTCAGTGGGTCAGGTCGGTCCGGTCTCGCTCCGAACACGAATAGTTAAAAAAAATTGCGGTATGGGACTCGAACCGGGACGGGACTATGTCTCGTCCCGACCCATCCCTACCCGCCTCATCCTCTCCCGTCTCCGCCCGATCCCGCCTTGCCCCGCCTCGAAATCCTCTTTTTGCAAAAATAATCGTTGCACCAACGACCATTTTACATTTTGGTCGTTGTGCAACGTCCATTTTTGGACTCCCCCCTCCCCCTACCCCCTTAATTTTTATTTTTAACTCATAAGTTATTATATTTACACTTTAACCCAATTTTTCAACTATAAATACCTCATTTTCTCTTCATCTTTCTCACAAATCTTCTTACAATCTCTCAATCTATCTCTCTACAAGTCTACATTGTCTACTAAATATTCAATTTTATTTATTCATTTGGGAATTAGGAGTGAAGTTGGCAACTAACTTGAGGATCTTCCATCGAGCAAAGTTTCAATTTTCAACCTCTCGATTACACGTCGGCGTTTGGTACATTCGTTCCTTCATTAAATTATTATTGTCTGTTTATTTTATTTAGCGCACTTAATTTCATTTACTTTAATTATTTATTAGTATAATTATAAATTTATAATGGAAGGATTTAAACGTATGCTTACGGATAGGGGTCAGGCTTCTTCTAGTAGGGGCGACAAGGGCAATGGTACTTCTTCTAGTCATCCTATTCCTACACATGATGATTTTGTTGATACTGAACATTTTCCTACAATACCATTAGATTTAGACGAGGAGCTATTTTCCGGAACTCAAGAAGACTTTAATTTAGACGATAATCTAGATGATACACCCACTAATGTTGATGACAACACACCCACTAGTGCACCTTCAACTGAAATGCCTTTTATTCCCCCTAGAATGAGACGAGGTCCAGCAAAACGACCATTAAAATCAGATGCATGGATATTTTTTGATAGGGACGCAGAAAATCAAGTAGCTAGATGTAAAATTTGTAAAGATGTTATAAAATTTAAAACTGGAAAAGGTCACGGTGGGACGGGGGTTTAATGAGACACGTAGTAAGGGTTCATCCAGCTAGGTATGCCCAATACGAGGCTTCAAAACCGGGTGTGCAAACGCCCGCTCCATCGGGACAAGGTTCACATACTGATACAGTCCCGGACCAAGTACATGGTCAAATTAACCCTATGACAGGGGGAATTGTAGGTCCTAAATACAATAAACATAGAGATATGGAAGCAATAGCAAAATTAGTTGCTGTGGAGGGTTTGCCTTTTTCATTTCCTTCATCTCCCGATTTTATTCATTACATTAGAGATTTGTATAATCATGCTTTTAACGGTTTTCCTAGATCAACTGTTAAGAGAGATGTATTTAAATTTGCACATGAATATCAACAGTATTTACATTATTCATTATATCATTTTAATGGCAAAGTAGCTATCACTTCTGATATAGGTCGTAGTATTAATGGTCATGATTATTTAACGGTAACTTGTCATTGGATAGATTATAAATGGTCTATGCAAAAACGTATTTTAGCGTATAGATATATAGATGATAGGCACACTGGTAATTTTATTGCAGAAAATATTTATCAAGTGTGCGATTATTACGGAATAACCGATAAAATTATGACTATTACATTAGATAACACTTCTTCTAACAATTAAGCTATTACAATTTTAAATAATAGTTTAACTCCATCTTTTCCAGATCATTTTCATATAAAATGCGCGTGCCATATAAATAACTTAATTGTAAAGGATGGTCTATCACTTTTTGAAGACATTCTTAGTAAAATACAATTTGCTATAAACTTTATTTTTAAAAATAATAGAATACAACAAAGAAAAGATTATAAAAAAACTTGTCACGATTGCCAACTAACTTATAGAAAAATTCTAGAAGAAGTACACACTAGGTGGTATTCTTTATACGAGCAACTACTTGTTGCTTATGACTATAAAAAACCTATAATTTTATTTTTTAACTCTTATAATCAAAATCCAGCTTATATGGTTGTAGATAGCGATTGGGTACAAATTTCCGAACTTATTGTATTTTTAGAGAATTTTTTTCAAGCAACAAAAGAATTTTCTGGTATATATTATCCTACTATTTCAACTATGTTGTTTTATATAGCTCTAATATTTTTATTACTTAGTGAATATATGGAAAAACCAGCTTATATGACAGCTATTAAAAAAATATTTATCAAAATTAAAAAATATTTTATTTCTATTCCCACTATTTATATTATTGGTGTTGTATTAAATCCGACTATTAAAATAGATGGTACTAAATCACTTATTAAAACTATTTACGATTGTATAGAAGTACTACCACCTCCAAGTCTAAAAAATCCAAATCACCCACCACCTATTGAACAAACTAAAGAAAAAGTGTTGTTAAGCGTAGAAGACCAATGCAAAAAAGTATATAGGTTTTACCAACAAGAAAGTGCTAGTAACCTACCTGCTTCCATACCATCTTCTTCTTCTTCAACACAATCTCACAAAAGATATGTTGTTTCTGCGGCTAGTATTGAAAGCCTCAGAAATAGAATGTGCGGTCATACCGCTACTAACCAAATTAGCGAGTTTGATATTTTTGTTTTGCAGGGTTCTGTACCGTACCAAGCAGTTCTCAATGAAGAAGGACGTGAAGACTTGTCAAATCTTTGGAGGGATGAGAAGACCTTTCCGACACTTTCAATGATGGCCCGAGATGTTTTGAACATTCAAGCGTCATCAACTGCGTCTGAAAGCGCTTTTTCTGCCGGCATATATCAAATAGGAGACCACAGACACTCATTAGCCGGAGACAGCTTGGAGATTGTAGTATTATTTAGAGATTGGATATGAGCGGAGCGGAGAAGGTGAGGTCAACTGGAGATCAACGAAGAAGAAGACGAAAACTACAATGAAATCTTATCCGAAGGTGGTGGAAGCGACGTGGATCAATTTGACCAACAAATACCAATTCCAACCGAAGAAACCACAGGAAGTTATCAAGAAACTAGAACAAGTTTTTTTAAGAATGTAATTTTTTTAATTGCAATTTTATTATGTAATTTGCAACTTTTGGACAACACCACAAAGTTGCAATTTCGACAATAGTATTTGTATTACAAAAAAATCATATGTCTATTAAATAATATAAGAGGCACAAAAACAACATTGTGATGTTTTTATTACACTATCTTGTCTTGTTTAATTATTGCATTTTTTATACATATGTTATTAAAAAAAAAAAGAGGAAAAACCACCGGGATCCCGATCCCGCCTCCGACCCGATCCCGCCCGACCCGATTCCGACGGGATCGGGATGGGACTTCGATAAATCCCGCCAAACCCGATCCCGCCTGACCCAACCAGCCCCAATCCCGCCCCCTTCACCCATCCCGCCTAGACCCGATCCCGCTAAACCCGGCCAGCCAGTTTCGAGCCCAGCCCACTGGCCAACCCTAGGTTGAAGTCATATTAGAGGAGTAAGTATCGATGAAAACATTACAAGAGGGATAGAAGCATCGTAATTCCTTTGTTTAGGGATCAAAATTAAATTCAAACGGAATAATGGCAGTAATACTAAAATAATCCACATGGATTAGAAGTAAATCGTGGCAATTACTTGTTTTTTTGCATTCTACCCTCACTTTTGCTTCAAAAGTACACTTTCGTTCCATCATCCTACATATTTATAGTCAAAGGTCGGAAAGTACATTTTTTTTTAATTTCATTTTCTTTTTTGGCAACTAGAAGTGCTAGAACTGCGGCAGGTATGTACATAATTTCATATTTTAATTTTTTTTTGTTATATGCTATAATGTAGAGCAGCAAATTTAAGTTATATATACGAATAATATACAAAGTTTTCCCATCATCAATATAATATAACATGTTGCTACAGGTTAGTGAAATACTAGTAGGTACTATTTGTTGGAAATTTACTAATGTAGAATTAAGTTTATCCCATTATTTATGACTTGAATAATTGAGGCCCCGCACGTCGGAAACGTCGTTTCCACACACGTGCACTCGTAGTGTCAAATATCGTAAATTTCGTTAGTGAAAGAGATATTGGTACGTAATTAAATGTTTGAGACATAGAATAATGGACGGTTATTGGCTAAATAACAAGTGTTCCACGTCGGTAACGAAGGAAGGATTGTGCAAAGTGTAAGATGGTGCGGCACCGGGAAGGGCCGCGGCACCACCCGGATGGAATTCCAAAAGTTTGGCTGATTATGGAGAGGTTTTGGAGTATTAAAATGACAGTTTTCCTCCTATTTGGCAGCATTAATTGGTGAATTAAAGGGTCATTACATGACATTTAAATGACCATTACTTGGCTGGTCATCATGGGGGTTCAATGGCCATTACTTGGCTGGTCATCATGGGGGTTCAATGGCCATTACTTGGCATTGAAGGGCCATTACATAGGCATATGAAGAGCCATCTTGCACACCTATAAATTGAGGCATTTGGCTCAATTCTATAGACTTACACACAAGTTAACAACACCACAAAGAAATCAGATTTTCCTGATAGCAATTCTTCTCTTAGCAATCTTCTTTATTCGTATTCTTCGCTAGGGTCATTTGTGTAGGCGTTGCACATTTAATAATTTGTTATTTTATCTTGAGAATTATTGTCCACACTTCCGTAAAGCCTACAAATATTTCCTTCACTTGGCTGAAGAAATACCACTGGTTTTTGCTCCACAAAGCCTTCTCTATCAATCATCAAAACATAAACATCCTTCCTTCAAAAAGAACATGACTATTTTTGTATAGAATATGTTCTTGGGGCGACTTTTAGTCGCTACAAAAGATAAAAAATTCATCACTAAAAGGTTCCCTGCAAAAAGAACATGACTATTTGTGGCAACTAAGTCGCCACTAAAGATCAATGAAAAAAATTATTACTAAGCCTTCAAAAAATATATCATTTTTGTATAGAATATATATCACTAATGTATATGTATATAAAAAATGTATTATATTGTATAAATAGTAAGTATACATTTATTATATAGAAATTATACGTTGATTATACATTTATTATACATAAATTATACAACAATGATATATTTTTTATACATATACTTTAGGGATACATACTTTATACGATAATGATATAGTTTCTATACATGTGATACATTTTGTTATATACATATACAGTTGTGACACATATTCTATACAACAATGATACAATTTTTGTATACGTAATACATTCTCTATACATATACATTAGTGATACATATTATATATAAGAATTATACAATTTATATATATATACTGGAATTAGTTGAAAATGGCTAAAAATTGATTTTTTTAAAAAAGGCTAAAAATGACCTTTAAGATTCTCGGGCCACCAAATGTCAATAGTTTCACCTGAATGGTCATTTGTGTCGTTATCCCATTTATTTCCTACACCAACCTTAAGGCTTTTGTTGCTAAGCCCACTATTATTTTTAAGGGAAAAGGACATAAATTGGAATTACTCATTTAGTTTTGGACATCCATTCCTTCTTTCCCTCCCATAAGAAAATCCTAAAACAGTCCCCAGGGCATAGCTGGATGACAAATGAGGGAAACTTAAAATCCAGCTGGAGGCCTGCAACGTGGGTTCGAACCCTGATGGGAGCAATTTGCTCTCTTCTGGATAGGACCTTGTAGGTGATATCAGTTGCTCTGTTCTCAAACCCTGGTCATTCAGGCACATCCAGCGATTTACTGGTAGTAGTGCTGAGGGACCGTGACTATTATCTCCATAAATAGTCTGGCGTAAGTCGAGAAGCTGATATCAAAAAAAAATCCTAAAACAACCATGTTTCTCTCTCTCTTTTTTCCGACCGCCTACCTCCGCCTCAATACCTACCCACTTCTCCCCCTTTCCCACTCCCCAAACTCAAACCCCTTACATCAACATTCTCCCCTATCTCAAACCATCATAATAATGGCTATTTTAGGTACAGATACTCAGTCGTTGGTGGCGGCGGCGGCAGAAAAGTGGGAGAGAGTGTAGAGTAAAATTCTAGGTTTTGGCTATAACTCGTCTTTAGTTTGGACCATTTAATTAAAATTGGGCTTTTTTAGGCCTTTTCTTTTTGCTGGTCATGGCCTTTTCCCTTATTTAAACCATGGTCCAAACTTAAAATTTGTTGTTTTTTATTCTTTTGGTTGCAGATGAAAAGAAAATGGAAGGCTGCTTCGATGATTGCAAGTCAAAAAGGAATATTGAAAATTAATGCTGTATTTAATTTGCATCATCCAACCAACTTCATGAATATTATGTTACGATGAATACAATCTTTTCCAATTTCTTTTAAAGTTTTCGATTGACTTTATACAATAGGAAGAATCACGGGTCATACATATCAACTTAAGATAAATAAATGCTAGAAAAAAACTTGCAAGTTGCAAGGAGACTAATATTATCTTGGCAAAGTAAAATATCCAAAGCCACAATATTTCTATGATATATTTCTCTAATCAATACAAAAAAATCAGTGCACGTATATGGGCTAAAATAACCCATAAATATTTTTAATATGGTGTGATATTGTTCGTTTTCCGCATAGTTTTCACATGATCATCCATCACCATTCATGGGCAGTTAGAAGATTAACTGAGTGCCACACATATCACTCGACTATTCATGGCCATTAACTTTTTTTTTTGTGTATGTGTCTTCAAAGCTATAGATAAAGATAGTAAACCGGCTCGTAGACAGGCAAATGCACTAAGCTGGCCCCTACGCTATCACCTCGCCATCTTCATGCTCCTTTCGTCGAACCATTGGCTCCATTTGTTGGGTTAAAATAACTTCAAAATTTTCTTAATATGATGTGATATTGTCCTTTTTGAGCAAAACTCACACAATTTTTCGCCATAAGACATGACATCATTAACATTATCCAAATATTCTATAATTAACTTCCTTTTTATTTCTACTTTTATGTGTGACTTTGTTCACACACCCATTATCTCTTTCCATCTCATAAAAAATCATCCTTCCCAATACACTGAATTAAATGTAACATTTTTTTTCGAAGGTGGTGAAGAACAACCTATAAGGCTATGAAATTGTAGAATCAATAATACTACCACTATACTCCCAATTGAATTGGAATTCTAGGTTGTCATGCATGCTGACACGTGAACCTATATTCAAAGAAACAAGTTCACGTGAAACTATCAAACAAAATACTCTTATAGAAACTAGAGGTCATTATAACTTGACAACTCTCAGCCACTAACTGCCAACATTTCTTGAATCTCATGAGCAAAATAGAGTTTCAAGTACAAACAAAAAATTAGAAACTTGTGAAAAAGGAGAGTTAAAAAAGTACTAATAACAAAGCAAATTTGTGAGTGTGAGTTAGCTATAGTTAACTTGTTCAATGAAGAAACAAGGTTGTGAAATTGAAGCAATTGGCATCAACTACACAATCTATACACAAAAAAGAGAAATCCCTTTTAATATTTTTAGCAGAAACCAACATAAGAAGTGTTTAAGTGGAGTTCAAGAATTGCATGAAGTGAAAGAATTGGAAAAGGGAAATAATCCAAATGATGTAAGGCATGTGCTTAAGGGTGTAAACTGCAGAGCAAAATCAGGTGAAATTCTATCTATTGTTGGTCCAAGTGGTGCTGGAAAATCTTCATTTCTTGAAGTTTTAGCAGGAAAAATCGAACCACAAAGTGGATCCATTTATGTGAACAAAAAACCAGTAGATAAAGCAAGGTTCAAGAAGATTTCAGGCTATGTTACTCAAAAGGACACTCTTTTTCCTCTGTTAACAGTTGAAGAAACTTTAAGTTTTAGTGCAAAACTTAGACTAAAACTTCCTGCTAAAGAATTGAGTTCAAGGGTCAAGTGTTTGATTCAAGAACTTGGCTTACAACATGTTGCTGGTTCCAGGATTGGCGATGATCGAATTCGAGGCATTTCGGGTGGTGAAAGAAGGAGAGTTTCCATTGGAGTTGAACTAATCCATGACCCTGGAGTCTTGATTCTTGATGAGCCAACTTCAGGTAAGGTGTTCAGTTGAACACCCTTACTCATAAAATTATATTATGTATATAAGTTAAAAATTACTCTTTATACATATATATTAAACCTTGAACACCTACCCTTAGAAATTTCTGACTTCACCATTGCTTCAGGTCTTGACAGTACTTCAGCATTGCAGATCATTGACATGCTTAAAACCATGGCTGTTACTCGTGATCGAACGATAATTCTTAGTATTCATCAGCCAGGTTTCAGGATCATGAAGTTGTTTAATTCAATCCTTCTTTTGGCTAATGGCACAATCTTGCATCATGGAACCATTGAACAGCTTAGTTTAAGGTTGATCCTAATGGGATTACAACTTCCCCTTCATGTCAACATCCTGGAATTCTCCATCGAATCAATCGATACAATACAGAAACATAGCCACACATTGCTTCCTCAATCAACACTCATGATCAAGAATTCAGGTAAGTTCATTCTTAACAACAACTACTCCTCGGTCCCAAAATTCTCATTTATTCATTTAAGCTCATATCATATCATCATCATAATAAATAAAATAAAAGTGAAAAATACCTTAGAAGTATATATAAATAATACGAATACTAATAATAATAATAAAATGTTCCATACGAGTCTAAAACCTATCCTCAACTAGTAGCTATCACCTATATGAATCTTTAGCTAAGTCTGTATTGATACCAAGCATTTGCAGGTAAGTTCACTCTGCAACAACTTTTTCAAGAATCTAAGCTAATTGATGAAGAGCCTATATCTATGTCTATCCATAATGATTTCCCAAGTGGTTTTGCAAATTCAAGATTGCAAGAGATTGTGATTCTTACTATAAGGTTTTGGAAAATCATATACAGAACAAAGGAGCTTTTTGGTTGTAAGACACTACAAATGTTAGTCTCAGGGCTTGTGTTAGGATCCGTATTTTACAATCTTGAAGACGATTTAGTTGGAGCACAAGCAAGAGTAGGCTTATTTGCATTCATCTTGACATATCTCTTGTCAAGCACAACAGAAGCATTACCAATATTCTTGCAAGAAAGGGATATACTAATGAAAGAAACTTCTTGTGGGAGCTATAGAGTTTCATCATATGCCATAGCAAACAGCCTTGTCTACTTGCCATTTTTGCTCATTCTTGCATTGCTTTTCTCAACACCATTATACTGGATGGTTGGTTTGAACAAGCAATTTATGGCATTCATGCACTTTTTGCTACTAATTTGGCTGATTTTATACACAGCAAACTCAGTTGTTGTTTGTTGTAGTGCCTTAGTACCAAACTTCATCATTGGGAACTCACTGGTTTGTGCTATGATGGGATCATGTGCATTGTTCTCGGGATACTTTGTGTCAAGTAATGAGATACCAAATTATTGGATTGTGATGCATTATATGTCACTTTTTAAGTACCCTTTTGAAGGGTTCTTGATTAATGAGTTTTCTGGTTCTGGAAAGTGCTTGCAATACATGTTTGGGATGTGTTTGGCAAGTGGTGAACAAGTGCTAAAAGAGGAAGGATATGGTGGTGAAGAAAGTAGAAGGAAGAATTTGCTCATTATGGTTTGTTTTATCTTGCTTTACAGGTTCATTTCTTATGTAATTCTTAGAATTAGATGTTCTCAAGGAGGGTTCAAAAAGATCCTCATTTCAAGATGAACAATATTATAAATCCACAAGTCACTTGTACAAAACACACAAAGTTGTTTGTTGTAATATTTACTGTGCATTTTGTTAAAGGGACTTGTATATTTATCCTTCTCTATTTGAAAATTTAGTACAACTCTTATACTACTTTGATTGCTGTTGAAGGAAAAACTAGTATCCATTTCTTGAAATGTTATTAGTAATTTCTGTCATTTCTCTTGTTGTTTTCTCTTTATTTTGTGTGGTATGGTGTAGGGCAGAGGCGGAGCCATGTTTATCAAATGGGCTCAATTGAATCCCCTTCGCTGAGGTGTTATACCGTATATATAAGTGATTTTTTCTAAATTCCCCAAATAAGTTTCGTGTCCCGATTATTGGTTGTGCGGATGGAGTCAAGATTTGAAGTTTATGAGTTCTGAATTTACCATCATATTCATAGTTCATTTTTGTTACAAGTTTATGAGTTCTGAATTTATCAATATATTTATACGTATTTAATGAATATTCGGACAAATACTAAGTCTAAGCATAAGCTAATGGATTTATCAGAATCCGTACCTATACTATAGCTTGTCCTGAGTGGTGTGAGGTCATGTATATGTCCAAATGTCTCAACAACATACCATGTGTAATCTCACAAAGTGGAGTCTGACGAGGGTGAGATGTACGCAGATCTTACATCTACCTTTGTGGGTAAGATAGACTGTTTTCGATAGATCATCGACTAAAAAAGAACATAGTAAATGTAAGATTATAAAAAAAATAAGACAATAAAATATTCAAATATAAAATAAATTGGATAATACACACATCGAAATAATGTTTTACGTTTGATACAATAAGTAAGGGTAAAAATAAGTTCATCAAAAAAAAAAAGTAAGGGTAAAAATATTAACAAATATTCTTTTAATTTTATTTTGGACATAAAGTCAAAAGGAGCATCACGGACTCACTTTACAGTTTTGCTGATGCAATCTCTGTTGTTCATGACTACAATAAAAAACTGACATTCAGTACGTTATTTTTCTATTCTTATTCCAAAAGGTGGAATCTCCCATCCCAGGAGCTCCCACACCTCAGTCCGACAGATCTGTGAAGGAGGTAAATTATGGTGACTCAATTGATTTCAAAGGTTAGACCAGTACCACGCTGCGCACAAGGGGCCCTCCTTTATTTCAAGAAGAAACCCCCACACCCACACTGCCGCTGACGGGATTCGATCCTTGGTCTCTTATTCCAAATATCCCCCTTGAAACCAATTGAGCTGCCCAAGCGGACAAAACTAAGGTAGGGTAAACTTTTTAAAGTGACTGGTCCCACCGCATTACGGCCCCATACCCCAGAAAATCCCACCTCCGGCCTGGCCCTACGGATTAGTATACACCGCTTGGCCCTACGCGTATGGAGGGATTTTTTTGGGGGAACACAATTCCACTCTCGCTGATCAGATGACTCGAAAACGGAACCTCAGACAGCAATACCCTTGTATTGGCCACTGAGCCAAACACTTTGGATGTTATTTTTCTATTCTTTATTGTCTTTCATATCCGTGACTTGTGTTCCTTTTCCCTCATTTTGAGGAATATAAAGAAGTAGACACATTTCTTTGTTTTGAATAAACGAACGATATTTTATATGAAAATCCTAATTATTCTTATCATGATATTGGTGGATTGTGTTCGCTCATAATTTTTTTCAATGTGATCAATTTTTTATAAGGGTATTGACTAATTAAAAATAAATGATAATAAAATAAAAAAAAGTATTATGATTCTTAAGAACTCAAAGGGGCGCTGAAACAACTACTTTTGAAGTAACAGAAGAAAAGTAATGACTATATCAAGAGACATAAAGTGTAATTTTAAAATGCACATCTAATTCTATTAACTTATTTTTCACACCCATAAAAATTGAGTCAAAGTCGAAGTTTACTGAAAGGTAATAGAAATCGTTGTAAGTCTGCCATTTTACTATAGTATACTCCTTTTAGTTAATTTTATGTGACGGTATATGATTGGACATAGAATCGAATTTTTCTTTTTAAAACTAATGATTTAAATATGCCAATCCTCTTTGTACAACCTTTAATCAGAGAAAGAAAATGTAAATTCTATCAACATTAGAGATAAGCATGCCATCAAGTAAAATAAAAAGTTAAAAGGTTATATTTTTTTTCATATAAAGAATGTGGCATTCGTTTTGAAAATAGTAAAAAAAAAATAGTGCTACATAGGATGGAACTTATGGAGTATTATATCAAAGGATTAAAAGAGAAGAAATATAGCTAATATTAAAGAGTTTGGGCTGTAAATAAATTTGTCCCCAAGGAATTAGTGAAAAAGACCATTTTTTTCAACAATTCTCTTGGAGTCCTTTGCACTTTTAATCCTATTTTTTTACTGATATTTAATTTTTGGCCTTCAAATAGGCTGTTCTTTAATTTTTTTCCCTTTTAGATTACGCATCATAATATCCCCAAATTATGCCGTCTCCCTTAAAGACCAGCCAATTTGGAGGCCAAACCGTGCAATTACTTGATTCTCTTGGGCCACAATGGGTCAAATGATGGGCCAAGCAACTAACGGACCGGAGCCCCAAAATCCTCCTCCAACCCGTTATTTGCTCAGAAATTGAGCAAAATTTCATATATTTTCCTAATAATGGGACGGAGCATATCCCGGTCGCCGTCGTATTCTCGGCGGTCTCGATCTCCGGTGAATAACCGCCGCAGAAGTCGCCGGAGCCGCCGTGACCGAAGCCGCTCACCGTATTCCAGCAGGTAATCTTTTGCCTTTCCAGCTCATATACACATATGAATTTGCATCTCTTTTTTTGTTGAAAAATGATTTTTTATGCTTTATTTGCTAATGTATATGAATTTACATCTGTTTTGTCAAAAAGGTGCAATTTTTGTTCTATTTTTTAAATAACTAGATGGAGTGTGGTTACTAACTTAAATGAAAATAGTTTGAATAGAAATTGATATTAATGTATCTTTTGTTGTTGCATTCATCTGACCATATTAATCTGTTTGAACTTTTTAGCAATTTTTCGGTATATTTTGTCCCTTGTAGTTTGGACTTTTTTTTTGTTTTTTATTTTTAGTTTAAATGTTGGAATTTTAGCAGCATTTGTTTTGAGCCTGAAAAATCTATCTTCATTTAGTAGTTTGTTTAAAACCTCAACTAGAAATCTCCTAACTGCTATATGTATATACACATGTCTTTACAGGTATATAACTTTCTGCATTACTTGTTGTACTTTTGGATAGTCTGGTTTGATTGCGGTACTACAACAACAACAACATACCCAGTGAAATCTCACAAAGTGGGGTTTGGGGAGGGTAGAGTAGAGTGTACTCAGTCCTTCCCCTACCTGGAGGTAGATAGGCGGTTTTCGGTAGACCTCGGCATAAGGACAAACAATTCAAAGCAGTATGAAAAAAGAGATAACGGTATCTGGTTTGATTGTGGTAGTCGGATAAGAGAGAGAGAGAGAGAGTACAAGAAGGTTGATTTAAAGGAAATTGTGTGCGAATAGAAATTAGGAATGCCAGGCAGACGGTGTAAGTGTGTGCGTTCTACTTAAAACTGCAGCCTTTTACACCGCCATCACTTGCTGGATATAGTTGTAAGCAAATAACTATATCTTTCAATATAAGGAAGATAATACATGCATATTCTCACTTCAAATACTCAAAACTGGTATTTCAAGTTTCATCAGCAAAACAACTCTATTCAGCACATAAAAGTCAATTCTGTTTGCAGATAATTCAAATTTCAGTGGCTAAAACCCAGTTCTCATCATTGTGAATTCAGTTTCCAGTCATATATTTGAATTTTCGGCTGTGAGAAATCTCAAATTTAGTACCTATCAAAAAGGAAAAAATAGAAAGCTCAAATGTAGTATATGTTGGAAAGTGGAAATAGAGGAGTCTTTGATAATGTAGACGTCGTGCATCAGTCTGAATCAAATCTTGTTGAAACACTTTTTAGTGGACTGATATCAATGTTAAGGAAGTTTTTACTTAATTTTTAGATTAGGTGAGGTTTGTGTAGAACGGTGAGGCTTTTTGCCTCTTTCCCTAGTCCTAGTACAAACATGGGAACCCCTAGTTGCCTACAGTGCTATAATTGTTTTCGACCTGCTTGCTTATCACTAGTTAAAATAAAACAGGAAGGGACTATATTATGCGAAAAGCACAAGCTCACCTCTGAATATGGAACTTCCAGAAAATAAAAGAAAGAAGAAAAGGAATCAGAGAAAACATTCACAAATCTTCCAAATACTCGGTCGAGACTATGTTATTCAGTCGCTTGCAGTATTCATTGATATGGGATGCATTAATTCAGCGTCTCCATCTAACTTTCTCACTTGTAAGTTTGAGGTTAAAAAGAAGGTTCTTAAAAATGGGTGTGCACTTCTCATTTAAAAAGAAAATGACAGAAACAAAAAAAAAATTGTGCCCTGTTGACAGTATTTTGTTAAGAGTGAAAGAGCAGACATTTTCTGATATGTGTGTGTGTGTAGATAGATAGCACAGTGATTTTTACACTTCCATGTGTTATAAAGCCGTAAGAGTCCTTAATGAATCCGCTTTTAGGTGGTAAGGCTTTGTTTTGTGTATTTCAATTCTCTTGTCATATTAACTTGCGATAATTCAAGTCAACAATGAAATTTTATTTTTCTGTAACAAGAAGGTGGTGGCAGTGAACCTTACATTCGCAGGAAAAAGAGTCGCTCTAGTACCCCTCACCGCCGTCGGAGCCGTTCACCAGCTACAAGGCGCAAAAGAAGCCGGTCCCCGACGACTAGGCGTCACAGGAGACGACGAAGTCACAGTTCCTCAGAGTCTCCTATACCCAAGTCCCGAAGTCCAAGTCTTACATCCACTGAGCGTAAAAGTGCTGCTGAAAAATTGATAAAAGAAGAAGAAGAAAAGAAAAGGTTTGTTACATGTGATGCCGTCATGATGTTCCTTTGGCTATAGTGACTTTCTTTGAGTTGTTGCTTTCCAGAGGTTTGATTTAGTCCTTAAGCTAAAGAAGTCAACAGTAGTAAACTATAAGAAAATAAATAATGTGTGTATGTGTACCACGTCAAGAAGCAAGCAATAGCTTTATCTTTTTATGTCGCTGTGAAAGGATAGTGATACCTATTTTTGTGCTTATATATCATTATAGAGTTATTCAGAGTGCCCTTTTACGAAACTAGTGCTCATGTAAACATATTTGTACAAGAAGTTTTAGCATAGTGTTATACCATTGTAGACTCTTCAAAAATGTGGTGCACATTTTTCAGAGGGTTTCAGACCCATAGACGATCAGGTAATAAACTCCTCTCTTAGTAACCCAACAGGAGTGGCATTCCAGGCCATTATGTTTCAAGATACATTATGCAGCATGCATGTTGTATAATGTACTTGTTTTTCTAATCATACTTGGGAACCGTTGAAGAGTTGAGCTTTTATTTCATGTGCTCTCTGTTTTTTGAACTAATTGAATAACTTTCAGGCTACAGCTAGAGGCAGAACTCAAGCAATTAGAAGAGGAAACTGCAAAGAGATTGGAGGAAGAAATAAGGAAAAGGGTAGAGGAAAAGTTGAATTCAGAGGAAGTTAAGCTGGAAATAGAGAGACGGATAGAAGAAGGTCATAGAAAATTGTTTGAAGATGTTGAAATTCAGCTTGAAAAAGAAAAGCATGCTGCTCTCACCGAGGCAAGGCTAAAAGAAGTAAGTTTCTATTTGGGTGGTTATTGACTCTTGACCTATTGTTGATATTTTAATGTGTACTCTTTTTTATCATCATATCTTGATGAGATGAGATCCTATATCAAAGATAATTACTACTACTAACAACAACATACCCAGTGAAATCACACAACGTGGGTCAAAGATAATTACTACTAAAAGAGAAGTATTTTAATTCTTAGTTCGGATGAGGAAGGAAGCAGGGGAAGTTTAGCTCTTCTTTGTTCTATGCAGAACTTTAGTAGCAGCATTTATTGTAAGAGGTTAGGAATGGGCCTGTGAATGATGTACTCCACAGACCTTCCTGTCTATAATAACTTTGAAAACTTACTTGCTAGTTCAACCTTAGAGAGTGTGGCTGCTAGCTTTCTTCCAATTATGAATCTTATATTTTAACAATTCGAACACAGTTTCTTGTCTTTCATTTCATGGAGGTTAAACTTTCATGTTCGTTGTAAATTATACAGATATGTGAATCTTTCAACGGCATTGTTTCTAACATAACACTGGATTAAACAGGAAAAAGCACGAAAAGAAAGAGAGGAGCTGGACAAAATGCTTGAGGAGAACCGAAGGAGGGTACAAGAGGCTCAAAGGAGAGAGGCCCTCGAGGCGCAGCGAAAAGAGGATGAACGATTTCGGGAGTTAGAGCTCATTCAAAGACAAAAGGAGGAGGCTGCTCTGAGAAAAAAACTTGAGGAAGATAATCTGATGAAAATACCGAGCAAAAATAAATCTAGGCCCAACTCGATTGGTCTATAAAAGCACAATCTCAAGAGATTTTCTTGCTAAGATGTAATTGGATAAAGATATTCGGCATTGTGTGCCAATCAGAGTCGTAGAACCAGGATTCAGCTAAACTTTGGAAGTTCACTCAAGCAGAATGATTTCACCATGGCTCAACTCAAAGTCTCCATTGCTGGTCTCTGTAGTTGCTGAGCTTTTACTGCAAGAGTTTCTACATCTTCAATTCATGGCTAATGCTGTTAACCACTGTAATTTGTAAACTTAAGGGGACAAACAGAGCCATAATCTGATTGTTCATGACTTTTGAAGTTAGTCCGATATGTACTTGTTAGAACTGCTAGGGGATACTCACTCCCTTTACTGGTAACTTTGATAACTTTGATCTTATGGAGATTATGCAAGATTCTGTTCTTGGTTATCTCGTCTTGAAGTTCCCAGGCTGAGTTGCTCTGTACCTGTATCGGGTGTGTGTGTGAAGCCTTTTTTCTTTTTCTTTTTTATGTCATTATCAGAACTATGTCGATATCTTTTATTTTACCTTTTGGCAACTTCTGACGGTTAGTTGAATTATTTCTTCAAATTTAACCTGTCACACTGATGTCCTCAACTCAACCAAAATATGCAAAATCCATTTGAATGCCAATTATTTCAAGTATGTTTAGACTCAGCAAAGCAAAACGCAAACAATTCTAAGAAGAGAGACGCATGATTAACTTTCATGCTTTGAGAGTTACTTAGAGGTAATGCTAATAAATGACTTAAAAGTTTACGAGAAAATAAAATTGGAAAAAAACAAATTTACCCTTTGTTAGTCTAAGGGGAAGAAAAATGACATTATGATAGGATAATGAAAAAGAAAAAAGAAAACTTCTTTTCCGGTCCCTCCTTTCTAGATTTTCAAACAAAGGATTAATGTACATAGTTGTAGTGTATCATGAAAAAAATGGTCTTTGTACTTGTGTTAAAAAATCGTACCTACTCAATATGTAGGCATAACTTTTTTTATCTTTAGTTCAACAATGCTTGAAGGACAAAACAAGCAAACAACATCCCCCCCCCAAACAACCCACAACCCCACTTCTTTTTCAAGTTTTA
The DNA here is from genome assembly GCA_029783415.1 of Anisodus acutangulus. Taxonomy (NCBI): domain Eukaryota; kingdom Viridiplantae; phylum Streptophyta; class Magnoliopsida; order Solanales; family Solanaceae; genus Anisodus; species Anisodus acutangulus. The sequence continues at coordinate 244,790 of CM056504.1, forward strand.
TTATCATTAGTAAAAGAGTTAGTCCACCAACTTGCTCCAAAAGGCAAAAAAGAGAAAGATAATACTTCTTTCGTCTCAACATATATCGATGTATTTAAGTGGAGTTCAAAAATTAAATGAAAACTTTTGAACTAAGTCTGTAATTTTAAACACATTATAATATTTTTGTGAAAATAAAAATTTGTTATTAACGATAAAATGAGATGTTTAAAGTAAAACCATTTTCGAATATAAAGAGGTGTCCTTGTATTTAGAACATACTAAAAAATAGAGAATTTTTTCCGTCTTCATTTTTATCATTAGAACCCTTTATTTGATGTTATTTCAATTACCTACTTATTTAAAATGTGCCACCTAAATAGGTAACACAACGTTTAAGAAAGAAACACTAGCTTGCATTATTTTTCCTATCCACCCATTAGAAGGGACAATTTTTGTGTTCACTACATTAAAAATAGTACTAATTTTTTCATTAAATGAGAATCAATTATTCTTATATCATATATCCTAAATGTACTCAGATTTAAAAATTTCCTTCAAAGGAGGTTAAATAACTCTCAACAATTATTACAACTTAGTAAATAAGTGAACTCTATTAACGACAACTACATTGTATTGCGTGTTAATTATAACCTTGTCCAAAGAATAATTTAAAATAGAAATGAATAAAAAGAAATAATAATATCTGACACTTCATGATCCCATTTTTTCTTGTCATCTCCAACAACCAATTTAGCGGCGTGATATTAAGTTGATATCTCACCTTCCCTTTGATGTTGAAATTTCTCATCTATAGTACTCTCATCACTTCAATCTCCAATTTTTTTCTCCATACTGTTTTTTTTTTCTTCCTATATACTCCCTTTTGATCCCTCCTTTTGAGTGTTTGATACATATATATGTTACATTTTCTTTAATCTTTATATAACCAAAAATGGCTAATTCATCAAACTTTGCCTATTACATCCTATTTCTTTTCCTATCATCAATCTTGTTTGCTTTGCAAGTGAACTCAACATCTAGGCATGTTCTCAACAACCATAAGGGGTTCAAGGTGAGCTTAAAACATGTTGATTCAGGTGGGAATTTTACTAAATTCGAGCGTTTACAACGCGCGATGGAACGAGGGAAATCGAGGCTTCAAAGGTTAAGCCTAGTGGGTAATTTTGCAACTTTATCATCAAAAGATGATTCAAATGTGAAGTCTACAATCCATGCAGGAAATGGTGAATTTCTCATGGAAATATCAATTGGAAGCCCAAGTGAGTCTTATAATGCTATAATGGATACTGGAAGTGATTTAATTTGGACTCAATGTAAGCCTTGTAAAGAGTGTTTTGATCAATCCACACCAATTTTTGATCCATCAAAATCATCCACTTTTGAAAATATTTCATGTTCTAATAAACTTTGTGAAGCATTGCCAACTTCATCCTGTGGGGATAGTAATTGTGAGTATATGTACACATATGGTGATTATTCATCAAGTGAAGGCTTTTTGGCTAAAGACACATTCACTTTTGGTAAAGTTTCAATCCCAAATGTTGCATTTGGATGTGGAAATGACAATGAAGGTAGTGGATTTAGTCAAGGTGCGGGCCTAGTGGGCCTCGGGCGAGGCCCACTATCGCTCGTCTCTCAACTCCACATGTCCAAATTCTCGTACTGTCTGACCTCGATTAACGATGAAGCTGATAGCAAAAGCAGCACGCTCCTAATGGGATCGATAGCACACGATGATGATAAAAATATCATCACAACCCCGTTAGTGAAAAACCCTACACAACCATCTTTTTACTATCTTTCCTTACAAGGAATATCTGTTGGGGATACTCAATTGCCCATCAAGAAATCCACGTTTTCACTCAATCAAGATGGTACTGGAGGAATGATAATTGATTCTGGGACAACCATAACATACTTAGAAGAAAGTGCATTTACTCTTCTCAAGAAAGAGTTTTCTTCACAGGTAAACATATGTTAATTTCACTTATGCTTACTAAACTATTTTTGTTACATTAAAATAACTGAAATTTACTCGCTATAACAGTAAGGTCACCTTTTTGATTGTTATAGTGGGCAAAGTTTAGTGTGACTTTACTGTTATACATGTAAAGTTCACTTAGGTCTTTAATGTAACAAAAGATAATTTTGTGACTTTACTTTTATGATGGGTAAAGTCCAACGACTATACTGCTATAGTGGATAAAACTCAATTATTTTAATGTAGTTTTATGACTTTACTAGTCTTAATATCAGTAGAAATTAAAACATTAAAAAAATCTAGTACGTATTATTTTGTTAATATTGCTCAGACATGAATTTATATGGAGAAACATAGTTAGTGAGGATTCATACACCCTAAATGTATTAGGACCGAGACGTAATTGTTGTTGTTATCGTTTGTGACTTTTCTATTATAATCAATAATAATACGTGAAATTAATTAACGGCAGGTAAACCTTCCGGTGGATGATTCAAGCTCAGCAGGACTGGATATTTGCTTCAAATTACCTTCAGACACAAACACTATACAAGTTCCAAAATTAGTATTCCATTTTGAAGGTGCAGACATGGATTTTCCTGCTGACAATTACATGATTGCTGATTCAAGAATGGGAATTGCTTGTTTGGCCATGGGAAGTTCAAGTGGAATGTCTATTTTGGGAAATGTTCAACAACAAAATATGATGGTGATTCATGATCTTGATAAAGAAACTTTATCATTTGTACCAACACAATGTGATAAACTATAGATGGATCATCATAATTCTCATATTAAAGTTCAAGATATGGATTGTGTGTGCTTCCACAGGTGGAGTTAGAAGTCCAGATACGGGTTCAACCGAACTCAGTGTAACTTTCGCTGAAACAAAGTGTATTTGTTAAGAAATTCATTTACATATGTATACATATTAAAATCCAAAACCGATAAAATTGAAATCATGACTTCGCCTTTGTGTGCTTCATATGTGTCCATCTATTTTTTCGCTTATCTCCTTTGCCTTTCTTTACGTATACCATATTATTTGGTAATAGAATCATACAACATTTGAATGTATAAAACTTACTGCCAATTTGTATATATAATTTTTTGTGGCTATTTGTATTGTCCTGGTTAGGGGTGAGCACGAGTACAGGATACCCAGATATCCGATCGGAACCGACACTAATGGGTAGATTCCTGATAGATATATTATAATAATGGGTAGGTTCCGGGTAGTAAAATTAGGAACCGATCAATGTCGGGTCCGGTTCCGGTTCCAGCAAATAGAGACAGGGTACCCAAACCCGGAACCGATACCCGAAACCTATGAAATATTAAATATTTTTACTTTTTTAATTCCACTTGCAGTCTCCCTCTTAATTTTCACATTTATCTTCCACTCTGCACTCTCTTCCTCTCCAATCAAAGCAGCAAATTCAATCTCTCCTCCATCGACACACACCACAGCAGGTACTATTTTTCCAACCTCCCTAACCTCTGTTAATTGAAAGTATTTGCCATTAATCGAGTTGTTGCTACCTGTGAATTGGAAGTGTTTGCCAACTTCCCTAACCCCTGCGATTGTGGTTTAACTTTTCATATTCGAGTTGCTACCTGCACTATTATTTCAATGTAATTTGAGAGGGTGAAACACTGGTTAGGTCACACACACACTACACTCCAGTGCCCAACATGTGTTTGATAATTTGCCACATCGAATTTGGGCCCAATACATCAAATTCAATTAGGTATTCTGATAAAACCTAATATAACTACAACTTAGGAAGCACTCTACAGGGTACCCGGAAACCTACCTGAAACCGCAAGGTCCGGGTAATGATTGCTACGGGAAGGTTCCGGATAGTAAATTTAGGAACCGATCTTTTACTGGGTAGGGTCCGGGTAGTTCAAAAAAGTTAGGGTACCCTGACCCGCTCACCCCTAGTCATGTTGTGCATAAGCGAGATGTATAAAAATAAACGATATTTAATGATATTAGTATAATAAATAAAATTTAATGACCAATAAATGAGAAATGATAAGTGCTACAAATTAAGAAGAATATGGTGAAGATCGGATAGGAAAGTTATCAATAATTGCTTGTATTATAAGAAGAGGAAAACTAGAGAGAAAAGAATACTAAAAAAGATGAATGATCCTTGTTCAATTGCCTAACCACCCTGTGAATGCCTTGATTTCTCTATTTATTAGTATTACAATCTGTGCGATCAAATTGTGATTTTTCCCCTAGTTTTACATATTCTTGTCAGAAATCTGATTTTTGTTACTTATTATAATACTGTTCTGTTTGCATAACGTACTTTGGATTTTGGTTCAATTTTGGGCCACTAGTGGACCTAACAGGCTTTTGGTCGAGAATAAGACCCTTAGAAGTAGTACCACTCCTGTCCCAATTGGGCTTCAAAGGGGAAAAAGCAGAAATTTCTTTGTTATTTCTTTTGTAACATATGGATTTTCTTAGGGAAAAAGGTCATTTATGTCATCGAACTATCGAAAATAGCTTATTTGTATCACTCGTCAATAATTTGGCTCATTTATGTCATCGCCGTTGTCAAAATGGTTCATCCATGTCAGTTTTCATTAATGCCAGTTTTACAATACAATTTTTCATTAACGCCGACGTTAATGAAAAATGGCATGGATGAGCCATTTTGGTAACGACAATGGCATAAGTGAGTCATTTTGGTAACGGCAATGGCATAAATGAGTCATTTCCGATAGTTTGAAGACATATTTGAGCTTTTTTCCTTTTTTTTTTATCACATTCTAAAATTTTATAAGTAATTACAAAAATTAGATGACAGTCTAATATTTTAGCTGTTAAGTTGAATAATAAATGAAAAACATTAGGCCCGAGTCTAACATTATCCGAAAAGATAATTTCCGAATGGTTATATTTGTACAAACTTTTGAAAATAGATACAAACTTTAATGGATGACCCAAAAGAAGACATTTGCATAAATTAGTCAGGAAAAGGACAAGCATTGGTAAATCTGTATCAAGATCTTAGCTTCCGTTTTGTTCATAGATTTTGAAGTTAAAACTTGAAAATTTGAGTTTTTGAAGTTGTGATTTTTAGAACTTGAAATTGTGTTTGGAGATGCATTTTACTTCAAAAACTTTGAAGTTTTGTGAGTGAAAGTCCAAAAACCCAAAAGCTGAACTTGAATTTTTTTTTTAAGGCAACAACATACCTAGTGTAGTCCCACAAGTGGGGTCTGGGAAGGGTAAAGTGTACATAGACCTTACCCCTACCTTTAGAGACTGTTTCCGATAGACCCTCGGCCAAACAGACATGTAAAGATAAATCATCAAATCTATGATCAAACAGATATTTAAAGATAAATTGTTAAAATCTATAGCCAAACGCTAGCTTAGTGAGTAATTATCCAAACACGTGTGTAATCCCAACTTTCATAAGAGAATACTTATTTGTATCTTTAGTCAAAAATCAACATCTTGTTCCACAAAAAGGAAAGAAACTAAAGATATTATGATCACATCCCATCCTATAAGAAGAAGTCAATAGGCCCACATAATCACTATCCAAAATGTGGCGTGTACATAAGGTTGGGGAATGTTTGTCATAATGAGATTCTAGAAAAGCAAGAAAATCTTCTTTAGGAGAACACAAAATTGTGGCAGGTAAGGTCAATAGTATTTTGGGCGGTCTAGTGATGTCCATCTCTTTATCTTGTTTGTGTAGGTACTTGCTTGACACAATTGACTTAAAAGCAAGTCAAGATATTAGTGGTGTGGGCAAGGTCCTACTATTCTTGGATATTAAAAATTTCACTGATGCGACCAATTTAAAGAATTTGTGGGGGGTAAATATCTTCAACTAAGCTTTCCGACCAAGATTTTCTACATTCTCGAGATGCGGACTAGAAACTTCTAGATAAAAATATAAGAATCTCACACATCCTGACCTGCCTTTTCAATCAATCTTCGGTCACTCACTGCTGTTGTTAGTGCGAATTGTGAGGAGCCTTGGTCTTGCAAGTGGAGGCGTAATTTCATTTTCATAATAAGAATGAGCGCCCCAAAATTTATTGGTCTGATGAATTTGTAGAATTTGAGTTGTGTAGGACCCTTTAAACAAAGTGCTCCATATGGAAATCTCATTTGTGCCACTACAATTCTTGATGGAGTTACTTGTAGTTCCTTCCAAGTTAGTTTCAATGATTTAATGTGCATGTACCTGTTATGAAGGGGAGATCCGATTTGAACATCTTTCCTAACTATAAACTGTAAAATAAAACTATCCAAAAATCAGTAGCTACATATTGGAGATATTAATCTCATCGACCAACTTTCTAATTTTGGTAACTAAGGAAAAACAAAACAAAAAAGAAAATCAGTAATCCTCATCATTTAGGAACATAACCCTCAAAATTAATAACTTGTAAAACTAACATTTCTTAAACAATTATCCAAAGACGTTATATTAATATTTTATCCAAAACTACGTAGGTTAATTAGGGAGATAACTTAAGCTTTTGCTGAATTTGTATCGAAATTTAGATATTCATGATAACATTTTAAAAGTAGAACATGTTAATATTTCACTGGTTTTGTTAATAGAAGAAAGAAAATTCTATCAATATAATGAAGCTTTATATATCAAAATTCAGAAGCAAAGAATATTAAGTGTACCTAACCCAAAGAAAATGAGAATAACAGTAGAATAGTCATTGTTATGAATATATATATCTAATAAAAACACAATAAACACAAGGAATGCGTGGAATTATACTATGCAGGCCAGAATCATATCAAACGGACCGGGTCAATGATATGTGTGGCATATAAATCTGCACTAGGGACATAGGCGGACTCTGGAATTTTAGTTTGTGTTCTGAATAAAACACAATCGTTTTTATTGTTATACATATTAAATATTTTTTTTAGTATTCTAGCGAGCCTGTAATTTATATGTATAACAGTGGGGCGGGGCGGGGCAGGGCGGGTAGACATAATTTTTTAAATAACAAATGCGTGGCGGGTTGCGGGTTTAGGTGGTTTAAACTAGGGCTGGCCAGTGGGCCGGGTCAACCCGGTCCCGCTCCGAACCCGCCCCGATCCCCCCCTAAAAAAAATGGGCACTGGACTCGAACCCGGGACGGGACCTGGGCTCGTCCCGCCCAGGCCCGTCCCGACCCACGCCCGATCCCGCCCCCCTCCCCTTTGCAAAAAATGACCGTTGCACAACGACCATTTTATATTTTGGCCGTCGTGCAACGACCATTTTTGGCCTCCCCCTACCCCCTTAATATTTATTTTTAACCCCTAAGTTAATATATTTACACTTTAACCCTAATTTCTCAACTATAAATACCTCATTTTCTCACAAATCTTCCTACAATCTCTCTAATCTCTCAATCTATCTCTCTACAAGTACATTGCCTACTAAATATTATATTTTATTTATTCATTTGTATAACTGTATCAAAGTTCAAAAAATGGGAGTGAAGTTGGCAACTAGCTTGAGGATCATCAATCGAGCAAAGTTTCAATTTTCAACCTCGATTACACGTCGACGTTACGGCTTTTGGTACCTTCGTTCCTTCTTTAAATTATTATTGTTACTTTATTTTAATTATTGCACTTAATTTTATTATCTTTAATTATCTATTTGCATAATTAAAATGGAATGATTAAGAGGTATGTTTAAGGGTAAGGGTAAGGGTGCTTCTTCTAGTAGGGGTAACAAGGGCATGAGTAGTTCTTCTAGTCGAGGTAACAATGGCAGGGGTGCTTCTTCTAATCATCCTATTCCTAGACAAGATGATTTGATTGATTAAGTACACAGTGTGTCCCGGATCAAGTACATGGTCAAATTAACTCGATGACGGGGGGAATTGTAGGCCCTAAATACGATAAACATATAGATAGGGAAGCAATGACAAAATTAATTGCGGTGGAGGGTTTACCTTTTTCATTTCCTTCATCTCCTGATTTTATTCATTACATTAGAGATATGTATAATCCCGCTTTTAACGATTTTCCTAGATCAACTGTTAGGAGAGACGTTTTTAAATTTGCATATGAATATCAACAATATTTACGTTATTCATTATATCATTTTCCTGACAAAGTATCTATCACGTCTGATATAGGCCGTAGTACTAATGGTCATGATTATTTAATTGTAACATGTCATTGGATAGATTATAAACGGTCTATGCAAAAACGTATTTTAGCATATAGATATATTGATGATAGGCACATCAGAAATTTTATTGCAGAAAATATTAATCAAGTTTGCGATTATTATGGTATAACTGACAAAATAATGACTGTTATGTTAGATAATGTTTCTTCTAATAATTATGATATTACACTTTTAAAAGATCTATTAACTCAATATTTTCCTAATCATTTTCATATAAAATGTGTGTGACATATTTATAACTTAGTTGTAAATAATGGTCTATAACTTTTTTAAAACATTCTTAATAAAGTACAATTTGCTATAAACTTTATTTTTAGAAGTAATAGAATACAAAGAAAAAAATATAAAAAAACTTGTTACGATTATAGACTACCTTATAGAAAAATTCTCGAAGAAGTAGCGACTGGGTGGAATTCTCTTTATATGAACAACTACTTGTTGCTTGTAATTATAGAAGGCATATAACTTTATTTTTTTAACGCCCATAATCGAAATCCAACTGATATGGTTGTAGATAACGATTGGGAAAAAAATCCAGAACTTATTGTATTTTTAAAGAAATTTTTTCAAGCAACTAAAGAATTTTTTGGTATATATTAGCCTACTATTTCAACTATGTTATTTTATATAGCTCTAATATTTATGTACTTAGTGAATATATGAAAAATCATCTTATAAGGCACCTATTAAAAAAATATTTATCAAATTAAAAAATACATTTTTTAATTATTTCCACTATTTATATTATTGATGTTGTATTAAATCCGACTATTAAAATAGACAATTGTAAAGCACTTATTAAAATTATTTATGATTATATAGCAGTACTTCCACCTCCAACTTCAAAAAATCCAAATGAACAACCACCTAAGGAACCAACTAAAGAAGAAGTTTTGTCTAGCATACACGATGAATGCAAAAAGGTATATACGCATTACCAATAAGAAAGTGTTAGCAACCAACCGGCTTCCATACCATCTTCTTCTTCTTCATTACAACCTCAAAAAAGACATATTGTTTCTGCGGCCAGTATTGAAAGTCTTAGACATAGAATGTTTAGTGGTACCACTACTAATCAAGTTAGCGAGTTTGATGTTTTTATTTTGCAGGGTATTGTACCATACCAAGCAGTTCTCAATAAAGAAGGACGTGAAGACTTGCTGAAATACTGAAGGGGGAATGAGAAGACATTCCCGATACTATTAAAGATGGACCGAGATGTGTTGAACATTCAAGCGTCATCAACAGCGTCTGAAAGCGCTTTTTCTGCCTGAAGATTTTAAATAGGAGAGCACATACACTCATTAGCGGGAGACAGCTTGCAGATTGCAGTTTTATTCAGAGATTGGATACGAGCGGAGCGTAGAAAGTGCGGTCAACCGGAGATCAACGAAAAAGACGATGAAAACTACAACAAAATCTTATCCGACAGAGGTGGAAGCGACGTCGAGCAATTTGACCAACAAATTACAATTTCAACCGAAGAACCACAAGACATTGTAAAGAAACTAGAAAATGTGTTTATAAATATGTGATTTTTTTAGTTGCAATTTTACTATGTTATTTGTAACTTTCAACACCACAAAGTTGCAATTTTGAAATTGTATTACAAAAAAATCATATTTCTATTAAATAATATAAGAGGCACAAAAACAGCCTTGAGATGTTTTTATTACACTATCTTGTTCAATTATTGAGTTGTTTATATATGTTATTTTTTAAAATTAAGTGCAAAAAAAATCGGAAAACCCGATCTCGCCCCGCCCTGATAAGACCGATTCCTTTTTTCTGACGCGAATGGGACATCGGCGGATCCCGCCAGTCCCGCCGGAAGATCGGTCTCGCCCTCCCCAATCCCGTCAGGTCCTGTCCCGCCGTGACCTGCCCCGCTTCGAACCCGGCTCACTGGACACCCTAGTTTAAACAGAATAAAGCTAGAAAAATTTGACTGTTATTGTGAGTTATCTGTTCTCTTTACATTAGAATTAATTAGATTTGGAGGACCCATCCACATTAAACTTTGACTTAAGATTTTCAAATTAAACAATATACTATAATTGTTAAAAAAGAATTACGGTTTAACTTATTCTCTGTCTCTTAGAAAATTGACAGAACATCGTTGATTCTCTTTTTCCTTTCCGTAATTTCCAATTAGTATGTGTGTGTGTGTGTTTCTAATGCATATATTTTTGACATTTCATATTCTAAATTGGCTCAACCCATCATGAATAATTCAATACCAACTGGAATTAACTGGATTTGGGGACCAGAGATGTAAGAGGGAATATAAAAATTTTCCGAAAAATTGATATGGAAAAATATCCATTATTATAACATTAATCAAAAGAACAGTTATGAGAATTCCATATTTATTGCTCTTCATTTGTTTGGGCATCATATATAATCAAAATAAAAAATAATTTTAAAACAAAAGTTATGCCGGTGTAGGGCGGTTTGAAAACAGATTTTTTTGCTATGCGGGGCGGGGCGGGGCGGATTAGTGTCTTCATGGGTTTACGCAGGTTTGCCCCGCAATCGCCCCGCCCCGCACCGTTTGCCATCCAATAATTATAACGGCTCCGTCCCGGAAAAAAAACATGCATTAAAAAATAGGGTAAAGTGGAGCCTTACAAAAAATTGAATTATTTGACTAATAAAATATGGTCGGTACTGGTGCATTTTTTTTCTACGACTGTGCACCCTGCGCTTTCATTTTCCATTATGATCAAAGTTTAATAAAGAATCAAAACATAATTGCAGAGAGGGCAATCATTGATCAATTTATTATAAGGATGACGTGGATAATTATCTTAATGATAAAAATATGTAATCCCGAGATATATTTTAATCGATTAGATGAAATGAAAGAACAAAAATTGAAAAGTTTATCTATATACCTATTGCACTGATTGCTAGTGTCATTTAAGAGTGTAATTTATTTTTATGTCCTTATATAATCTAAATAACATACAACGCATCATGCATGTGAATAGCAAGATCTTCATATTGTTGCAAACAGAGAACAAATGAGCTTTAATTTGTAAGAAAGAGTAAATTAACAGTGTAGACAAATATAAGGCCTAGATGCTAATTTTGCTTGGTTTACAATCCTTTTTTAAAAGGTTAAATCAATTGATAAATATAGTTTATCAATTATATTTGACGTTATTTTGGTTCAAAATATTTAAGTCGTACGTATGGATCATACTCATACTCTATTTGGCTTTTAAAAAAGGGTCAATTGGTACACAAATTAGGACACAAGGACCATTTGTCAAATATTAACCCCCACAATGCAGTAATATATAGATTAAATTAAAAAGGATCATCACTCTCAAGTCTCAGCACTGAATATTATCATCAGTTTTGTGGTGGACCAAAGCATCTTATCAACAGACTCCTTTGATAGTGGAGGAAAAAAAAAGTGAGAGCACAAAATAATAATAATAAAAAGTATGTAGGAAAGAAGTATTTGACATTTCACTTTCAAGATCCCTTCATATATCACTTATATATTAATTTTTCTCTTTCCCACTATTTACAAGCTTACCTCCTAGGCAATAACTATGAGAAGATTGATTATTAATTTATATACTTCTAATAATGCTATATAATTATCAGGAGCTTAATGCATCGGAATGCCCTATTAATGCTATATAGTATATATTCTCTGAATACTTATCTTGAATTAATTATTTCCCTTCTTGTCTCATTTTGGTTTACTTTAATTACTACTATTTGACAATACAAATGACTTACTCAGCTTCCTTTATAAAAAAAAATCCACTTTTAAATTCTTATGTCATAGTAGTATACCTTTTTTTTGATTGGAAAAGCATATATGATTTGGTCCATCAAGCAATATTCAACCAGTAAAAATATTTTCAATTGTTATTGTTGTTGATGTTATCGTTTTGTTGCTAAGATTATCATCTTGTTTGTTATAATAGTTATTGGAAATGTTATAGTGATTTGATATATTTCTAAAAGTAGAAATCGCTTATAAATTTTTATAAGTTACGGTAAGCTTTGCTCATAAATATCATGGGAGAAAAATAATGACAATGAAGGAATAGAACAAGTAACTAATAAGCCAAAGATATAAATACAACAAGAAAGAGGGACCATTTTGAAAACCTATACCGGACAAAAAGGGTATAAACTGCAAATATAATCTCCAATAGATTCCGTATTCTCTATTTGTACGACCGGAACAAGTCCACTACTTTAAATTTTCAAAAAAGCATATCCTCTCGCCTAACTTTTCATAATCGAATTGTTCCGGTTGCATTTTGATTAATTTTATAGATACCTATTATTTTTCGTTAGTATAAATATCGGATAACTTTAATCATTAAATTTTGAACAGGTAGAAGAAAATTGCCTAAATTTTTTTGCTCCGCTAAAATTTTCTATGACTTATTATTTTATATAAAATATGTACATAACTTAATTTGATAACAATACCTATTATCTGTGAAGTTTTAGATATCACAGAGGGAAGTAGGATTCTTTTTTGTTTTTTGTTATAGAAATAAATCAATTAACATTATATTATGACAACATTTTTCCAAGAAAAAAGGAATAGCACTAAACCATTCTCCACTTGACCACCCCACTAGTTCAGTCACCATCTTAGAATTATCATGACTCTTGTTATCTAAATTTCATTAAATCTTGAAATCAAAAGCAAAAAAAGCAGCACTACTTTTTATTCAAAATTTCACAACCTTATATATTCACCTCATCACTTGCTCTCCAACACTCCTCGAACGAAGAAGATGAAGGTGAAGAAGGGATGGCTCGCGATTCAAGTAGGATTAGAAGAAGAAGATGGTGGAATTCAAAGATTTGTTATTCCAATTTCATATCTTTATCATCCTTTTCTACAAAAGCTTCTTGATAAAGTGTTGGAAATTAGCCTTTGGCGGGGAGATGCGTCCACCCATCTTTGATGAATTAAACACTAGTGTTCCGCATGTTGGAGACCTTGTCTCTTCGCACATGCATGATCTACGAAGTGAGTAGATGACCGTAGGGCCAAGAATCGTCTAATTTCGTTGAGAAATGAAAGAGATATTGGTCCACGAAGTAAGGTGTTTGAGACATGAAAATGTGGTGTGGGACAAATCTACCACATCGGTGGGAATAAGAAGAATTGTTCTCTATATAAGTCTCTAATTGGTAAAGGGTTTGGGACCCTAAGGGGTATCCCATGTGTTTAAAGGAGGGAAGACCTAGATGTGCTTGGGTTCAAGGCTAAGCCCACACGCGCGCCGCCGCCCGCCCGTCCCGTCTGGTTCCTGGCCGTGGGCCGTTCTGATATTATCTTTTTGGACCAGAGAACTCTGCCAGATGTACAGTTTGATCCCTGAAGTTTCAGATGTACAGTTTGGACCAGAATTCTTTCATATGTACAGTTTGGTCCATGAAGTTTCAATATTTACAGTTTGGTTCCCAGAGTTTCTGGGAAGGTGACGAAAGGCAAAAAGCCTACCGTTGGGACTATTTTTTGAGGCATTAATCAGCCATTACTTGGCTGATTAACTCTCCATTAATCAGCCATTACTTGGATGTTTTAATGGCCTCTCTTAATGGTCATTACAGCCTTGTTTTGGCAGTTGAACAGCCCCTCTTGCATGCTATATATTGAGCAGTTGTTGGCTCAATTTTGGACAGTAGAAAAATGCTTAAAACAGGCAGAAAACCACACAGAAAACAGCACTGGAAACACAACAAAATAGGCAGAAACATAGACGAAAATACAGTGCAAAACTGACTGAAAAACAGTCACGAAAACAGCTCAAAACAGTGAGCAAACTATGATGGAAAAACAGTGAACAAACCCTCACGTATACACAAGATATACACTTCAGAGACACACTATATACATAGAGACAAAAGAGAAGAGTAGAGAGAAACTCTTCCTTCCTATTCCATATCTTCAGCAAGTCAAGTCATATTTGTTTTCTTCGCCAGGCTCAACCTATTGGCTTTGAAGCGTTGAGATTAAATTGTTGTTTTATCTTGGGAGACTATTGCCCGCTAACGTAAAAGCATATATACGGGGCAATCTTGTCTTAAGGATAGAGGGCTATCCTCGACTCAATACACAACGTTATAACCATCCAGATTTAGTTGTTTCTTGATTTCAGGATATCAACATTCAAGACACAACAAACTTGCGACAGTTCTCAACATTGGCTTTGCAAGGTGATCAAGATTCAAGACACAATACACATGCGGTAGTTTTGAAGATTGACCATTTATTTATCCTTTCGAACATTTGTAATAGTTATTACTTCCCGTACTGTTCTATAAAGTACCATAGAAACACCAACATAAAGCTCATGATGTTTATGGCTACCATGTTGATGGACCCTTAAAGCTACCATGCTCCGTCGACGACTTCCTCCATATACGGTGGCGGATTGAGAAGGAACCTAACCGGAGCCACCACCACCTTTCTAGTGCTTTGTCCTTTAACTCATGTAGATTAGTACTCAACTACTAGGGTTTCGGTCTTGTAATTAAAAGTCTAATTTAGTTTTTCTTGATAAATTTTCAACTTTTGAGGTTACTAATGAAATATCGACAAATTTTTATTTTTATCGTTATAATATCTGCATATTTAATCTTTAATTAATTAAAATATTCTATTGTAATTTCTCAACTACTCATGTGTCTATGTTACATTCCTACTGTTACTTTGGTGTAATGGATACGAAAGACAATGTAAATATAACTTATTTTCATTAAATTAGGTTATGTTCTTATTACTTTATGTTTCGAAGTAAGGGAAAACTTTCCAATTATTCTATCACCTTTTTTTTTTTTTTGAGAGAGAGTAAATAATGAACTTTAATTTATTCTTTTCTTGACTCCCAGTTAGCATAATCTCTTTTACTTTTTGTGTTCGACGATGACGATGACGATGATGATGACGATGATAAAGAACAATATAATGTCATAAATTAAAACAGGTACCTTTTAGTTTTCGACCAATTTTGCATGTCTACTCCCTAATTTTTTGACTAATTCAAACTCTGGTCCACCATCTAAATTTAGGTAGTAATATGTATCATGTACATTAATCCATCAATATATAACGCAAATCACGCAAGCAAGTCTTAAAAATGATTGGCTTTCCTTTTTCACTTTACTTTTAGATACAAACTAGTTCAATTATTGGGATTAACTATTGATTTGTAGGTTTACTTGAAGATAATTTGTTAGTAAACAGTAAAAGTTAGCTGAAATCTTTAAAAATGACTCTTAGATGTTTCAAAAGGTGGCTTCCACCACACAATGCATATATTCCCTCCGTCTTAATTTATGTGGCGCTATTTGATCGAGATCGAAGTTTAAAAAATAAAGAAAGATTTTATTATGTTTACCAAATAACATTTACTTTAGTGCCTACTTTTGTTGATTTTTCTTCTCAATAAGTACATCTTCAAAATTAAGTGAGACCCAACAAGGATAAAATAAGGATGGTGCCATTAAATAATTGTCAAATTAGGAAATATGACATTTTTTTGGGTACAAACTAAAAACGAAATGGTATAACATAAATTGAGACAGATTCTTGATAAGCTCTCACATTTTCAGCAAAAGAGAAAAAATAACTACCGTCCTACCAAAGACATTTTTATTAATATATTATTACTCAAATAATTGTCAAAAACATTCTCCGATTTTTCAATAATATTATTAATTTTTAATATATATTTTCTAAAAAAAATTCCAATCACCAATTTTCAAACAATAAAAGATATTTTCTATGAAAAATCATTTCTAAAAAACATTATTTTTCTTACGAAAATGACTTCCAGCCTACAAACCAAACTTTAATCCTCTCCAATCGAATCATGTTGGTTACGTAATTTGCTTTTGGAGCTTCATTGACCTATTCAGAAGGCAACCTTGGTGTATTGCGATAATATTAGTGTCATCTACCTCTCTGGTAATTCGGTTCAGCACCTATGCACTAAGCATATCGAGATAGACATTCACTTTCCACGAAAAGGTTGTTCGTGGTCAAGTTCACGTCTGCCATGTCCCGTCGAGATATCAAATAGCTGACATCTTTACAAAGGGTCTTTCCTCGGTCCTTTTTGAAGATTTTAGGGGCGGTCTCAGCGTTCGAATACCGCCCGCTATGACTACGGGGGTGTGTTAGAATTACCGTAATTAGTGTATATGAATTAGATAATGTTTAGTCTCCTAGTTTAGGCAATATTGTAATATAATTAGTATTACACACTTACCATAATTATTGTATTACCATAAATGTAATTCAAGTAGAATAAGATTTTAGGAGTAGAATAGGAATAAGATTCTCCTATTATGTAACTTGTATAAATAGTCTTTCAATTAATAAAAATAATGAAGGAATTATTTCTTTAAGAATTAAGAAAGAAAAGTAGACAGTAAGACTTAGCTAAGCTTTCAATATTAAACTTTCCAGGAAAAAAGCAATAAGATCCACTAAGCATGTAATTGTGTGTGTATCAACTATCAACAGCCACTTTAATTCCCTGTTGTGTTGTAGGCAAATTAAAGTGAATTAAGGTACGTACTACAACATTGGTTAAGTACGATATATATATAAATGTTGATTGATTATGACTAAGCAAACTTTAACTTCATCTACACTAATATTTTACTCACTAAATTATATAGTTTAGTACTGCCTTTTCAGTTCGGCTTAGGGGCACCCCCTAATGAGGTGTGTTGTGTTATTCAGGTCATGAAAGGTTATATACTGTGGTCGTTTCCCCCCTCATTTGGTGTCCGATATACGCGTTGAGATCCGATTAAGTTCAGATTTGTATAGAAAAATTTCATAGTCTGATATACGCGTTGAGACCCGATTAAGTTCAGATTTGTATAGAAAATTTTCATATTGGGAGATAAAACACTTACTAACAAAGACAATTCATAACTAAGGGCAGGGCTCCATAACTAGAGATTTCTAGTTTTATAGGATAAATTGATAGAGAATACGTTTATATTCTTCATATATTCTGTAATTATTATTTTGGTGTAATTATGTAAAGTAGATATTCTCGTACAATTATAATTGTAATTGTAAACAACTATATATATATTGCATTAATGAGAATAAGTCAAACCCTAATCCCACTCCTACCCTAAAAATCGGCGACCCCCCCCCCCCTTATTTCTGCAACTGTCTTATGACCCCTACCAAACTTAGTCAGGCCTCCAACACTATGAATCTCCAGCAGCCCGACGACGCCTGATACATGAATACGGGTGCCACATCTCACCTCACTCGTGACTCTGGTAATCTTCCTCGACTATTTAATTTGAATAATCCTCAATTTATTTTGGTCGAAAATGACAATTCCATTCCAATTCAAAGTTATGGCACCACTCAAACATCACCTCACCCTCCCCCTCCCTTTACCATAAAAATATCATATATGCTCCTAACATCATTAAAAAACTTAATATCTGTTAGAAAATTTACTAGTGACAATTTTGTATCTATTGAGTTTGACCCTTTTAGTTTTATGTGAAGGACCTATGTACGGGGACAACTCTTACGAGATGCAATAATGTGGGAAACTTATATCCTTTCTCATCCAATTCCGCTGCAAATGTCAATCCACCAACCTCTCTAGCTGCAATCTCTCCATCAATTTGGCACGGTAGACTCGGACACCCGGGAGCACTAGTTTTTAATTTTCTTAGAAGTTAAAATTTCATTCAATGTAATAAAGGGAAATTTACCCATGCCTGCTACTATTGTCCTTCAGAAAAGCATGTTAGACTTCCTTTTCAATCTTCATTGAGTGTAAATTTTTCTCCTTTTGATATTATTCATGCGGATTTATGGACATCTCTCATTACTAGCAAACTGGGTCACAAATACTATTTGGTGTGTTTTGGATGATTTTTCATTTTCTTTGGATTTATCCTCTAAAATATAAGTCCCAAGTTTACTCATTTTTTCTTGAATTTAAAGCATATGTTAAAACCCAATTTGAGAAGACGATCAAAATATTTCAATGTGATAATGACCATGAGTTTGATAATTTCCCCTTTCATAAATTTTGTGCGGACAACGGAATGATGTTTCGATTTTTTTGCCCCCATACCTCACCTCAAAATGGTAAAGTCGAAAAATCCTGCGCACCATCAACAATAAGATCCGTACTATGCTCTTCCATGCTTCCATTCCGCCTTCCTTTTGGGTCTACGTAGTGCATATGGCATCTTACCTTCTTAATATATTGCCAACGCGAACTCTTTAAAATAAAACTCCAACTGAAATTCTCTTCCGTCAGATCCCTTCTTATGACCACCTTCGGATTTTTGGTTGTCTATGCTACCCGAATCTCACCTCCACAACCCCTCACAAATTAGCACCTATGACTACTCCTTGCATTTTCTTGGGTTTTCCGTTGAATAATTGAGGGTACTTATGCTATGATTTGTCCACAAATAAAATCCTAGTCTCTTGCCATGTCACATTCGAGGAGAACATTTTCCCATTTGCAAACATTCGAAAATTTCAAGTCACTGACTATGGCTTCCACGATGATTCAGACATTTCCCCTCTCATTAGAAATATAATACATGGAGCTAGTAGTCCGGCTCATTGCTCACTGCCTACTGCCCCCTCCAGCGTTCCCGCCGACCACCCTATTTCCCCCGTCGACCACCCCACTGCCCCCGTTGACCACCCCATGCCCACAGCCTACTAAACCCGTCGACCATCCAACTTCCCCCGTCAACCACCCTCGCCTCACATCGCTTCTATCGCTCTGCCCCTACCCCACTACTCATCACACATCGCCTCGCCACGCCCCCACCGCCTGGGCCCCTATTTTGACACACTGCATGGAAACCCGTGCCCAACACGAGATTTTCAAACCGAAAGACGACTTTAACCTATCCACTCAAACTATCTCACATCTACCTAAAATATCAAAATTAGCCAAGTATGACCCGAATTGGAATGCGGCCATGCGTGAGAAATTTGATGCGCTTACTACACAGCACACTTGGTATCTTGTTCTAAAACCAGAGGGGGTCAATGTGATTCATTGTATGTGGCTATATCGTCACAAATTAAGGGATATTGGTGAGCTTGAACTCCATAAGGCGAGACTTACGGTAAATGGCTAAGACCAGACTGATATCCTATACGGACGCCGATTGGGGAGACTGTCCCGACACACACCGATCTACTTCCGGCTATTGTGTATTTTTGGGTGATAACCTCATTTCGTGGTCTGCAAAACGGCAAACCACGCTTTCCCGTTCGAGTGCAGAAGCAGAATATAGAGGCGTTGCGAATGTTGTTGCCGAAACTTGTTGGCTCAAAAACCTCTTTATAGAGCTTCATTGTCCCTTACGTAAGACATCTATTGTCTATTGTGATAACGTATATGTTGTCTACTTGTCTCATAACCCGGTTCAACATCAACGAACGAAACATATTGAGATAGATATTCATTTTGTTCGTGAGAAAGTTGTCATGAGACATGTTCGGATGTTTCATGTTCTTTCTTCCTATCAGTACACATATATATTTACTAAGGGACTTCCTCGACAGATGTTCCTTGACTTCAGATCCAGTCTGAGCGACCGACATCCTCCCGCTCCGACTGAGGGGGTGTGATAGAGAATATATTTATATTCTCCATATATTTTGTAATTATTATTTTGGTGTAATTATGTAAAGTAGATATTTTCATACAATTAAGATTGTAATTATAAACAACTATACATATTGCATTAATGAGAAGACTCCATAAATAAGTAGAATTACACAATTCTACATAAATAATCTTCCTTGTTTACTAAAATTGGGAGGGAGGAGGTATATCAAAAATAAATAAGACGAGAATTGTCCAAAAAAAGTATTGCATGTGATAACATTGGATAAATAGTATTGGTTACTGCATTACTAAAGGCATAATGATAATCGTGGCTAGGTGCATGAACTAGTTTACTTAAATTGGTTAAGAAAATGATTATATTTATTCATCAAAATTGAATTTATAAGCATGAAAGAACGAACACCTCTAGTGATTGACACATGTGACAGAGATTTTCAAACTGTATCATTCTCTTTGCCTCCACTATAAAAGTTGTGGAAGACAATGAAGGAATAGAACATGAAACTAATAAACCCAAATGTAACAATACAAGAAGAAAGAGGGACCACTTTTAGAAACCAATACCGACCAAAAGGGTATAACTGCAAAATAAAATCTCAAAAAGATTTTGTGATCCTTATTTGGTACGGCCGACACAAGTCCACTACTTTCCATTTTTTCGTAAATCAATTGTAACGGTCAGTCCGCTAATTAGTGAGAAGTAAAGTTTTTAAAATGCATTATTAGAGTCGAATGATTGTTTTTTTTTATGAAAAGATCATGTATCTCTCACGGGTTTTGTCAATATGAGATTTGTCTATAATAGTACTTACTATTCATAGGAGATTTTGTTGGAGATAAAATCGTACGGGAATAGTAAATAACTATTACAAGTGATTCGAAATGATAAACAACAAAGATTACAATAACAAGTTGTCAATTTTTTAATCTTGAGCTAGAACTTCAAATCTGGATCTTGTATTCAGAACTACAAAAACATGAACTGCTACACTTGTGGCTTGTAGAACCGTTGAGAATTCGAACAATTAGAGTCCTTTGAGTTTCAAGTTCACACCTGAAACACTTAACAACTAATTAGATAATCACAACACCATCGGCTGAGTCGAGAGATGTCTCTCTGTCTTTAAGACAAAATTGCCCCCGTATATAGGCTTTACGGAAGTGTAGGCAATAGTCTCCCAAGATAAAACAATAAACTATCAAATGTGCACACAAATGACCCCAACGAAGAACACGAATAAAGAAGATTGCTATCAGAAAAATCTGATATCTTTGTGGTGTTGTTAACTTGTGTGTAAGTCTATATAATTGAGTCAAATGCCTCAATTTATAGGTGTGCAAGATGGCTCTTCATATGCCTATGTAGTGGCCCTTCAATGCCAAGTAATGGCCATTGAATCCCCATGATGACCAACCAAGTAATGGCACAAGTAATGACCATTTAAATGACATGCAATGACCCTTTAATTCACAAATTAATGTAGCCAAATAATGGTTGATTTATGGAGGAAAAACTGTCATTTTAATGCTCCAAAACCTCTCCATAATCAGCCAAACTTTTGGAATTCTGTCCGGGTGGTGCCGCGGCCCTTTCCGGTGCCGCACCATCTTAATCCTTCATTCGTTTACCGATGTGGAACACTTGTTATTTAGCCAATAACCGTCCATTATTGTATGTCTCAAACATTTACTTACGTACCAATATCTCTCTCTTTCACTAACGAAATTTACGATACTTGACACTACGAGTGCACGTGTGTGAAAACGACGTTTTCGACGTGCGAGGCCTCAATTGTTCGAGTCATAAATAATGGGATAAACTTAATTCTACATTAGTAAATTTCCAACAGATTTAACGTTCTCATTGAGATTTATTTCACCATAAATCAAATTCACACGAGTAACATGAGTTCTGATGCCAATTTCAATAATCCAATTCACTAATGTTATCACCCGCGACTTTTAGAGACGCAATATGCAATCGTAATAGCTCAGCCTAGCTAGTAGCAATATTGGACGACGTGGTTTTAAAATATGTCACTTATAAGTTCATATGCAGCTGCGGGCTAGATAGATTTTCTATATAATTTATCATATTTTACTTTATGTTGTTACTACATGCATGCTTGTTGCTTTCACTTCATTGTCTTATTCTCTTGTTATTGTTAGACAAGTGTATATTCCTGTGATATACATAGTGTATATCACAGGAATTTGGTCCATAATAGGATTGTAATTGAAAGACTATATATACAATTTACATATTTTCATAATAGGAAAACCTTTTCCCTATTCTACTCCTAAAACTCTATTCTAGTAGTACAAGACTTCTATAATTATGGTAAGTGTACAATGCTAAATAATACAAATATTCTACACTAATTACAATCCTAATATGGACCAAAGTCCCGTGATACCCGCCTCTGCCCCGAGTCATAGACCAGTCACTCGTAGTCAACGGGGGATTTTTAAAACAAAAGTACATTTTAATTTACATTATAATGTTCTTAGATCACCCTTATCCCGTAATCTTGTGTCTGCATTAAATGACCCGAACTGGAAAATTGCTATGACCGATGAATATAATGTTCTTATTGATAATAAGACGTGGGAGTTGGTGCCCCGTCCATCTGGTATTAATATTATTCGGTCTATGTGGATTTTTGCTCATAAGGAAAATTCAGATGGATTTTCGACTATTGGATTCACTCACAGCAGGTCGGATAATTCCTTATTCATCTATCGTCGTGGTTCGTCCTTGGCCTATATTCTGTTATATGTGAATGATATTATTCTGACTGCCTCTTCTAATGCATTACGTCAGTCTATCATGACAATGCTCATCTCTGAGTTTACTATGAAAGACTTGGGGCCCTTGAGTTATTTTTTGGGAATTGCTGTCACTCGTCATGTAGGTGAGTTATTCTTATCTCAACGGAAGTATGCAGCTGAGATCATTGAGAGGGCTGGATTTCATCCTGTAAGTTCATTTCCACTCCCGTTGATACTAAGCCCAAGCTTAGTGTTGCGGCCGGCGCACCATACAAGGATTCGACCCGATATTGCAGTCTTGCAAGGGCCCTTCAGTATATTACATTCACGAGACCAGATATTACGTATGTTGTACAACAGGTGTGTTTGTTTATGCATGATCCCAGAGTTGAGCACATGAATGTGCTCAAACGCATCATTCGGTATATTCAGGGTACACTTGACTATGGCTTGCATCTATATCCTTCTTCGACGTCAACACTTGTCTCGTATACATATACTGATTGGGGTTGCTGTCCAGACACCAGACGGTCTACGTCTGAATATTGTATGTTTCTTGGTAATAACTTGGTCTCATGGTCTGTCAAGCGTAAGTCAACTTTATCACGCTCTAGTGCAGAGGCCGAGTATCGAGGGGTAGCCAATATGGTATCTGAATCATGTTGGTTACATAATCTTCTTTTAGAGCTTCATTGTCCTATTCATAAAGCTACCTTGGTTTATTGTGATAATATTAGTGTCATCTATCTGTCTGAGAATCCGGTTCAGCACCAGCGCACTAAACATATCGAGATAGACATTCATTTTGTTCACAAAAAGGTAGCTCGTGGAAAAGTACGCGTCTGTCATGTCCCTTCCAGGTATCAAATTGCAGACATCTTTACAAAGGGTCTTCCCTCGGTCATTTTTGAAGATTTTAGGGACAGTCTCAGCATTCGAAGACCGCCCGCTATGACTGCGAGGGTGTGTTAGACAAGTGTATATTCTCGTGATATACATAGTGTATATCACGGGGCTTTGGTCCATATTAGGATTGTAATTAGTGTAGAATATTTATATTATTTAGCATTGTACACTTACCATAATTATAGAAGTCTTGTACTACTAGAATATGGTTTTAGGAGTAGAATAGGAAAAATATTTTCTTATTATGAAAATATGTAAATTGTATATATAGTCTTTCAATTAATGAAAATAATTAAAAAATTATTTATTTCAGTTATTATTACTGATTATTATTACCGTTGCTTTTCATATCTACTTAAGTCGGGGTCTATCAGAAACATTCTTTATATTCATCACAATGTAGAAGTAATTAAGGTGTGCTACACTCTACCTTTCCCATACACCCTCTAGTGAGATTATAATGGGATTATTATTATTGTTATTATTATTTCCTTAATTTAAAAACTATGCATCTTGTTATTCGTCGTTTATGGTAGTTTTAATTTATATTTATTCTTAACACCTACTTTCATCATCTTCTAAGTTCTAACTCCTTGCTTTATAGAAATTAGTCAATTTGACATTATCTTTTCTTCTCAAAGAAAGGGCTCCACTTAGCCCTCACCCCCCTCCCCCATGAACCCAACCCACCCAGCACGCCATTCTCTAACCAACTTATATATCATCACTCTTTCCATATAAATTACAAAAAAGAATCTTGAAATAAAAATCACCATTTTTTCACAACCTTATATATATACACACACACATAACACCATATATTGCTACACAAACACACACCAATATTCTCCTATAATCACATCCCTCACCACTCCCATTTGAAAACAAAAAGAATAATATTAGTGGTTCCAAAAATGAAGGTGAAAAAGGGATGGCTAGCAATTCAAGTAGGATTAGAAGAAGAAGATGGTGGGATTCAAAGATTAGTTATTCCAATTTCATATCTTTATCATCCTCTTCTTCAAAAGCTTCTTGATAAAGCTCATGATGTTTATGGCTACCATGTTGATGGACCGTTAAAGCTACCGTGCTCCGTCGACGACTTCCTCCATATACGGTGGCGGATTGAGAAGGAACCTAACCGGAGCCACCATAACCACCACCACAAAAACATCCACCAACACCTTCCTAGCACTTTGTCCTTTCACTCATGTTAATCATGAAGTGCTTCCTAGCTATTTTGTAAAGGTGTAGTTCTTTTTTGGTTTTTCTTATTTTCTTTTTAGTTCCTTCTAAAGAAGTAGTGTTTAGACAAAGCAAACCTTCAAAGCAGTACCAATCAAAGGTTGTGGCAGAGTTGTAAGTTCTTTCATCCTCGTGAGATTCCGGGTTTAAACTTTTGAGAATGAAGTCATCTTTGGCAAGGAATATTTTATCACCAAAATGGACTTTTCAGGACGAATTTGGATCGATCATGCCTAAAAAAAGTCTAAGTACCGGATGAAAAAAAAGCATCAAAGCAGTAATAATAGTGAAGTCCTGCTCTGGAAGTTGATTAGAAAAGCAGCTGCATAAAAGGTGTTTGGGTTAAACAATGGTGCAAGACTTTTCAAAAAAAATTGAGCGGATCTGATTTAAAGCGAATAATATCATATCATATGAAAAGTATTTTTAGGCTGAATTAACCCAACAAACTGATAGAGCCTATAGTTTAATTTGAAGATGCATACACAAAAGAAGTATAATGATGTGGATATCGCACGGTTATTTCCGGATAAGCCTATAAATTATGATGATGATAGGAATACGAAGTCGAGATCACTTTCTTTTCCTTTCTCTTCTTTTCTTACTTTTGATAGGGATAGAGTAAAGGTTGAACTTTATTATTGATATATTTATCATTGTGATCATCTTCTTTTTTACTTTGTGCTCGATAAAGATGATGATGTTGAACCTTGTTGCTTATAATAAAAAAAAGTTCGAAAAATATGCATTTTATTTTACTTTTGTTAGTAGCGTTCTTATTTTTATACCATATTGTATATGTGCCACACAAGATTATCTCATTAATTAAACTGTTAAAATATTACTAGTAAAGTTTTAAATAATTCATGACGTAACAAGTACACCCATTATGCAAATTAGTTTACTACACGACAGGTACACCCAATTTCACCAAGCATTTTCTCAATGAATTTTATGTATAATTTTATCACACACACAAAATAGAAAACAAAAACAATAATGGGTTTTGAATACGACGGTCAACTCAGTCAAAATTTTATGTGACTTTGAATATTCTTTATTGGACTAACATTTTAAAAATTAGAAATGATATATATGTGAAGAGTTTCTTAAATCGTAATATTTTTCATAGATAAAATATTTGAAAAGTTATGATAATAAAACAATATTTAACTCCTCAAATGATCGTACTATTAACATTCTCATTGAGACGAGGTGACAATACTTCTTCTCGCCCACCAAAAGTTTAATTAAACCAAATTGTTAGTAAAAGTTAACTAAAAAATTTAGCCTCTCGAATGTTTTCCTCAAAAATACATTTTAAGGGACTTATTCCGTAGTGTTTGTTACGTCCTTGAATGGTAAAAAAGGTTCTCTTCTGAAAACAAATATTTTTCATCAAAATGGGAAAATGATTTTTGTTGTATTCGTAAGTTATATATATTCCTTTAAAACTATCCAAACTCTTATTACACTTGTTTCAATCAACGTTAGGACATTAATAACAACTTTGATTAATACGCAAAAGTATCACCAGAATAGTATTCTTATATCTACTAATTACTACTTCTACTTTTAGGATTTGTCACCTGCTTTTATGTCCAAAAAATGATTTCTAGTATAAAATATTTTTCAAGAAAAATATATTCGATGAAGTGTGTGGTGTCCACCTCACATTTCCAGCTAGCTTGTTCTCTCCAATTGTATCTAAAAGAATTCAATCCGGTGAGTTCTTTCATTGATATTGCTTGCAATATATACATTGGTTATATGCATAATGTAAAGCTAGAAATTAGGGAAAATATTGACTAATTACAACAGAATATATGCTAACCTAATCTAGAAGATTTACATTGAATAAAACATTTATACAAGAATCATTTTCATATATTATATATTTATATGAGGTTCTCGTACGTTGAGACTGTCCCTGAAATCTTGAAATAGCACCAAAGGAAGTCCATTTGTGAAAATACTTGCTATATGATAGCGTGAGGGGACATGTAGGACCCGTACTTGTCCATGAGAAACTTTTTCGTGAACAAAATGAATATTCATTTCCATGTAAAGAATGGATTTTGGCCTAACTCAACCCCAAAGCCCCAAGATCCATTATTTTCATGGTATCAGAAGTCTATGTTATATTTTTTCTCCCCAAATTTCCGTCCAATTTTTGCATCGGTTTTCGAGCCCATTTCTCTCAATTTACGTGCCCATGTCTTCTCTCTTCCTAATTTTTCTTCCAAAATCCCTACATCACGTCTTTGTGTTGCTATTATGGCTAAGAACACGTTTCACCCTGCCCTTACTTTTTCTAACATCACGAATCACATCTCTATCATTCTTGAAATAGAAAACGTCTAATACGCGATGTGGGCCGAACTGTTCAAAGTTCACACACGCTCGCATCAAGTCCTCCATCATATTAGTCTCCCGGCTCCCATGGCTATGGGAATTCCTAAACCCGATGATGATTCTAAATTATGGACGACTCTTGATGCTACCGTTCTTCAGTGGATTTACTTCACTATCTCTACTGACCTGTTGCAAATGATTATCGAACACGATGCTACGGTGATGGAAGCTTAGAATAGAGTACGTGATATATTCCAACGTTTCAGCATATTGCAAAAGGTTGAAAGAATTGGCGGACCAACGAATGTCTTGTCCTTCAAATGGTTGCAGGCCTATCTGGGGCTTATAATGGCGTCGGTACGCTTCTTCGTCAGAGCAGTCCTCTTTCCCAGTTTTATCAGGTATGTTCCATGCTCACGCTCGAAGAAGCCGGATTGGCTAAAAAAGCGGCCATTGAGGCCCCGCCTGTCGTCATGATGACCGAGTCCAATTTTTCTCCCTCCGGTTCCAACAATTCTGGCCAAAACTGCAATAACGGTGGCGGCAAAAATGGGTCGGAATCGCAAAAATAATGGTAAAACCTGTGGCGGAAACCGAGGAGTGAATAACGGGGTGGCAATGGGCATCGGGGCAGTGGGCCGCAAGCCACCATGCCATAGCCATGGGGCCCATGGCCGTGGAACTGGGCCAGTGGGCCTGGGCCACACAACCCCTATTTTCTGTCATCAACCTAGCCATCGTATTGGGCCCAATTTCATTATCCAGTTTCCAGGCCCAATTCTGCCCAGAATTAGTGGGTACCGAGAGCAGTTTCTAGGCCGGGGCAGCAGGCTAGTGTGCTTGGGCCTCGGCCTCCGCAAGCCCATCATGTTGTGGCCCCCACCCCTACCGACAGTGAAGCTGTGATGCATACACTTGTATTAAATTCCTCGGACCCGAACTGGTACATAGACACCGGAGCCACTACTCACATGACGTATGACCAAGGTACTCTCTCGTCTTATTTTAATTTGAGCAACAATCGTGGCATAATTATTGGTAATGGTAATTCAATTCTAATTTGTGGTTACGGTCATAAAACTTTGTCTCCCCCTCATCCACCTCTTGTCTTGAAAAATACCATTCATGCTCCTAAATTGATTAAAAATTTGGTGTCTGTCCATAAATTCATCACTGATAATTCAGTTTCTGTTGTTTTTTTATCCTTTTGGGTTTTCTATGAAGGATTTCAAGACGGGAATTCCTCTCATGAGATGTGATAGTAGTGGAAATCTTTATCCTATCACACATCCGGTCTCTCGAGTCAATCCTTGCTATCTACGTTTGTAGCTCTTGCTCCTTCCTTGTGGCATGCACATCTAGGTCATCCGGGGTCGTTAATTTTGTCTTCCTTAGATAAAAACACTTTTATTTCTTGTAAGGGTACACGTCGTACTCTGATTTGTCAATCTTGTTCCTTAGGAAAAATTGTTAGATTGCCGTTTGTAGGCTCTAAGTCTCGTACTTTAATGTCATTTGATATTATTCATAGCGATTTATGGACATCTCCTGTTCTCAGTTCTTCGAGTCATCGTTATTATGTTATTTTTTGGATGATTATTCTAACTTTTTATGAATTTTTCCTTTGGCGAAAAAATCTCACGTTTTCCACCTTTTTAAAATTTAGAGCTCTCATCCGTATTCAATTCGAACGAAAAATTAAGAATATTCAATGTGATAATGGAAAAAAAATATGATAATGGGTTGTTTCCGAATTTTTGGGGTAATGATGGTATCAATTTCCGTTTCTCTTGTCCTCATATGTCCTCACAAAATGAGAAAGCCGAACGCAAATTCGTACCATTAATAATATTGTCCGAACTTTATTGGTTCATTCTTCCGCACCTCCTTTCTTTTGGCATCATGCTCTACAAATGGCTACCTATCTTCTTAATATTTTTCCTACCAAAGGTTTGACATATTCTTCCCCCTTCAAATATTATATAATAAGACTTCTTCGTTGTCACATCTTAGGGTCTTTGGGTACTTATGTTATCCACTATTTCCGTCCCCCACAATTAACAAACTTCATGCCCGTTCTACCCCTTGTGTGTTTTTGGGTTATCCGTCTAATCATTGCGGTTACAAATGTTTTAATTTATCATCTAATAAAATCATCATTAGTCACCATGTTATTTTTTATGAATCCCAATTTTCGTTTGCTAAGCTAGGTAGTCACGTGCCTAGTTCATATAATTTTTTAAATGACGATCTCTCCCCATTTATTATCCACCATTTATCGGACCTGCCCCGTACCCAAAAATTGCCAGCGGGCTCATTTCCCGCTGGACATACAGTATCATCGCCTCTGCCCACTGTTCCAGTTACGGGTCCAGCAATTAGGTCGTCTCTCGGCCCGATTACGGCCCGGTTTACGCCTGCGTCTCGATTCGATTCGGTGTTGGGCAGCCAGACCCATTTGCCTGGCGGATCCGTCACTTGTCCTGATATTTCCCAAAATTCACCCAATTCTCTCCCGAGTCATTGACCGGTCACTCGTAGTCAACGGGGTATTTTTAAACTGAAAAGACATTTTAATTTAAATTCTAATGTTCTTAAATCCCATCTACCCTGTAACCTCGTGTCCGCCTTAAATGACCCGAATTGGAAATTGACTATGACCGACGAATATGATGTTCTTATTGCAAATAAGACGTGGGAGTTGGTACCCCATCCTTCTGGTGTTAATATTATTCGGTATATGTGAATTTTTACTCATAAGGATAATTCTGATGGTTCTTTTGCGAGGCATAAGGCTCGTCTTGTAGGTGATGGTAAGACTCAGCGGGTTGGCGTGGATTGTGGTGAGATATTTAGTCTGGTAGTCAAACCGGCTACCATTCGCATTGTTCTCAGTCTGACCCTTTCAAAGACTTGGCCCATTCATCAGTTAGAAGTAAAGAATGTTTGCCTACATGGTGATCTTAAGGAGACACTTTATATGCATAAGCCCTTGGGTTTTCGTGACCCCAAATATCCTCATCATGTTTATTTATTGAAGAAGTCATTGTATGGGCTTAAGCAGGCCCCTCGTGCTTGGTATAAGAGATTTGCAGACTATGTGTCGTCTATTGAGTTTACGCACAACATGTCTGATAATTCATTATTCATATATCGTTGTGGTTCTTCCCTGGTTTATAGTATATTATATGTGTATTATATTATCTTGACTGCCTCTACTGATACGTTGCGCAAGTCTATCATGACCATGCTCAGTTCTGAGTTTGCTATGAAAGACTTGGGGCCCTTGAGTTATTTTTTGGGGATTGCGGTCACTAGTCATGCAGATGGGTCATTCTTATCGCAATGTAAGTATGCAGCTGAGATCATTGAGCGAGTTGGTATGTCCTCATGCAAGTCTACTTCCACTCCAGTTAATACTAAACCCAAGTTGGGTGCTGCGGCTAGCTCACCTTACGAGGATTCGACCCGCTATCACAGTGTTGCAAGGGCCTTTCAGTATCTTACTTTCACGAGACCAAGTATTACGTATGTCGTACAATATGTGTGCTTATTTATGCATATTCCCAGGGTTGAGCACATGAATGCGCTTAAATGTATTAGTCGATACATCCAGGGTACACTTGACTATGGATTACATTTATATGTGTCTTCGACCTCTACACTTGTCTCGTATATAGATGCTGATTGGGGTAGATGTCCAGACACCAGACGCTCTACGTCTGACTATTGTATGTTTCTTGGTAATAACTTGGTCTCCTGGTCTGCAAAGCGTCAGTCGACTTTGTCTTGCTCTAGTGTCAGAGGCCGAGTATATAGGGGTAGCCAATGTGGTCTCTGAATCCTGTTGGTTACATAATTTTCTTTTATAGCTTCATTGTCCTATTCAGAAAGCTACCTTGGTTTATTGTGATAATATTAGTGCCATCTACTTTTCTGGTAATCTGGTTTAATACCAGCGCACTAAATATATCGAGATGGATATCCACTTTGTTTGCGAAAAGTAGCTCGTGGACAAGTATGTGTTTGTCATGTCCCTTCCAGATATCAAATTGCAGACATCTTTACCAAAGGTCTTCCCTCGGTCCTTTTTGAAGATTTTAGGGCGATCTCGTCACGAAGACCGCCCACTATGATCAAGTGGTGTGTGTTAAATATACATGTGATATACACTTATCATAAGGAGTGTATATCACGGTTTTGTTCCAGATTTGAAGCTATTCAACCCACCGTGTATATCACAATTTAATGGAAGATTTTAGGTAAATATTATAGTGTAACTTTGTATTAATTAGTATTGTACACTTACCATAATTATAGGATTCTTGTATTACTAGAATAGGGTTTTGAGAATAGAATAGGAATACGATTTTCCTATTATGGAAAATTGTAACTTGTATATGTACTATTTCATTAATGAAAATAATAAAAAGGATTATTTCTTTCACGATGTGTTTAGTGCGTTGATGTTGAACTCGATTTCCAGAGAGGTATATGTCACTAACATTATCACAGTAAACAAATATAGCCTTATGGATAGGACAATGTTGTTCCAGAAGAAGGTTACGTAACCAACATGACTCAGTAACCACATTGGCAACACCTCGGTACTCAGCTTCAACGCTGGAGAGAGATAGTGTGGGTTGGCGTTTAGACGACCAGGAGAACAAGTTATCACCAAAAAAGACACAATAACCAGAAGTGGACCTCCTGGTATCTGGACACCCACCCCAATCTACATCTGTGTAGGAAATCAGAGAAGTTATTGAGGAGGGATAAAGATGCAGTTCGTGATGAAGTGTACCCTGAATGTAGTGCAGGATGCGCCAGAGAGCATGCATGTGTTCATCCATCAGATTATGTATAAATAAGCAGATCTGTTGTACCGCATATGAAATGCCAAGTCTTGTGAATGTGAGATACTGTAGAGCTTCTGCAAGGATGAGGTAGTGAGAAGGATCCTCATAAAGAGTGCTTGACTTAACACTGAGCTTCAGTTTGATATCAACCGGAGTTGGACAAGACTTACACGAAGACATGCCAGCACGTTTAATAATTTCTTCTGCATACTTTTTCTGGGTTCAAAATAGACCTTCTGCATGACGAGTGACTACGATACCCAAGAAGTAACTTAGGAAACCCAAGTCTTTCATGGAAAATTCAGAGCTGAAAAGTGTCATGATAGAATGGCGAAGAGTATCAGAAGAAGTGGTGAGGATGATATCACCCACATATAGAAGAATGTAAGCCATATCATTGCCTTTTCGGTAGATGAAGAGAGAGTTATCAGACTTGCTATGAGAGAACCCAATTGAAAAAACATAATCAACAAACCATTTGTATTAGGCTCTGGGAGTTTGCTTGAGCCCATATAACGATTTCTTCATAAGACATACATGATTAAGACATTCCGGGTCCCTAAAACCCAAGGGTTGATGCATGTACACTTTTTCATTCAGTTCACCATGTAAAAATGCATTCTTAACATCCAACTGATGAATGAGCCATGATTTAGAGAGAGCAAGACTGAGCACGGTGCGAATGGTTGCCGTTTTGACAACCGAGCTGTAAGTTTCTCCACAATCCACACAAACCTGTTGACCTGCACCATCACCTACAAGACGGGCTTTATGCCTCTCAAAAGAACCATCAGATTATTCTTTATGTCGAAAAATCCACATAGAACGAATAATATTAACATCAGACGGACGGGGCACTAAATCCCACGTCTTATTTTTAATAAGAGCATTATATTCATCATCTATAGCCATTTTCCAATTCGGGTCTTTGGGTGCAGACACGGGGTTACGTGGTAAAGGTGATTTTGTGGCATGAGTGAGGAGGCCATGGTGATATATTATA
This sequence comes from Anisodus acutangulus, assembly GCA_029783415.1. Taxonomy (NCBI): domain Eukaryota; kingdom Viridiplantae; phylum Streptophyta; class Magnoliopsida; order Solanales; family Solanaceae; genus Anisodus; species Anisodus acutangulus. Next base: position 277,771 of record CM056504.1, read on the forward strand.
TTTGGTTTTAAAATACCATATTGGCTTCTTATAATGGGTTTGTGGTCCGAACTTGAAGTTGGTTGGAAAATAGGTAGAAGTGAAATGGACTGTGTAGGCTGGATTGGGCCTGGGCCTCTGACGGTAGGCTGAGAAGTGGACTGAGAGGCAGTCTGGGATAGATAGACTGGGCAGTCCGGTGGAACTGCTGCCTGGTGAACTAGGTTGCTGAGGACTGGGCAGCGGAGATATGAGTTGTGGTGTTTGGGTCGGCTCATTTTGGAGAGGTATTGGCTTATTTTGAATGTGGTGAATAACATAAGGGGAAAACCCAACATCTAGAAAATCATATGTTAATGAAGTGGGGTTATGCAGCTTTGAAAACGGGAATTGGATTTCATCAAATAAAACGTGGTGACTAATGATAATTCTATTTGAAGACAAAACATAGCATTTGTAACCGCAATGATTTAATGGATAGCCCAAAAAGACACAAGGTGTGAAACGGGGTTGAAACTTATTTATCGTAGTGGCAGGAAAGAGGGGAAAACATAAGAAACCGAAAACACGTAAGTGGGAACAGGATGTGTCTTTTTGGTACAGAATATTTAGAGGAGATTGACAGGTGAGAGTTTTACTTGGTAAGATGTTACGGAGATATGTTGCTATTTGTAATGCATAGTGCCAAAATGAAGGAGGGAGTGAAGCATGAGCCATCAAAATTCGAATAATGTTGTTACTAGATCGGATTTTTCTATTTTGGGAATAAGTATGAGGACAGAAAAAATGAAAGAAAATTCCTTTTGCTTTACAAAGACTCAAAAAGGACCATTATCACATTAGATATTTTTTTTTACTCACTTTCGAATTGGGTTTTAATGTAGGCTCGAAAAGTGATAAAGGTTGAATATACTTGAGATTTTTTGGAGATGGGGAAAGTCCATAAAAAAATGAAAAATTATCCAAGTATAGCACATAATATTTGTGACCCGAAGAACTAAAAACAGGAGATCTCCACAAATCACTATGCAAAATATCAAAGGGCATAGAAGTAGAGTTATGAGAATCAACAAATGGCAATTTAACATGTTTACCAAGAGAAAATTAATGACAAAGACTAGAGTTTCTTATTTTAGTACATTCAATCAAATTATTTCGCCTAAAGAAACAGGTGCTCCCGGGTGACCTAAACGGTCATGCCAAATAGAAGATAATAAAGCTGCAAAAGTGAATGGAGAAACGACTTGATTTGTGGTAGTGGTGGTGATGGGATATAGCTAGGGATGGCAGGTGGGTATAATTTTGCAGATTCCGCACCGCACCAGCCCCAATTGGGGCGGGTATGGGTATAACTTTGGCGGGTAGTAGGCGGGTATGGGTATTGAAAATGTACCCGTCACGGATAGGCGGGTAGGTGGTGGATTTGCAGTAATATCCGCCTACCCGCCTACCCGCCCGCCTACCTACCCGTCCGCCTACCCGCCTAACTTATATAGCTAAAATAATATCTGAGTTTTGTCTACATTTGTAATATATAGTTATTTGGGTGGATAATTTTTTGGGTTTCTTGGAAATTTTATTTTCTTGATTCTTTGTTGTGCAATGGGGAAGAGGTGCAAAAAATGGAGAATTCTGATGGTGAAAAAATCTGGAATTCTCCTCCCTCTCTCCCAAAGAAAATGAGATCGTGACAGTATTAATTCTTGACTCAAAATTTTGGGATAATTTTTGGAATTTGAATTTTTGGGATCATGTGTGATCACTAATTGATCAAAAATGAATTGATTACAAAATATGGCGGCAAAGTCTGGCGGGTATTGGCGGGTGACGGATATCCACTTGGGTGGTGGAGCGGGTGTGAATTTAGGAATATACCCGCCTAGGCGGGTGTGGATTTAGAAATATACCTGCCTAGGCGGGTATGGATGTTGAAAATTGTACCCGCCACGGGTGCGGGTAGGTAGGCGGGTATGGATGTTGAAAATTGTACCCGCCACGGGTGCGGGTAGGTGGCGGGTATAATTTTTTTTGGCGGGTACGGGTGCGTGGGAGGGGGTACCCGCACCCGCCCCGCCCAATTTCCATCCCTAGATATAGCTCGCCCTGACTATTACATCTTATTAGTTTCATCCCCGTCTGAAAACCCTTCACAGAAAATTCAAAGGGATCAAATTCAACAGAAACTTGGTTATCAATAGTAAACTTTCAAACTGAAACTAAGTTCTTAATTAAATTAGGGGCGTGAAGGACATTTTTTAATATTAATGGAGGGTGAGGGGTTTTTAATTTTGCACTACTTAAACCACGAATCGGAATAGAATGACCATTTTCAATAATTATACCATGATTTTTGCTCGAATTAAAATAAAACGAGAGATTACCTTGCGCGGATGTCATGTGAGATGTCGCCCCGGTGTCCATATACCAAGATGAATCATGTTGAGCAAGGCTAAGTGTGTGCATGGCCGATTCAATGTATGTTGGGCTTGGACCGGTTGCGTTAAAAGCTTGTTGTTGAGGCCTTGTCCCAAGGATGCTGCTGTGGTCGTGGATTATAATTGGGCCTGGCCCAATTATTAGTTGGGTAAGGGCATGGAGGCATCGACCAAGGAGACCACTGTGCCCAAGGGTTTGGCTGCCACTGTTGCTGTTGTCCACGGCCGGAGCCACTGCTGGTGTTCTGCCCGCCGCCGGAGCCACTACCTCTACCGCACGCTCAGACATTGTTAACTGAAGTGTGAATAATATAAATTGGGGGTTCAACATCGGTGAACAAAGAATTGAAATGGGCATGACTGTGATACCATAAATGAATTCAATCCAGTGAGTCCTTTCATTGACATTGTATGCAATATATACATTGGTTACATGCATAATGTAAAGCTAAAAATTAAGGAAGATATTGACTAATTACAACATAATATATTCTAACCTAATCTAAAAGATTTACATTGAATAAAACATATATACAAAGAATCATTCTCATATATTCTATCATTGTCAAAAAACTATAGGGGGGAAAGGAATGACAAAAGTTAATTTTTTCCAGCACAAAAGCAAGAAGATCCACTAAATGTAATAATTTATACATTTATATATTCTTACAACTTGATATTAATCAAAAGCCACTTTCTTCTTCCTCACCCTTTTGTCACCTTTTTTATTTTATGTATGATACACATTGGTTGTTTTTTGACCTAAGGAAATTTAACTTTTCTCTTCTTTTGACTTACTTAATTTAAAAAAATATATAATTTTGGTACTGCCCTTTGAGTACGGATTAAGCCGGCCTTTGATGAAGTGTGAGGTGTGATTCAAGTCAAAAGTTATATATTGTGATATTACATGATAATATATTCTTATTCTAAAGTGTTTAGCAATATTAATACCCTAAATCCTAAAATATTCTTTATAGATTTCCAATTTATGCACACGTATTAAAGTGGAAAATCTTTTTAATTCGTACACTACTTGTACTATGATGACATATTGACACAAAAGATGGAAATCTCTCTTGTATTATATATGGCACACAAAAGGAGCCAAACATATATATATATATATATGCATAATAAAATATTTTAATTATAAAGGTGTGATTTCATTAGTCATTGCAAAGAGCAACTATAAATTGTGACACACATTATATTTGCTTAGTTCTTATTGATAATTTATCTTTAATTTGTTCTCTTACCATGGTTAGTGTTAACATTTTAATGATGATAAAATTACTTGCATAGGAAAACACTCAAGAAAGCTAGCAAGTTCAGTGAAAATACTTAGCACAAGCTAGGCAGTCCAATGGACTCACGCATCCCATAATCACCTAGCCAATCTACCAAAGTGACAGAATCAAGAAGAGTTATTACACATCAAAGTCCACATAAGGAATAAATAAGTTACCATTTATTTATGGAAGTAACAACTAAGTTGGGAAGAAAATAAATCAAGTCTTGGGAGGATGGCAATCAAGTACCATCAAGGAGATTCTTTATGAATTGCAATTTACTACTCAACAATAAATTGAGATATCATCGCATCAATCAAGTATGCTTCAACATGGAAACAAGCACCAAGCTTCAAGACGTCTCAAATAATGAAGGATTAACCACAAAGGATACAAGGAAAGAGGATTAAGTCCGCATTGAAAGCTCTAACCTTATTATTCGAAAATAGGATTCTCATTATTTCTTTTTCCAAGGACTAATTCTCTTGGGTTGCCATTTTTGTGAAGAGCCTAACGTCTACTTTCCAAATGCTATAGAAGGAGGCTCTATAGACGAAGACAAGACATACTTTTTGTCTAAAATTCTCAAGTTTTCTGCTTTACTCTTCGTAAGCATTGTAATCCTAGTGATTTACTGTGTACTCAAAAGAGAGAGGAGAGATATAGTATAGTTGGTGAGACATTGTATCAAAAAAGTAAGACAGTTTGAGTGTAGATGTAATAGTTCCATTCAAACAACCATTGTACCCACAATCACTTATAAAAAGAGTTGCAGAAAAACCCTTACAACCCAAGGTAACTGGATTAGGATTCACATTGAATCTGAACCAGTATAAAACATAGTGTGTCATTTACTTACAATTATTTACTTTCTACATTTATTCTGTCACGGTCGACTACTGATCTAAGTTAGACGACTAAAAAAAGAAAAAGTTACAATTCACTCCCCCTCCCCCCCCTTCTTGCACTTTCAATAATATATATGGAGTCCAAGTACGTTGCATCATTTTTTAGATTTTTTTCAAGCAAAAAAAAAAACAGGCAAAAGAATGGATAAGAAAATTTTAAATTATTAATTGTAGTATGTACAATTTTAGTTATCACTTGATTCTGCTTTTCGAATTGTCCTTCATAATTCTCGAACTGAAGCAAGGTATTTCTCGAACATAATGTGGTATGATCCCTTGTGATGTACTTGATTTGCAAGAAAGTCAGCCAGTATACTTCAGTATTTCGGATTAATGATCTCAATGAATAACTTATTTTGATATCTCCTTCTTGTTTCTTCAGTTAAGGGCCAAATTAAAGTGGTGTATCTCTCGAGCAAGAAATGGTGTGGATCTTCTTGAAGACGATCTCAAGAAATAACTTCTTTTATTAATATTTTCTTCCTATTTTCTCACTCGAGGGTCAAAGTGGTGAATCTCTTAAGCTAAGGATGGTGCAAACCTTCTTGAAGCATTTTATTGTGAAGAAGCACCTGGCAACACTTCGTTGATCTTGAGGAAGAACGTCATTTACTTTCGTTGTTGTTATAAAGATAATATTTCATGTCTTGATTTCTTTGTGAATATTTTAAAATTTTATGGAGTTTTTTTTATGGGAGATATAGGAGGGAGTGAGATTGGAGATATTGAGGGAAGGTGTTTTCAATTATATAATTGTGGTTAAATAAGTATATTATATATGGCATCACTATTACTTAGAATTTAGAAGTATATATTTTTTCAAACAGCAGGCAACTACAAATACATCGAAGGTTAGTGTCGAGATTAACGACGTTCACGTCATTTTATATGTTCGCCGACCATATTGCTAATAAAACACAATTTTCTACATTTTTGTACTAATAAGTTAATCGTCGTCATTTACGACATAGTCCTAGTCAATTTTGTCCTTAATAATATTCATAATTCTTTTTTTAATAATATTCATATTCAATTCGACATTGCCGTGCACAAAGGTCGGGTGCCCAATAGACAGATTGTATCAAACTTAAAGAGAGTAAAAATAATAAATATGTCATAATTTAATCCGTTCAAAAGTATATTTGGATAAAAATCAAAATAAATTGAATTAAGATAAGTCAAATAATGAGTCCAACTCAATTAATACGATCCAAATCTTCTCGTTTTGCTCCAATGATGAGTCAAGGTTTGAATGATTGGATTTAAGTTATATGTTGATCCGTTGAATTATACTATTTTGATAAGTTAATTTGACAGTTCATTCTGCGATTAATCTGTTAGATTAATTAAAATAGCAACTTATAATTCAATCCGTTAAAATTTGAATGATTTACTAAAATAATGATCAAGATTTAGCCCGTACTACATTGATCCCTCCTAGTGAGTTGAATTACGTGATCTAAAGGTATAGATGAAAGCTAGTTTGGATTTCAATAAAATTATAATACTTTTGAATATTTCCTTCTTCTTTGTTAAGTATAAAAAAATTGATAATTAAAAAATTGGAGGTCAGTTTAAGAATAAAAAAATAATATGAGGAAATATATACTACTACTAAAATAATAGTATTGAATTGCTCAATCCATTTTTGTTCGACTTGTTGTTAAAGTAGTTTAGTCATGCCAAAATTGAAAACGATTTCATAATATAATGTCGGAGTCAATATTCAAGCATTCGAATAAAGATTTAAATATACAGCCAAATATCACTATAATAAGATATTATTAATAATCTAATTTTATTTGAAATCAATTTAGATGTTTTATTTTCTTAGATAATATAAAATGTCTGAAAAAAATATTTTTTTGTTTAATAATCATTTGATATAGTAATTAAAAATATTCGAATACACGATGTCATTATAGAGATATGATAGTGTTGTGTTGTTTCAAGGGAGCACATTATATTTTTAATTATTATAATTTTTCGTATTTAGTAATTATCCCCTAAAAAGAATTTTTTTTAAAAGTGAAGCCGTGTCTAGAAAATAGAAATTGAAGTCCCGGCTTTAAATTTAAAGGTTGCTTTCTCTTTTTTGTTTTTTATTCTTTTTAAAATTCAAATACTTAAAAAATTTCTTCTCATCAATTTTTTTTTCTTGACATTATTTTACGTATAAATACAGATTCTTCAGATATTTTCTGATCTCTGAATATTCCATTAAATAAATGTCGAATTTTGAGCTCATCTCCGCAAATCCCTTTTGCCGATTATTCAGGTTATCGATCTCGCACTTTTAATTCCTTTTTTTTAATACATATATATAAAATATAATGTATTTTGGAGTAATCTTCATATATGTATGCAGTTTTAATTTGTAGATCTAAAATCAATTTTGAAGCCTAATTCTGCGTGTTGATTTGAGGATTCGTATAGCTGATCCGAGCTAATTTGGGATATAGTTGATTGATTGATTTGATATGAACTAATATTGTTTATGTGAATATATATAGGCATATGTTTTTTTGTGTGTATGTGATAGCTATGGGTATTTAGATATAGATATATAGATATGCATTTGATTTGGTTTTTGACTGTATAGCTTTATATTAGTTTTAATTCGAAGGTTGTGTGGTTTGGGATGTAATGGAAATTGAATTGCAATAGCCATTGTGAATTAGGGTAGTTTATTTATCTTTACAAAGTTACCTGGTACGTGTTACTGGTGGGAGGTGTCAGTTATCCCGTGGAATTAGTCGTGCTGCGCTAAAGCTGGCTCGGACACCACGGTTTATAAAAGAAAGAAAGAAAAATATAAGTGCAAATTTATTGAGAATTGTGAATGGTAAAGGGCGTGGTGATTTGAGAATTCTATTTCAAACCCATGTTTTAGGGGGTGGATGAGATTGTGGGATGTCGACAATTTGTTGGGTTTTTTATTTTCTGAATGAAAAACATGAGTGAGGTTTAGTCTGTTTTGCTTCTTTTATTTTTAATGGATGTTTGGTGAGACCATATAACTCATGAATTGCATGTTTATGCACTACTATATTTCATGTTAATACATGTGTTATTACTTGGACCTACTAAAAAACTCCACTATACATGCTTGAATTTTGTTCACTAGTATTCCTTTAGAAAATCTACTGAGGTCAGATTATGAAGTTGCAATGTGTTGTCCTTTATCTTGCTCGTCGTATCACTTATGGATACAATTATCTTGTAGACTATTTGCTTTTTAGTGTATGATATATTTCTGGATGTAGTCGAATATTTTTCGGCACATTAGTTTACTACTATACTATTCTATTAAATTTTCTTTACTTCGCTTATCTTGTTTTGTAATTAAACAAAGTTTCTTTTGGTAGGTTAAGGTTTCAATTACCAGAATTGGCTCCATAGGGAATAGCCTCCAGGCTTTTTATAGGAATTGAAAAAGAATAATGAGACATTGGCTTAACAATGGTTCATATCAGTGTTTCATTATTGAGGTTGCTGAACAGTTCAGACTTTTTTAGTTCCTATATCTTCACATGGTTGGTTACTGGATCTCTTGGACTCTTGGTAGTTATATATGTATTCCTTAAGTGGCAACGGAAGACATCTCTCAATTGGGTTAAAGCTGCTGCTGTAGCAAAGAAGCAAGTGTGGGAGAAGCTGCAGGTTCCCTTATCCCATCATACATGGATTGAAGATTTTGCTTATGGTGTACAGCCATCCACATGCAGCGTGTGCCTCTCATCACTCGTTTCTCCGCGTACCTTAGGTACAAAAGCTGCATCACGTTATCCAGTACATCGTTGCTCTATTTGTGGTGTCGCAGCCCATTTTCGTTGTTCTCAGTTTGCCTCAAAGGATTGCAAATGTGTAGCGCAGGCTGGATTAAGTCATGTGCGGCACCATTGGTCTGAAAGATGGACTAACTTGGATGAGAATCCTGAGATGTCTGCATTTTGTTTCTATTGCGATGAACCTTGTGGTGTTCCTTTCCTTGATGCATCTCCTACTTGGTATTGTTTATGGTGTCAACGATTGATACATGTCAAATGCCATGCCAAGATGTCTGAAGAATCTGGTGATATTTGTGATTTGGGTCCTCTCAGAAGGCTTATTCTTTCTCCACTCTATGTTAAAGATCTACAAGCTAGTGCAACATTAAGTTCTCTGGCAGAAAAAATGAATACCAATGGGCACATCAGACGAAAGCGTCATCGGAACAAACATGGAAATGACCTCATAAATGGTAAAGTGCAAGACGGTTCTGCTGCAAAGAGAGCTCTGGAATATGTGATTAGATCCCTGGTGGCTTTGAAGCTTTCCAACAGTGAGAAGAATAATGGCTACTCTGTAAAATATAACAAGCTGGGTGGCAGAAAAGGTAGCCAGAATGGATTGGCCTGGAACAAGCAGGAAAGTAGAATCTTGGGTAGATCTAAAAAGTATGAGCTAGTGGATTTGCCTCAGGATGCTAGACCTCTTTTGGTTTTCATAAACACTAAAAGTGGAGCTCAAAATGGTCCTGCTCTAAGAAGGAGATTAAACATGCTGTTGAATCCTGTTCAGGTGAACTTTCAATTTAAGGCTAAGACTTAACTAATAATCCTGCACATCTAGCTGTCCCACACATAGCTTTAGTTTAAAAGGAAATTACTAGAATAATTAGCTACTGAGCAAATGATAGCAGATTTAGTTAGACCATCTGAATGGCTCAACAAGGCTCTTACACTTAGGCTAGTAGCTTGGCCCTATCTTTTGCTTTGGCCAGGATAAACCTCATGCTTCCAAGTCACAAATGCTCGTTCACTCTGACATGTTTTCTTCATTTAGAATGTGATCTACCACCATCCTCATTTTCCTCCTTATTGAGCTCATTTTGTAACTTGAAATAATCTAAGTTCTGGAGTCATATGTTTATTACGAAGTTATAATCTATTGAAAATTACAGAAAGGCATTGCTTTAACAGTTGTCTTCCTTTCCTCTCGCAATTTATCAGTCATGAGAAGTGTTTACTTATGTTCAAGCGTTCACATTGCATAAGAATTTCATGTTCATAAATGCAGGTATTTGAACTTGGTCAGTCCCAAGGGCCTGAAGCTGGTTTAGAATTATTTAGTAATTTGCAATACTTTCGTGTCTTGGTCTGTGGTGGTGATGGGACTGTTGCTTGGGTCCTTGATGCAATTGAGCAGCATAGCTTTGAATCACCTCCACCAGTAGCAGTTCTTCCTCTGGGAACTGGAAATGATTTGTCTAGAGTCCTGCAATGGGGTGGTGGATTTGCGATGGTTGAAGGGCAAGGTGGACTAAGACCCTTTTTGCATGATTTGAGCCATGCTGCCGTTACAATGCTTGATCGTTGGAAAGTCGACATAATTGAAGAAAAATATGCCCATGACACCCCTAAGGTGCAATCAAAGTTCATGCTGAATTACTTGGGTAATCTTCCATCTGTTTGCACATTGTGACTTGTTGTCTTACTTGGTTTGGGGTTTCGATGCCATTTGCCTGCCATAGGATGGGGGAAGGGGGCTTATGATGCTAGACCAGTATTTCAATGAAAATATCCTTTTATTGTGCTACTTTTAGCTGTGATGCTTGGACATGCCTCTAAGTACTTATACCAGCACTGCGCTAAAAAATGTAATTCGCTCTAGATGCTGCTTGCGGGTCCTGTCACTAGTACCTTTTGATCTATCTAATTACTGAAGCTTTTGTGTTACAGGTATAGGATGTGATGCAAAGGTTGCATATGAATTTCATATGAACAGGGAAGAAAACCCTGAGAAGTTTAACAGTCAGGTATGAGCATGCCATTTTGAGCCGCAGTGGCTCTGAGCTACAGCTGTTTCATAACATAATATATGAGAAAGTGTATTTATATGTCCTTGAGAATAATCTTTCCAGTTGCCATATATGTTCTCTGGGAACTAATAAATAGAAAAACAACGGACATTGTTGAAGATGATTGGTTCTAATTGCTTGTTGTCAATAGATCACTATGCTTTAATTTCCTTCTGTTTTAATTAAATTCCATCTGCCAATGTACTATTTGTGTTGTGTGTGTGTCTAATCAAGCTTCTCCTACAGTTTGTAAATAAATTGCGATATGCAAAAGAAGGTGCTAGAGATATAATGGACAGAACTTGTGCAGATTTGCCATGGCAAGTATGGCTTGAAGTTGACGGGAAGGACATAGAGATCCCCAAGGTATACAAATTGCAAAATCTGGAAGTCAAACTGTTTCTTGCTTTTAATTTTGTAGTTCCTAATCAATCCCCTTATTTATAATCTATCAGGATACTGAGGGATTGATTGTGCTCAATATTGGTAGCTATATGGGTGGAGTTGATCTGTGGCAAAATGATTTCGAGCATGATGATGACTTCAATGACCAGTCGATGCATGACAAAATACTTGAAGTTGTTAGTGTTTCTGGAGCATGGCACCTAGGCAAGCTACAGGTGTGGAAGTTTCCTCGTGCTTCTGTTTTTATCTATTCATCAACTTCTAACTTTTGCATTTGCCCTTGCTTCATGTTGTGTAAGCTTTTATTGACGATGTTAAGTAGTTAATATGCACGATTTTTGGTTTTGAACTTAAAGCTTCTTTTGCTGTTAGTACAAAGGCCTACTTTCCCTGCACTTACTCTTGAAACTATTCTCCTGAATATCCAAATTGAAGTATGTATACTGAAAAGCATCCTCCTTCAGCTATTACCAAAGTAGCTGCTACTTTCAAGTCCCCCTCTTTCATATATTCCCCTTTATCACTGCTTTCAGACTTTTTACTTACTATTTTACTTTCCTTATCTTTGTCTTTTAGGTTGGGCTTTCTCAAGCAAGGAGACTAGCCCAAGGGGGAACTGTAAAGATACATGCTTCCAGTCCTTTCCCTGTCCAAATTGATGGGGAGCCTTTCATACAGAAACCGGGTTGTTTAGAAATAACACATCATGGACAGGTACCTAAATTTCCTCGGTTGAGTTAACATAAGTCCTGACATGAAATGACAGGACACTATCATATTACATACATATAAAAATTATATATAAATAATAAAGCAGGTTCTGATTTTATTTTACAATTTGAAACAGTAGATTTAAGAATGAGCAAAACATTTCTTTCCACGCATTTATGAATATCAGTAAATCTGAGCTTATTCATTTAGTTATTTCGACCTAAATTGTTCTGACACACTATGGTGGTCCAGCTCTATATTAGCTTGGCATTTTCCTGTAAACTTACCCCTGGGTGATGTTATTTCTTTTGATTGACATAGTTATATAAATGGTGCTTGACTATCAATAAATATTATTCATGAGTTATAATCCAACTATTTACAGTAGAGGCTTGCAATGTCTAAATTTTCTACTTTCTACTTGTATTTTGAGTTTAAGGGCAAATTTACACTTTTGGTTTGGTACATGTGTATATACCTTCCTTTGAAGTGTTGATTCACAAATAATAGTTTTCACTATTTCATTCAAAATCTCATAATTTATGTCTTTCAGTCATTTTCGTCTGGTTGAGATTTATTCTCTGCTACATAATGTTTCATGAAAAATAAATTTCAGTTGTGTGCTTCCATCCATTTTTTTTTTTTTTTTTTTGCAATTTTCAGCAAGAATGTATCTGTGACTCGCTTGCCTTTATTCAGAGTTATCATGATTCTTGTGGAGTCAGTTGTCTTTCTTGCTAAAATTCATATCAGAAATTTCTGGATGAAATTAAAGGATTCGCTCTTATTTCAATCTGACCTCTTAATTCTCCATCCTGTACCGTTTACAGATGTTCATGCTGAAGAAGGCATCAGGGTCCAACGAGCCTAGAGGTCACGCGGCTGCTATTATGACAGAAGTTCTGGTGGATGCCGAATGTAAAGGTCTCATAACTGCAGCACAAAAGAAGGTACTTCTTCAGCAGATCGCTCTCCAGCTTTCTTGAATTCCGCCCTTGGTGAATATTTTTCACTTTCATAGACTGACCTTATTCAGCTCATACAAACACGATTTTTTCATTCACATTTTTGTTTTGTTTTGTTTTTCTTACTCTTTTTTCTAACCAGTATGTACGGAGGGAAATTTTTGTACACTAAAGAGAGTGAAAAGAGTTGTTTAACATAGATGCGAGAGTATCATAGAAGATATGAGTTCCAAATGTAAATTTTGAGTATACAGTTTTCTTCTACCAATAGGGAATCTCTTAACTTCTGCAACATGAAGAATTTGTTGTGGCTTGACATATAGACAAAGGTATCTATTATTTCATTGTATGAAATATTGCACAAAAACCACTTTTACCCGGTACTGTTCTAGATGGTATGATAACAACCTAGATAGTGGATGTGATTGTTCACAGCATGACATACTTTGGCTACTTGTTTATGATATACATTTGTTCATTCTCCTTTTCCTCTCGTGTGTGAGGTTAGATTAAAAGAAATGCCAAAGTATATAATTATATTGCTATAGCGATTTATGCGTGGAAAAAACTTATGCATTGTCAAGTGTTTATTTGGTCGGCATAAACTTCGAGTGTAGATAATTTTTTCTCATTTGTTCATTGTAAGCGTTACCATGTGCTTTGTAAGACATCAAGAAGCATAAATTTCTCTTGAATGAGATTTTGCTTTAACAATGACATCACCATGAACAAAGGGTCAAAAGTAGTCAATAAATGCCACAAATGTTTGGTAATGTTCAATGCAAGCCCCTAATAACTATTGTTTTTTTTGGGGATATGCACAGTTACACTGTTTTTGTTTTTTTCCTCTTGAATTGTTGTGGTCAGGACAAACCAATTCTGATGGTATAGATTCACTAGACTTCACATTGATGGATTCATTGGATATAGACTCGCAGTACTTTGTGAATTGGGATATGTTATTATGCACAGGAAATTTGAAAACTTGGGGAAACTTTGAGAATATTCCCAAAAGATAATAACAAAAAAAATGGTCCCGCCATGTTAGTTTACTTTAAGCCTTTAAGGTAGTGTATTGTTGTTATTTGGTTGCTTCTGTTGACTAAAGCTGCAACTTGAATGAATACATCATCTGATTAGTTGTACTAGGTTAAAAGTACTTTCTTCGTCTCAATCCGTTTGGTCTTATTTTTATAGTCTAAAAAAAGATTTTGGTATGTGTATGTTTAGAAATAGTTTAATATTTGCAGATTTCAGTTTACATGCTGTTTCTTTAGTATGTCTCAAAAAAGAATGACGTCTTTTTATATTTATTAATTCTTGAATTTTAGACTACTCTTTTTAACTTTAATGAGATGTTATAGCTAGGGAATTGACATGATTTGTTATAATCACCAGTTTTCAGAGTGCATTTGGTATGTAACAAAAGTTTTTTGTCAAATATTGTCATATAAAATGAAATAAAGTACCGTGTTTTAATAGGTATTGACATGAGTTATAGTAGAAACTACCGGATATAAAGATTTGTATCAAAAGTAGCTGTTACCCTAAACCCTAAGGGTTCGTTTTATAATTAGTTAAAGTTATGCAGGTATTAGTAATATATGAATTAATTATGAGGGAATTTATGCATTATTTTATAGAGGGTTTAGTTATTCATGTACTCCTATTAGTTATACATGTATTAACTATTTCATACTTTGCCCTACATAAAGTAATACATAGATTCTTTCATAACTTATACATGTATTAGTAGTGTTTTAAATTACAAACCAAACATCGTACTAATTTTATACATGAATAACGCATCTCCTAACTAGCTACCAAACATAGTATTACTTATGCATGATTTTAATAAATGAATAACTTACTCCTAACTGGAGTTGTGGAAGCAGTTTTGTTGTTGGAATTCTTTTTTTTTAAAGAAGTTAATGGGAGTGACAAATAAGAGTAGTAAGATCATATTCGATGAAAGCAAAAAAAGAATAATTGGAATCCATAGTTGTGGATCTCGATCCAAAGGTTCTTTCTTGATCTAGCTACAAGGATGAGGCAGTATGGAAAGAGAAAATGTGGAACCTAATAGAAATTACTAGTTTTCAGTTCGTAAAAGCTTAAGAGCTTTATCCATAAGTAATGAGAGGAGATTTTTAGAAAACCCTCATGCCTTCTCTGAGACAGAGATCTTACTGCTACCTCCGAGTCTGACAATCTAGTCTTCTAGGCTTTTTGCTTTTAGAATCCTCTTTCTCTCTGATCCTTCGTGCGTTCTTTATCCTATTCCGATTCGATTTAACTTTCTTTTAGGATCTTGAACTAAGAAATAGACCCTAGAAGCTAAAAAAGGCTATCTTGAGCAATTGCAATAATCGGGTTCATTGATATTCCTGGTATAATAGATGCCATCACACCTACAATCATACTCAATTCGATGAAATTGTTTGACTAAGTCAAATGTAATTGTATGGGCCTTTGCTTCGAGAACAATCATAATAGCGCCTTCACATCCTGCCTTTCCATTCTTCGAGTGCAGTTCCTTCTTGAGCCTTTTCTTTTTGACTCCTACCGAACCAAGCGTCTCAAATGCTGACATTTCTTCCCACCTTGTGAAATATTAGCAGAAATAGAGATTTTAGGCGCAATAGAAAGGAATGTTGTAACCGGGTGGGTGAATCCTCATAGATATCAGGTGTCCACATATATAGAGTCAAAAGATATATGGAGTCCGAAGGGTAGGGGGTTTTCTTCGGGACTCGAGAGATGGAATAGATAGGGCCTCACGAGTTTTGAATTAGCCGTTGGGGAATTCACACAAAAGGGATGAGGAATTCTCAACGAAAAAAGTGCTCTCTGAACCGAACGTGAAAGTAGTTTTCCATCAGACGGCTTTTTCTGTAACTCTACTCTCGACTTGGATTATATATCCAAAAAGGTCCGCTCTCGGTCATTCCACACGCTGCCTAGCAGAGACGTGGTAAAAAAATTCTCAAGTATGGTTCTAAGGGGAGGAATTGAACTACATATTCCGCTGGGGAGAATAGGCCATTCAACAGGGAGATTCTGAAATTGCGGAGGCTTGGTTTAATCAAGCCGCTGAGTATTGGAAACAGGCTATAACGCTTACTCCCGGTAATTATATTGAAGCGCATAATTGATTGAAGATCACGAGACGTTTCGAACAAAAGAAGACCCTGTTTATTTATTATCCTTTATTACCAAATGACCCCTTAATGTTGAAATATATACCGTCGAACAAATATAGCACCAAGGAGCAAAAAGTCTAGCAAATGATGTACCCAGAAAGTTTTCTATTTTTGGAAACTAAAATGAAGCATGCAATTGGAGCAACTTGTTGGAAATTTGCCTTTGATGGGGATTGCGTCTACCCATCTTTAATGACTTAAACAGTCGGGTTTCGCGTGTTGGAGTCTTTGGTTCTTCACACGTGCATAATCTACTAAGTGAGTAGATGACCGTAGGGACAAGGATCGTCAAATTTCGTTAAGAAATGAAAGAGATATTGGTCCACTAAGTAAGGTGTTTGAGGCATGAAAATATGGCGTGAGACAAATCTACCACATCGGTGGGAAAAGAAAGAATTGTTCTTTTTATAAGCCTAAAAATGGATAAGGGTTCGGGACCCCAAGGGGTAACCCATGTGTTTGAAGGAGGGTGGACCTAAGGTGTGCTTGGGTTCGAGGCTTTTGGGATACTTCTGATATTATATTTTGGACCCCAAACTATTTAGTATTTACAGTTTGGTCCCTTGAGTTTCAGGAATGCTGCCAACAGCCAGAAAGCCAACATTTTTAGTTGACAGTCTCGTTGAAGCAACCAATGGATATGAATCATAGAATTGATTGGAATCATGGTGCACCCATATACTAGGAGCGATATGCGCATGTCACATGTAGTTAAATGTATTTTACAACTACAACCAACCTGGTATCGGCTTACAAAGTAGATCAGTTGAACTAAGGTTCACTCATGATTCTAAAAATGATCGATAGAAAGCGTTAAATCGGATATGATGATATCTGAAATATTCGCTTATCTACGGATTATGGTATTCTGGATGTCCAGCGGTTCTGGGAGAACACAGTGATGCAAACTGGACATCGGACTTGAAGAACACCAAAGCCACAAGTGGATGTGTATGGTGTGTCTCTGAAAATTCTCTAAGCAAACTTGCATCGGCCGATTCATGATGGAATCGGAGTTTATCGCTTTAAACAAAGCATGAGAAGTTGAGTAACTTCACGACTCCTTAGAGGACGTTCCTTATTGGGAGAAACCCGTGCCTTCGGCAGTTATACACTGTGGCTAGCCGGTTGGCTTCAGGAAGGTCACGAATGACGGCGTCTGGACATATCTGTCGGATACATAAGACCGTATGACAGTTGATCATCACGGGTGTCACTTCCTTGATTACTAATCAAAGGATATAGCGGACCATTTAACTAAGGGACTCCCCGAAGATCAAGAATTCTGCCTGTCTAGGGGAATAGGCTTAAAACCCAAACAATACGAACCTTTGCGGTGGTAACCCAACCATATTGACGGAGATTCCAAGAATTTGGTTCAATGGGAAAACTAAGCTGCAAAAGGTTCAGTTGAGCGCTTCGGTGGAAGCAAGAGCACTTCATATGATGATTTCTGTAAGGAAACATGAATCCAAAGTTGTTCCCGCGATAGACATTAAAGTGCTACTTGCATGGTGGGTAAATGTTAAGCTTCCAAACCTTTAACGATCCTTAAGCGGTTGAGGTTAAGATTGGGAAAACTTTTAATGATTCCTAACACTTGTGAAGTGGGGTATAGCAGAATACCTTGTAGGCGATCACTTATTTAAGTGTGAGGACAGACCGCCTCAAATGAACAAACTTAAGAATTCAAGTGTGTCCACGGCCACAACGGACAGAACAATAAGAATGAAAACGAATAAGGGGAGTTATTGTTTTGGTATCGTTGTCTTGGATTACACTAAACACTGACGGTTCAAGACATCACGTTCACCGCGCAGTAAGTAAGTCCGGTGGTATTCAACTAGGGAAGGTTCAAAGCGGAAGCTACCTCTCCCGATTCAATATCTTTCCGCTGAAAGATTGCTGAAGTTTGGCACCCCGTGTGCACCAATTCTCTTTCAAGATGGGATTGTTGGAAATTTGCTTTTGATGAGGGTTGCGTCTACCCATCTTTAATGACTTAAACACTTGGGTTCCGCATATTGGAGTCTTTGATTCTTCACACATGCATAATCTACTAAGTGAGTAGATGACCGTAGGGCCAAAAATCATCAAATTTCGTTAAGAAATGAAAGAGATAATGGTCCACTAAGTAAGGTGTTTGAGGCATGAAAATATGGTGTGAGACAAATCTAACACATTGGTGGGAAAAGGAAGAATTAATTTTTTATAAGCCTAAAAAATGAATAAGAGTTTGGGACTCCAAGGAGTAACCCATGTGTTTGAAGGAGGGAGGACCTAAGGTGTGCTTGGGTTCGAGGCTAGCCCACATGTGCGCCGCCGCCGCCCGCCCGTCCCGTTTAGTATTTACGGTTTGGTCCCTGGAGTTTCAGGAATGCTGCCAACAGCCAGAAAGCCAACAGTTTTATGGCATTAACCATCTGAAACGTTTGCACTTACTACAAAATATTTCTAGCCATGACTACACCTATTAAAGGATCTCTTAACACATCTCCTCCTCCTAAACACTATATATTGAGACCTGAAACAGATTTGAGGGAGAAGGAGAAAAGAACACAGAAACAGTACAGAAAAAGAAAAGAAACAGAAACTCTTTCTTTTCCTCTAAATTTTTTATTTTTCAGCAAGTCGTTTCATGTTTGTTTTCTTTGTCAGAATCAACCTATTTGCTTTGTAGTGTTGATTAATTGCTGTTTTATTTTGGGAGACTATTGCCCGCTAACGTAAAAGCATATATACGGGGCAATTTTATCTTAAAGACAGAGAGTCATTTCTCGACTCAGCCACAGTTGTAACAATCCAGATTTAGTGTTTCTTGATTTCAGGTTATCAAGATTCAAGACTCAACAAGCTTGCGGTAATTATAATATTCGTTATTTGCTTATCATTTCGAACATTTGTAATATTTATTTACTTTCCATACTGCTTTGATTCCAACAACAATATCAATCACAACTTGTGAAGAATGAAGACAAAAATTTTGCCCCTATCACAAGTAAATGGAAAAGCCCACAGTTGAACCTTATACATTAACCTTCTAGTTTAAGCCTCTAACTAATTTTTTTAAGGTTACTGTTACCTTTCATCATCACAAATATCAATAATTTTATCTATTAAAGTTTGGATCGAAAAAGACTTACCTAATAATATTTGAACATGAAACTTGATATGATTCTCGACTTACTTCATTAATTACGATAATAGGCCACGATCTTCTAACATTTTCACATAATTTCCAAATGCTAACCAAGGGTTCAAATATCAACAGACGCATGTGACTAGATCAATCACCAATTGGTCTATATTTTGACGCACAAATTCTACTTGTAAGAGATAACAAGTATTTTAAAATTAATTGTACTGCGCGCCGCTAGTTATGAATAGTTTCAACTCACTGTTTATCAACATCCAACTAAAGTCCAATTGGCATTAGAAAACCAGTGGAGTGGAATAAACATCATTGGCACAATGATCGGTGCAAATTTGTGTAACTAAAATGAATAGATAAATACTACTTAAATGCACAATACATACCACAACCACTTGTTGTGGTCCAGAATTTCATAATTTGGGACTCATATACATATTTCAAATTTAACTCACAACTTCTTTTCTTAAAAAAAAATATTCTCTGCCAGTGCATATTGTACTTACAATATTGAACTCACTGGAAAAGAGATTCCAAATTTTTGTTTGTCCAAAAGAAGGAGGAATTTTGAAATTTGTGATTAAAAGTAAGTCTTAAATATTTATTTAATTATAAATTATTTTATTAAGATTATTATCAGAATTATAAAGTGTAATATTTTCAAATATAGAAATATGATATCAATTTCAGAATTGATTAAAAATAAAATTACGTTATATAAGAATGTATGTGCTATCTTCCCAGACCCCAATTTATGGATTTTACTTGGGTGTGTCATATAAGAATGTATAAACTGTGTTGTCAGTGTAGGAAAACTTGAAATTTGAAGTATATCATATCACAAGCGAATAGTAACTACTAGTTACATACTACATACAATGAATATAAGCTAACTAATAAGTTAAAATATTAGCTATTACTGCTCACGTAGCCCACCGGTTCTTATATTATGGTTTTTTTTTTAACTTCTTGTCGGCAATATATCCTATAAATTTCTTGTAGCTTTGTCCTAAAAATCCACATATTCCATGACATAAACAGGTATGTATGTACACTTACTGATTTATAATTGTCCTAATTTTTATTTAATGTTCTTATTGTTCAAAATGGAGAGAATATTTGTCCAATCTTTGTAGGACGCATTTCTTTATTTATTGAAGAAATGATGAAAAGGTACATCCATTTATATTTCACTCATCTTGTACTTGGATAACGCAAAGGTACCTTTTCTTATCATTGGAGCTTATTCCTTTATTAACCAAGCATCCTTCTAATTAGTACTTCATCTGTTACTATTTGGAGACTCAAGACATATAAATTGAAACATTTTCATTATAGATCAATCATGTCTCAACACTTGATGAATGCTAGCAGAAACGGACTCGAAAATGGGGAATCATTTCACAAATTCTTCGAACAATGGCTCGTTGAACAAAGCCGTGATTTGGATCAGCTTGTGCGTGCCTCGAAAGACAACAGCAACCACAGGATCCTATCGCCTTTAATTCAGAGAGTTGTGAAACACTACGAAGAATATTACACAGAAAAATCAAGATATGCTAACGTTGATGTTTTGGGCATGTTGCACCCATCATGGAGAAGTAATCTAGAAGATGCGTTTTTATGGATCGGAGGGTGGAGGCCTAGTATGGCTTTTCATTTGTTGTACTCAAAATCGGGTATCCAACTTGAGGCTAATCTTCATGAGTTAATCAGAGGATTTAGTACTGGTGATTTAGGAGATCTTAGTAGTAGCCAACTTGGGAGAATTGATCAGTTGCAAAATAAGACAATTAGGGAAGAGAAAAGGTTGAGTGAGAATTTGGCTAAGGTTCAAGAAAGTGTGGCTGATGCATCAATGGTGGAGTTATCAAATGTAGTGAGTGAATTAATTAGGGAACAAAGAGGACAAGTTGATGAAGCAGAAGAGGAGAAAATCAAGACAAATATTGGTAATAAAGAGGAAGGTTTATTAGATGTGTTGAAAAAGGCTGATGATTTGAGGTTAAGGACACTTAAAGATATTTTGAGAATTTTGACACCAATTCAAGCTGTTCATTTCTTGATTGCTGCTGCTGAACTTCACTTGAGGATTCATGAATGGGGTAAGAAGAAAGATGCTGATGTTTCTCACCAGAATCGTCATGCCAGACAATAAAATCAGAACGATATAGAGAAGATCAGCACGGCATCTGTGCAAGGATGACACAAAAATCGAGTACTATTATGAACTTGGAAGATTGGTAGATGTGCAAGGATGACAAGCACAGATCGAGAAATAATAGTAAGCATAGTAGTAATGAATATTCTTACTGCTTAAGGACCTAATGGTATTACTAATTACTAGTAGTAGATTATAGTAGGACAAAGATCTTTTAGGCCTTTTTTGTTTCATTAGTTTCTGTTTATGCAGGGACATGATTAGTTAAAGAGTATTAAAATCTTTTTAGGACTTCTTTTCTTCAGTTCTGTTACTGTTGCAGCCATGATACCGTTTGTTGCTTGGACTCTTCAAAAATATCGCCGAGTGTGCATTGGATCCTCTAAAAGCGGTGTATTTTTGGAGGATCCGACAAGGATGCTGCAATATTTTAGGGATCCAAGTAACGTTGATGATTACTTAGTTTCTAGTATAGAATGAAGATGTTTAAGACACTTATGTTATTTGCTGCAAACCATGTACTCTCTCTGTTTATCTTATATGGCGGTACACAGAATCTAAAAAAGAAAGTTTTTGTGACATACAACACTGTCAATAGAGTTTGTAAACTTAAACATGTCATGGAATTTATGTGGCTATAAGAGCGTGTCATTAAAGACAAAACGTAAAGTTTAAATTTAGAGAATTTTTTAATATAAAAAAGTGTTTATTCTTTTTCGGAACAATTTTTTTTTAAAAAGAGCAAAAGTGTTATGTGAAAGGGAACCGGACAATGAGCAAGGATTTTTCTATTTTTAAATACTCAACTGCAATTTGCCAGTCAGTTGCATGGATCCATAAGGTGCTGCATATACAACCAGCTAATTGACATCAAATCAAACAGAAAAAAAGGTATTGTGGTGAGGTGTGGGGAAGAAAGAAAACAAAACAGCAGTCTACAAAAGTTGAAGTTTGTCATGTAGAGTTGTCATGAGATAATCTTAAATAGCAACAACTTAACCACCAAAAGTGTTAAATATCTCTTCATCCTTAAATAAAGGGCTCGAGTTCAGAGTCCTGGGAACGGAGTCGCGCCTTAGTAAGGTACTTCTTATACATAAAGTGAGACTTTCCAGTACAATTCAGATTAGTCAGCCTCATAACGGATACCAGACATTGGGTGGGAAAACAACCGACTTCAAAATCTAATTATTTCAGTACCAACAACAAGTATCGATTGATCATTTACTAAATTTCATTGAAACATTGAACAAAAGGTGAAAACTACTCATGCAGATACAAAAAGATTAAGATAAAACGTAGCAAATCCACAACAAAACTTGAATCCTCCATGGAGTCAAAGAACCCCAAAAACCTGAAAATGAGAAAAAAATTGAAATATATCAACACAACAAGAATCGACGATCCAACAAACGATTCAACACAACAAGAAATGCAGTGATCTTTATAATCATCAGTTTAAAAAACAAGAATTTACCTCACTTATAGCTCATCTTTTACTGAATCTGTTGTTACTGATTCTTGTGTGGTGGAATCAGGAGCTTTCACAGATTCGGACTGAGCAGCAGGCTTATCGCGATTCTTCTCAGTAAACTCAATGATGGCCTCTTTTGTTCTATCACCGTCATACTGGGATAAATTACCAGAAGCAGATTTGAAGTGCAAAGTTGGGAACCCCTTAACGTTGAATTCACCTTTAGGAATGTCATTTGCAGTTGCATCCTGATCAAGAATAGTATAAACAAGTAAGAATATTGCGAATTTGACATGATTAACATAATGACATGTTTAAAAAGTTATTTAAGTCCCACAATTCTTACAAGTTTCGCAATCAGAACATCGGAATCTTTTTCATATGACACAGCTACTTCATCCAAAATTGGAGCTAGTGACACCAAGGTGCATAGAACTCTAGCAATACTGTTTTAGAAAGAACCAAACAAGATATTACTTCACAAAAATGAAAGAACAGTGATTCATTGTTAATTTTTTTAAAATGATAGACGTACCATTTTTTCCCGAGTTGACAACTAAGTCTCGGAGGGTATCCCTAACAACCACCTTCACATGCTCGTCGTTAACCTCAGGGATTGGCTCTGATTTTACGTATGGCTTCACTTTACCGTCCTGCAACCAAGTGAAAAAGAAAAAAATGAGGAAAAATAGCAAGACATCGCTTAAATGCAGAAAATTCAGAACGAAATGACCCTCAGCTAAGGAAAACACTAGTTGAACACAACAACTGCATAAAAAAAAGTGGGTGTTTCACTCTCTACTACTGAAGCATATTACATTGGCATTGGGCAATGTTGTGCTCAACTTTTATGGATGATCCATCAACTAAGTGATTATGATTTGCTATTTAAACCAGTTAAAATATTTTATGATAATTTTAGTGTTATTTGTGTGACAAAAAATTGTATTCATCACTCTAGGGCAAAACACATAGACATTAAACATCATTTTATTAGAGATCATGTTCTTAGGGGAGCTATTGAGCTATAATTTGTGTACACTGATACATAACTTACTGATATCTTTACAAAACCTCGTTTGGAAGATAGATTTTGCATGCTTAGAGAATCTCTAGGAATTATTGCAAATCCTTTGTAAAATTTCCTTTCCTTAATTTGCTCCTTGTTAAAATATTTTTTAATTTTATTGCTTTAATTATGTGCATTTCATTAATTATATATTTGTATGCCTCTCTTGTCTAATCAATTCGGGTGTAATTATTACCCCATGTCAGTTCATCTTCCTTTTTTTTCTCTCTATACGTCGTCGATCCCATTTCTCCAAAAACTTTTTCCTTTCCTTGACTTTTCAGTTAACCTCTCTTTAGAACTACCCTCTCTCTTTTCTCTCCACACCATCATCTTCTCTCCTCAACAGAACCGCCATGGCCAAATCCCAAAATCCCTCTAACCCTTTCAATACTTCTACTTGAAGCAGTTTTCACTTCAAAAACAAGGGAAAACCCTCCTGTCACATTAAAATCCCCTCAGACCAATCCACTCACTCCTTTTCATCTGATGCCTCTGATTTTACTCCTATTAATTTTTTTTGGAAAAAAGCATGTGGATCATGATGCATGTTCTGTCTCTACCAAGAAAATTAACCCCGCACAAGAACGCTTCCTTGACATCAAAAGAAAATTTTGGGATCTTCCCAACAAGGATATCTTTCTCTCTTTATAAGACAAATTTATCGTCTCTGGCCGCATAGCTGACTTGGATCTCATGCAATCTCAATCCTGCAAGGTAAAGCCTCTCTTCACTTATCAAGGGTGGCAAAATTTCTTTCAAAACTCTACCGGTGTTTATGAAACCCCAATGCACATGTTTTATGCAAATCTCCATCCTATTAAGGTAAATGAACTAGAAATCTTGGTCCTCGGGACTCGTATTGTGTTGGATTGTGTCGTTATTGATTCTATTATTGGTTGTTCTTGCTCCGAATTTTATGACTTACCCAAAACCTCTTGGTCTGAATCCCTTAATGTCTCTTTTGACCAAGCCATGAAAGTCTTATCAAATTCACCCTCTGTTCCTGCTCAACTTGGTCTATTTGATATCACTTTTGAAGCCCGTGTTCTTTGTCACATTATGTCAACCACCATTGTTCCTCGTGTTGGGTCCTACTCCAACATCACTCAACGTGATGCTCTTGTCGCCTACTGTTTGATTTCCAAAAAAAAGCTTAATCTGTTTGTTATCATCATCAATTACATGATTGAATGTGCCTCTAATTCCTACCAGTCTTCCCTATGGTATGCTCATTACTCGAATTCTTGAGGCTTATCATGTCAACCTCGATAATTATTCCAGTACCCTCGTCAAACAATGCTACAATTCTAGAGCCTTTGGCAGTATGAGGTATGTTCTCTCTGGGACATTTGGCTTGTCAAGGATGTCCTTAAAGAAACAATCCTTGGGTCGCCTCCTAAAGCTTCTACCGCTATTCTATCATCTGTCGTGCCTGAAAAATCTGTGAAAATCCTCTCCAAACTAAATGTTATTGATGCAAAGGTTTAATCCCTCAAGAATTTGATGGCATCTTTTATCTTCCTCCTTGAGAAAATTCATGACTCCACCAAAGAAATAGGGTATGATGTTGCTCGTCTGCGTATCAAGTTGGAGACCATGATGAAAGAAGCTCCAAATTGATTGCTAAGTTGCATACAAGCATGACTAATCTTCCTGGAAAGTTCTCTGATACTCTAGAGAAAATCAAGGGTGCTATATTCAACACCTTGGCCTACTTTCTTCGCCCCCTTATACAACATTATCAGCAAGAGAAATAGGATGAAGAAGGTGAGCAGCAGCAGGATTACATGAAGGAACATTAATCTGCCTAAAATCTATTTTTTTGGATTGTTTGATTTGGCATGTTAAGACAATGTGCTTATTTTTTTTGGATTGTATGAGACATAAGGCCAGATGATTAATTTCTTAACCTAGTTAATATTAGGGTTATATATCCATGGATTTGTTTGTGTTTGTGTTTGTCCTGATTTTTTATTGATGCCAAAGGAGGAGAAAAATGATCATAGTTAACTACTCAGGGGAGCACATTGAGTCAACTGACGACACTGAGTCAACTATTCAGGGGGAGCACACTAAGTCAGCTACTCAGGGGAAGCAACAGTTGACACATAAACAAAGAAGTTGACTATATACTATTATACTTATTGTCATCATCAAAAAGGGAGAGATTGTTAGTGTCAAGTTTTAATGATGATAAACTCTACTGTGCAGACAAGGAAAGGACCGACCCAGCTAACTCGCAATGCCCAATGGACAACGATAGTCCAGTTGACTAACGAAGCCCAGAGTGACAAGGTCAAGCAAAATAAATGAGTAAGAACTTATTTATGGCAATAAATAAATCAGAGATTGGAAAGTATCAAATCAAGCATCTACAAAATCTGGGCGCATCAATAAAGCACATCTCGCCTACTTGTTAAGGAAACAAGTACCAAGACTCAAGGAAATAATTACGGACTAGCACCTTGAAGATTCAGTGCATAGCTTACATGGAAAGAAGATCAGTCTGTTGGAACGCTATACACTTATTCTTGAAAAATAGGATTCCCTATTCCTTTTTCCAAGGATCAAATCTCTTAGGTTTCCATCTCTGCAAGATCCGAAAAAATCACTCTACGGCTATTAAAAAAATGGCTCCAAAGACGAAAGAAAACATATTTTCGTCTCAACTTCTCAAGCTCTCCACTTTACTTTTAGCAAGCATTGTAATTCTGAGTGATTTATAGTGTATACAAAAAAGTGAGAAGCGATACAATATAGTTGGTGAGGCATTGTATCAAAAGATTACGAGTGTTTGAATGTAGACGTAGAAGCTCCATTCAAACTATCATTGTACCAAATCAAACTTCAAAAGAGTTGCAGAGAACACCCTTGTAACCCAAGGGAACTGAATTAGAATTCACATTGAATCTGAACCAGTATAAAAACATCTGCTGTCAATTACTTTCAGCATTTAAAGTCTGCACTATATCTGTTAGCAGTTGACTA
The DNA here is from genome assembly GCA_029783415.1 of Anisodus acutangulus. Taxonomy (NCBI): domain Eukaryota; kingdom Viridiplantae; phylum Streptophyta; class Magnoliopsida; order Solanales; family Solanaceae; genus Anisodus; species Anisodus acutangulus. Next base: position 304,357 of record CM056504.1, read on the forward strand.
ACACCTTGAGGTAGTCGACTAAGAAATGAAAAATTACGATTCACCCCCCCCCCCCTCTTGCACTTTCATGTTCAAGGAAAAATTGAACCGGATCAAATGATTTCAAAACTGCATTTGGTTTTATTTGGTTGATATTGAACAAGAAAAAATGGACCAGATATATAAATTTACCTAGTATTTATGTATGATTTAAAATTTTCATATTTTTTTCTTTAACCAGGCATATCGTTGATCATGATTAAGATGTAATATTTTATATGATAATTATAAATGATTCATTCGTGCTTATTTTAAAATTTGATTCTAATGTGTATTGTTACTTATTTATTAAGCGTTGTTCAGGTCATTCCAAAGAAAGGAAGCTTCAAGGATCTTGAGTCTATTATTCAAGGGGATGGAGAGATTGATGATGATGTCACACACAGGGTGGATGAAATGGAGGCTCGCATCTGGAGTCTTGTGCGATAAAAAGGTGACACCAAAACTTAAAGGCAAGTTCTATAGGGTGGTGGTTAGACCGACTATGTTGTATGAGATGGAGTGTTGGCTAGTCAAGACTTCGTACATTCAAAAGATCAAAGTTGCGGAGATGAGGATAATGAGATTGATGTGTGGGCATACAAGGAGGGATAAAATTAGAAATGATGATATTCGGGACAGTGAGAGAGTGACCTCTGTGGAGGATAAGATGCTGGAAGCGAGGTTGAGATGGTTCGGGCATGTGCAGAGGAGAGACATAAATGACTAATTGCGGAGGTGTGAGAGATTGGCTATGGACAGTTGGGGTATAAGTAGGCAGAAGAAGTATTGGGGAGAGGTGATTATGCGGGATATGGCGCAGGTGCAACGTGCTGAGGACATGACCTTAGACAGGGGGTTGTGGAGGAGACAGATTAAGGTAGTAGGTAGTTGAGTGTAGTCCTACTTACGCTTACAAACTGGTAGTTGTAATATTATTATGGTAGGCATGCTTAGCCTATCATACTAGTAAGCGCAATACTGCTTTATAGTCCCATGTCGTTTGATTACTGATGTTGTGCGCTATCATGACTTATTCGCTTTTGTTACCAGCATTTTCATACTGCTTTAAATTTCTTGTCCGGGTCTGACCATTTCTCTCGCTTTGCTTGCGCTTATGCTTTGTCTTGAGCCAAAGGTCTTTCGGAAACATTCGCTCTATCTACCAAGGTAGAGGTAAGGTATGCATACACTCTACCCTCCTCAGACTAAGGCTGGTCAGTGGGTCGGGTCGGTCCGGTCCCGCCCCAACATTTAAAAAAATTATGGTATCGGGACTCGAACAGACGGGACATGGTCTCGTCCCGACCCGGCCCGCCCCAATCCCGGCAGGCCTGCCCCGATCCCGATCTAGCCCTAAACCCCCTCTTTCCATAAATAACCGTTGAACCAACGGCCATTTTACATTTTGGCCGTTGTGCATCGCCCATTTTTTGCCTCCCCCCTTCCCCTTAATATTTATTTTTAATCCATAAGTTATTATATTTACACTTTAACCCAATTTTGCAACTATAAATACCTAATTTTTCCTTCATCTTTCTCACAAATCTTCATACAATCTTTCTAATCTCTCAATCTATATCTCTACAAGTTTACATTGTCTACTAAATATTGAATATTATTTATTCATTTGGGAGTGAAGTTGGCAACTAGCTTGAGGATCTTCCATCGAGCAAAGTTTCAATTTTCAACCTCTCGATTACACGTCGACATTACGTCGACGTTTGATACATTCGTTCCTTCATTAAATTATTATTGTCTGTTTATTTTATTTAGCGCACTTAATTTCATTTACTTTAACTATTTATTAGTATAATTATAATGGAATGATTTAAACGTATGCTTACGGGTAAGGGTCAGGCTTCTTCTAATAGTGGCAACAAGGACAAGGGTACTTCTTCTAGTCATCCTATTTCTAGACAGAATCCTATTCCTACAAATGATGATTTTGTTGATATTGAACATTTTTCTACAATACCATTAGATTTAGACGAGGAACTATTTTTCGGAACTTAAGAAGACTTTAGTTTAGACGATGATTTAGATAATACACTCACTAATATAGATGACAACACACTCACTAGTGCACCTTCAACTGAAATACCTCATATTCCTCCTACTATGAGACGAGGTCCAGCAAAACGACCATTAAAATCATATGCATGGACTTTTTTTATAGGGACGTAGAGAATCAAATAGCTAGATGTAAAATTTGTAAAGATATTTTAAAATTTAAAACTGGAAAATGTCACAGTGGGACGGGGGGTTTGTGAGACACGTAACAAGGGCTCATCCAGCTAGGTATGCCCAATACGAGGCTTCAAAACCGAGTGCGCAAACGTCCGCTCCATCGGGACAAGATTCACATACTGTCCCGGATCAAGTACATAGTCAAATTAACCCCACGACGGGGGGAATTGTAGGCTCTAATTACAATAAACATAGAGATAGGGAAACAATAGCAAAATTAGTTGTTGTGGAGGGTTTGCCTTTTTCATTTCCTTCATCTCCTGGTTTTATTCATTACATTAGAGAAATGTATAATACTGCTTTTAACGATTTTTCTAGATCAACTGTTAAGAGAGATGTATTTAAATTTGCACATGAATATCAACAGTATTTATGTTATTCATTATATCATTTTAATGGCAAAGTGGCTATCACTTCTGATATAGGCCGTAATACTAACGACCATGATTATTTAACGGTAACCTGTCATTGGATAGATTATAAATGGTCTATGCAAAAACGTACCTTAGCGTATAGATATATAGATGATAGGCACACTGGTACTTTTAATGCAGAAAATATTTATCAAGTGTGCGATTATTACAGAATAACTGATAAAATTATGACAATTACATTAGATAACGCTTCTTCTAACAATTATGACATTTCAATTTTAAAAAATAGTTTAACTCCATCTTTTTCAGATCATTTTCATATAAAATGTGTGTGTCATATATATAACTTAGTTGTAAAGGATGATCTATCACTTTTTGAAGACATTCTTAGTAAAATACAATTTACTATAAAATTTATTTTTAAAAATAATAGAATACAACGAAAAAAAGAATATAAAAAAACTTGTCACGATTGCCAACTACCTTATAGAAAAATTCCAGAAAAAGTACCCACTAGGTGGAATTCTTTATACGAGCAACTACTTGTTGCTTATGACTATAGAAAACCTATAACTTTATTTGTTTAACTCTCATAATCAAAATTTAGATATGGTTGTAGATAGCGATTGGGGAAAAATTTCCGAACTTATTGTATTTCTACAGAAATTTTTCAAGCAACAAAAGAATTTTCCGATATATATTATCATATTATTTCAACTATGTTGTTTTATATAACTCTAATATTTTTACTGCTTAATGAATATATGGATAAATCAGCTTATAAGGCAGCTATTAAAAAAATTTATCAAAATAAAAAAATATTTTATTCCTATTCGCACTATTTATATTATTGGTGTTGTATTAAATCCGACTATTAAAATAGAGGTAGTAAATCACTTATTGAAACTATTTATGATTGTATAACAGTACTACCACCTCCAAGTTCCAAAAATCCAAATCACCCACCACCTATTGGACAAACTAAAGAAGAAGTGTTGTCTAGCGTAGAAGACGAATGCAAAAAAGTATATAGGTTTTACCAATAAGAAAGTGCTAGCCACCTACCGGCTTCCATACCATCTTATTCTTCTTCTTCAACACAACCTCACAAAAGATATGTTGTTTCTGCGGTTAGTATTGAAAGTCTCATAAATATAATGTACGGTCGTAACGCTACTAACCAAATTAGCGAGTTTGATATTTTTATTTTGCAGGGTTCTGTACCGTACCAAGCAGTTCTCAATGAAGAATGATGTGAAGACTTGCTGAAATACTGGAGGTGGAATGAGAAGACATTTCCGAATTTTTCAATGATGGCCCGAGATGTTTTGAACATTCAAGTGTCATCAATGGCGTCTGAAAGCGCTTTTTCTGCCGGCATATATCAAATAGGAGAGCACAGACACTCATTAGTCGGAGACAGCTTGGAGATTGCAGTATTATTCAGAGATTGGATACGAGCGGAGCGGAGAAGGTGCGGTCAACCGGAGATCAACGAAGAAGAAGACGAAAACTACAATGAAATCTTATCCGAAGGTGGTGGAAGCGACGTGGAGCAATTTGACCAACAAATATCAATTCCAAACCGAAGAACCACAGTAAATTTTCAAGAAACTAGAACAGGTTTTTTACAAAATGTAATTTTTTTAATTGCAATTTTACTATGTAATTTGCAACTTTTGAACAACACCACAAAGTTGCAATTTTGACAATTGTATTTGTATTACAAAAAAATCATATGTCTATTAAATAATATACGAGGCACAAAAACAGTCTTGGGATGTTTTTATTACATTATCTTGTTCAATTATTTTGTTTATATATGTTATTTTTTAAATTAAGTGTAGAAAAAAAAATCCCGCCCAGATCTCGATTTTGACGGGACCGGGATCGGGACGGGACTTCGGCGAATCCCGCCTGTCCCACCCCGACTTGATCCTCCCCCCGTCCCGCTCCGATCCCGCCAAACCCGCCCCGACTCATCCCGGCCCAGCCCGTTGGCCACACATATCTCAAACCCCATTTTGTGAAATTTCACTGGGTATGTTGTTGTTGTTATTAAGCATTGTTCAGATACTTCAAGCTCTTTGTATTTTCATTTCTACAAGCTAAGATTTAATTAGCTCGTATATTTTTTTGTAAAAAAACAAAATTCAGTATTGTTTTATCCATTATTCGTAAAAAAATTAAAAAGAATATTTACTGCATCTTTGGTATCATCACATAAGAAAATAATGAAATTTATACTCATAAAAAAAACATGAAACGAAGGTAACCTTTATCGTGAAGTTAATTTTATCCTCGAGTGACTACTATTAAACTGTTAGATAACTTTTGTACTGAACTTTGATATATCACTTTGATAACTTTCTTTATTCTTTGCTTTATCAACTCCTTTGTATCGGTTATGGGTTAAATCTTCATCTACTCAATAACTGACTTTAAACTCAAGAGCACTGCTAGTTTATTTTGCTGTCCCAACAATGCGAACCCAAATTCCTATTATGGTAGAAATAATTATCAAAATAAGCAGATTTTAAAATTTTTGATTTTGGGGAATTAACCACTCATGACTTTTGGAAGCTTGGCCGCTTATGAAACCACAATTCAGAAAGCTACCTTCAAAAAAGGCAAATACCAAACTACAAACACCCATGTCTATAGCCTTTTCACTAATCACATTCAACACCCTAAGTAGCATATGCAAGATAATAAAACACAGAATCAAGAAGGATAAAACTCGACGGAAAAAGGTGTAAGCATATGTTTATGAGAAATCTCCTCTCTAGACAACTATCTTAGAGCTGGATTCAGAAGCTAAAAGCAGAAATATTGTCATCATCTTTCAATTGACAAGGTTTCCAAGTCAAGAACTCGATACTAAAAGAACACAACTGCAACGGTTATTCAACTATCACTGCATTAGATATATCAAACACAATTGTCAATGATTCAAACACTAACCAAAAACACCCTTGAATTAACCTCCCCCCCCCCCCTTAAATTAACCTCGACAGCATAAATGAACTCATATATATCAATCATCAGTCGTGGAGTGTTCCCAAAATGTCTTCATCCCGGTACAAATGAAACCTGCCAGAAGATCATCAAGAACGTTAAGAAAATCAATAAAGCTCTACACTTAAAAGTAATATAAGGTCAAATAACAAAGTGCACTCACTCTTTCTCTCCCAATTTGACTTGAGTGCCACCATACTCGGGCAACAAGACAGTGTCACCTTCCTTGACAGCAGTTGGAATCAGATTTCCTGATTTATCATGCAACCCTGGACCAACAGCCACCACTTTCCCGGAATTCAGCTGAAATTCACAAAACACACACTTGATTAAACTTGAATACACAAACACTGGAAGATCCTAACTTTAGCTAAAATTGGATAACTTATCCAAGATAATAGAACACTAACAGCGACTAGATGTATCAGTGAACTACATCTCAACCAAACTAAACTTGAGACAAACACTGGAAGATCCAGACTTTAGCTAAAATTGGATTATATATCCAAGATAATAAAACACTAACAACAACTCCATCAATTAATCAGCTACGTCTCAACCAAACTTTAGCTAAAATTGGATTACATATCCAAGATAATAGAATGCTAACAACAGCTCAATCAATCAACATAGTCTGTATCAAAGACAAAGTTATAATCAGTTATGCAGATCTTCTATATTTGTCCAGCTTTATTTGAACCAATATCAGTCAAAAGCTCAACAAACTCTACAGTTGTCCAAATATAGCATTTACAATATCCCAAAAATATCCCCAATCTACAATAGTTGAATTCTGAGCTCGGCTATGTATAACTAAATTTCTTTTCCCAATTCGAACCCATATTATTTGGATACTTGATAAATCACAAGCTTTGCATAACTAAATTGCACACTTTTTGGACCTACTAAAAACCAATAACCAAATTATATTGCAAGATATAGCAAAAATTATATGCACTCTAAATCCACAAGACCAACTTTAGCTAAAATTGGAATGCATATCCATGGAATAGTGACAGACCTTAGATGATTTCTCGGGGAGAAGAATACCGGCAGTGGTTTTAGCAGGAGCTGTAATTTTCTCAATCAAAACCCTATTAAGTGTTGGCATCAAACGTTTCGCCATTGCTACTGCTACTGCTACTGCTTGAGTGTTTGGTTTAGGGTTTTAATAAAGAGCATTTTCTTATTGGGCCTTATCTGGCCCAGTATTCAATAGGATATTTATTTATTGCAAGCTGGTTAGAAAGCCTGTGGATATACTATTCAAACCCGGCCCGACCCGACAATTCTCCATTGCATACATACATACATACATACATAGACGTATATATCTGCATTGACATATATTGAATGAAACTCTGATCTATGAATAGCAGCCAATGTGAATGCAGCATTGTTGAATAACAGGTACACTTTATATTTATATATGCGATTTTTTTACATTTTCTGCAATTTAGATCTTCATGGCTGGTAATTTTAAATATGGATTTTTGTTATAGAAGAAATTGAAAAAGGATGAAACTTTAGATTTTTAATGAAGAATTGCCAGAATGAAGGAGAAAAATGGGTGTCGTATGTAAATGCTGTGTTAATTTCGATGTAAATGCTGCTATTTGGGACTACAACAACAATACCCACGCAGGGGTCTGGGGACCTCTACCTTTGTGGGGGTAGAAAGGTTGTTTCCGATAGATCTTAGCTCAAAAGAACGTCAATGCAGAAAATTCAAGGAAAATAAGACAGCATGATATCACAATAACAAAACAAATAAAGCAACACCTATGAATACACACATAAGAGTATGGATCTACGCGAAACCTAAATAATACTACAAATAAAGGGAGAAGAGAAGATGGAGAGTTATTTTTACTTTTTAATTTTTGGTTCTTTTCTGTTAATGTTTTAGACTAATCCTAATTTATATAATGTTCTTGCTGGCAATTTAAATATTTCACAAGGACTCGATTCTATGTCCAAACATCACATGCCAGCAGATGTGGTCACCATCGTAGGTACTCAAGATATTGTGTCTGGAGAGGTGGATAGATAGGACTACGAGTTGCTCAATCAGGATCTTCTCTTGTTTTTTGGTAATTGAATTGATTTTGTTATTGAAGAAGTAGAAAAAAGATTAAAGTTTATGTATTTTTAATAAAGAAATTGCGAAATAAAGGACAAAACTTGATTTGGTATCGAAATGCTGTGTTGTTTTCTTGTGTTAAGTTATGGAATTGGTGCTTTATTTTGGCTGTAATGCTGCCATTTTAGACTAGATTTTGGAAAGTTAGTTTTAGGAAAGGTATATGCCAAATGGGGTTTGTTTACTTTTTTGTTGTTCCGTTCTGTTATGTTTTAATCTGCTCCTAATTTATATAATGCTCTGCTGGTTATTTAAATATTTCTTCTCTTGTTTTTCGGTAATTGAATTGATTTTGTTATAGAAGAAGTTGAAAAAGGATTAAAGTTTATATATTTAATAAAAGATTGCGAAATAAAGGACAAAACATGATTTTGTATCCATGTGCTGTGTTTTTTTCTTGTGTTAAGTTATGGAATTTTTTTTTTTTTTGGCTGTAATGCTACCATTTGAGAATACCTTTTGGAAAAGTTAGCTTTAGGATAGGAATCTGTCAAATGGGTTTTCCTTACTTGCTCATTTTTTTTGTTCTTTTCTGTTATGTTTTAATCTGTTCCCAATTTATATAATGTTCTTCCATTAAATTTTTGGCTTAGGAAGAGTTGACTTAGGAATGGTTGACTCTCCAGCACATATGTTAACTATATAGTAGTTCTGCTTGTGAAATGTTGACTCATCATCAAATGGTCTCATAACACAGAGATTAATACCAACGTGTGTGTTCAAGATTGAAGAGATCCCCTACCTCATGTGGTTGTGGCCTTGCGATAGCACAAAAACAATATAATTTCTCCAAGAAACAAAGAAAAAAGAAGAAGTTCTATAAGACATCACAAGAAGGTGGCCACTTCATAAATTGTTATCATTTCCTTATCATTTTTAGAGGTAGAAAGAGGTGATAGAAGTTCTGTTAATTTTGAATATTTCCAACATTTTGTTCTGATTTAAATTTTAATAAAGTACATTTGTATTTGAGTGCTTGAGTTGTGGGATTTCACTGGGTATGTTGTTGTTGTTGTTGTATTTGAGTGCTTGAGTAGTTATCTTGATGTGGTTCTTTTTTAGCTTCTATCATTTAGTTTCAAGAGCCCAGGCCTATGAAAGTTGTAGCTAAAATCTTGATGGTTGTTGTCCGAATGTCCCAGATGTTCTTCACTTCACACATGTACAAAGGTTCATTTGTGTTGTAACGGAAGAACAGCAGCAACTCACAAGTATATCTCTGCTTGGAGTGTGCATTGAAAAATGAAAGGCGGAAATGTTGGTAGATTTTGGGGAGGACAGTTCTCCTTTTTCCTGGCTGCTATCTTATTTACAACCATATTTCTTTGGTGCTGGGAGAAGAATCCACTTCTTACTAGCTTATTGTCAGCACAAGATCAGTTCATAATGCAGCCTTCAGGTTTGTACTTGATTGAAAACTTGTGAACATTAATAACATGTCAAACTTGTATTTTTTTGCGATTTTTTTTTGCATGTTTGTCAGAAAAAGATATTACACCAGAGAAAAAGACGATACTTTATGAACTTAAAAGTCAAGATATCTTGTATTATCTTCCAGTCAACTTTTACCTTGTCTTGCACCTATAGTTCTGTATTAAAAATCAAGTAATTTATCCATACTCCTTACATATGTCTTATTCGAATGGCATGCTTCAATGGGAGGATATTTATGCAGTCGTCTAGTGAGAATAGATTAGAAACTGACCCTTATCCCTATCCTTTATGAATAATGTGTGGTTTGCGGGCTATTGCACAGGAGCGGGGTTTACCCTGTGCGCACCCAAAGGGTAGCGGCTGAATATATTAGAAGATAACCTTGTTTGTTCTAATTACCACTAACGATCCACTTCAACCTTGATCGTGCAATTCTGTTTCCTGATAATCCCTCATTCCCCTCCAATCTAATTTATTTTTCTTAAATAAGACGTCATGATAGGAGAGGGCGATGATTATATGGAACACTCACGTTGAAGCTTCATTCCTTCATGTATGCCATTGATATGTTTTTATTAATGGATTACGGGGACTAGTGCACGGTTGAGCTTAGTACCATAATTAATTATGGTTCTTAGCCTCCCATTTCCTTTGAACAATATTCCACTCAGCTTTTTCAACGAAGATATGATGGATTGACCGCATTGACATGTCTGTCTGATCATTTTGGCAGATATTTTTTATTGGCATATTTGCCTATTCTTCTGGGACAATATATTTGCCAGAATCGAATTGATTTTCCCCTTAACGCCAATTGGAATGTCTTCATCCAAAAAAAATGTACCCCTCCCATGAAGAGCTAATGAAAAAACAAAAAAATGTTTTTTGTTTTTTAACAGTTTGGGGAATGGAAGCTGAACTTCCCTTTGGAAGTGCCTATTGTTGTTTCGAATTAACTAACTGCCAGAAAGAAATTAGTTATAGGAGAGAAGAAATTAAAAGAAAACCAGCGCAACAGATAGAACTTTACCAAGGAACAATTCTTCTCAAACTTCTGAAAGTTTGTGTCTTTTTGGACTTGCCTTTGCTGTATTTTGAGCTATAATCTTTATGACTTTATTTACCTCTCTTTTCCTCCTGTTTGGTGTTTATATCACCATTATGTGATGTTATATGGTATGTGGCTTATACTCGTATCAGTAAGTAGTGATCTCAATAAATTTTCTTCAAAGTATTCACTGCTATTTCCATTCATATTATTTTGTATTTCTTATTGTAGAGATTTCAGTGGATGAATCTGCAGTATCATTGAGATCAAATGAACAAATAGTGGATGAGCACTCAAATTCACAGATAGTAGAAGGCAGAATAGAGGAAAATAGATTGAAAGTATCTGATAGTTCTGTTAAGAATGTCACAGTCCCGTCTTACACTAAAAGGAGAGATGATAAAAAAGTTCTGACTTCCCAATTAGAGAGAAAAGGTAACATTTCTGTTTTTTTTTCCCATTATTTTCACACATCGTATTGGGGCAGGGTGGATGAAATGGAGGCTCACATCTAGAGTCTTGTGCGACAAAAGGTGCCACCAAAACTTAAAGGCAAGTTCTATAGGGTGGTGGTTAGACCGACTATGGTGTATGGGGCGGAGTGCTGGCCAGTCACGACTTAGCACATACAAAAGATGAAAGTTGCGGAGATAAGGATGTTGAGATGGATGTGTTGGCATACAAGGAGAGATAGGATTAGAAATGATGATATCCAGGACAAAGTGGGAGTGGCCTCGGTGGAGGATAAGATGCGGGAAGCGAGGTTGAGATGGTTCGGGCATGTGCAGAGGAGAGAAACAGATGCCCCAGTGCGGAGGTGTGAGAGGTTGGCAATGAACGGGTTCAGGAGGGGTAGAAGCAGACCGAAGAAGTATTGGGGAGAGGTGATTAGACGGGATATGGCGCAGGTGCAACTTACTGAGGACATGACCTTAAATAGGGGGTTGTGGAGGATACGGATTAGGGTAGAAGGGTAATAGGTAATCGAGCGTAGTCCTACTTACGCTTACAAAATGATAGTTGTAGTGTTCTTACTGTAGGCCCGATTAGCCTATCACACTTATAGGCGTAGTATTGCTTTATAGTCCCATGTAGTTTGATTTCTGTTGCTATGTATTCTTTAGTATACTTTGTTTATCTTATTGAGTTGTGTTAGTTACTGCTTCCCTTTGTTAGAATACGCTGTCATGGCGTATTCGATTTTGTTATCAGTATGTTCATACGGCTTTAATTTCTTGTCTGAGTCTGACCGTTTCTCCTGCTCTGCTTTGCTTGTGATTATGCTTTGTCTTGAGCCGAGGGTCTCCGGAAACATCCGCTCTACCTACCAAAGTGGAGGTAAAGTCTGCGTACACTTTACCCTTTCCAGACCCACGTTGTAGGATTTCACTGGGTATGTTGTTGTTTGTAGTTGTATTTTCAAAATTGATATGGTAGACTTTTCGCTTTGTCCTTCAAAAGTTGTCCCTTTCCTATTTCTTTGCCTTGATAGATTGTTAGTTTAAAAAATATATGAAATAGCTGATTGCTTTTGAACTAATCTGTTTAAGTGTTTTGCGAGACTCCGAAACCTCTATTTACTGGATTAGTAACTATACCATATTATGAGAGCAATGAAAGATCAATTATAACTTATAAGAACTTAACTTTTTTAGGAAAAACGGGGGAGATGTGAGACACATATTAGGTTGAGAGAAAGAGTTAGAGGTTCTCTTTTAACATATGAAGTGCAGAAATTTTCTGAACAACATTTGTTATAAATATTTAATTAGACACATTAACTCTATTTTAACCAATTTTACCAAAGATTGCATACCGCCAAAACACTTTCCAATTTTAAGTTCTTCCAAGACCCAAAGAAAGCTGATTCTCAATGGACCGGTTGCACCATTACTGGAGTTCATGTTTCAATTAAAGCAAATAATCCTCTCTATGACTTCCTATCAATGCAAAAAGTGAGAAAAAATGGGAATGAGATACATTGTGTTGATTATACATAATATACCAGTTGGGAGAAACTGCTTATTTTGGTCTTTGAAGCTTTGACGTCCTTTCGAGTTTGGTTGTGACCAATATCTCTCCTGACTGTTATAATCTATGAAAATACTCAAATTTGGTTGGATAAAATGACGTGTAAGGGGAAGATTGTCACAAAATCTTTAGCTAATGTACGTTTAAGTAGGTTAATCTATTTGTTATATTTGACATTTCATCTGGAAAGACTAAAGATTGATATTGTATCCTCATGTTCCTGTTCCTTTTTTGCAGCTTGCAATTTTGCTAAAGGCAGGTGGATTGCAGAGAGTAGGCGACCATTATACTCTGGTTTTAAATGTAAGCAATGGTTATCAGATATGTGGGCTTGCAGACTGACCCAACGTACTGACTTTTCCTATGAGGGATATCGTTGGCAACCAGATAATTGTGAGATGCCAGACTTTAATGGTTCAGAATTCTTGAGAAGGTATACATCTCTTTTTCTTAATCATTGTAATCTTTGACTCAGGTGCAGTAGAGAGAAGTGGGGAAGTATATGAGTGATGCATTGTGCCGGTGGCTTATTTGTAAAGTATTTTTAGAAGTACTTTTGAAGAGTAGCCGTTTGTATTTGGCTAACCAATTTGTAAAGCACTTTTGCCAATGCTTGGCTAATGTTTCAAAAGTGCTTTAAGGGAAAAACTACTTTTTTTAGCTTTTGGAAAACTACTTCTGCTACTACTCAAAAGCACTCATTTTACCTCTAAAAGCCTAGTCGAACACCTCAACTTTCTAAAATAAGCACTTTTTGAAGGGAAAACAAAACACTTTTAGCTTCCCAAAAGCTTTGCCAGACAGGCTATGTTTGGATATCACCATACACTGATATTCAGAAGAGGCAGTTCTACTACCAACATTGTGGTCACCCATGTTTTATGAGCTAGATAGAAATAAACATAGTAAAAGGTGTTAAAAAGAGATGAGATATTAAAAGGCAAACCTGACCAATTATTTTGAGCAGATTTGACATTTACTGCTTCAACCTCTTAATGTAACTTTATTTCAGAATGCAGAACAAAACTGTTGCTTTTATTGGAGATTCACTTGGGAGACAGCAATTCCAGTCTCTTATGTGTATGGTCACTGGCGGTGAGGATAAACTTGAAGTTGAAAATATAGGATGGAAGTATGGCTTGGTCAAACCACGTGGAGCTGTACGTCCTGATGGATGGGCTTATAGGTTTCCAAACACAAACACCACAATTTTGTATTACTGGTCAGCAAGTCTTTGTGGTATAGAGCCCTTCAATGTCACAGATCCAGCCACAAAGTCTGCCATGAACTTGGATCAACCTCCTGGTTTTCTGAGGAAATATCTTGATCAATTTGATGTTGTGGTGCTGAATACAGGTCATCACTGGAACAGGGGGAAGATTAACGCAAACCGATGGGTGATGCATGTAAATGGAAAGCCTGTTGTAGACAGGAAGCTTGCAGAAATAGGAAATGCTAAAAACTTCACAGTTTATAGCATCTCCAGATGGCTTGATACCCAAATCACTTCACGTCCACAGCTTAAGGCTTTCATCCGGACCATATCACCCAGACATTTCTCCAATGGGGACTGGAATACAGGAGGTCGATGTGACAATACTATTCCACTTTCTAAAGGAAATGAAGTCCAGCAAGAGGAATCAAGTGATCCAGTCATCGGGGATGCTGTAAAGGGCACAAAGGTTAAGTTATTGGACATAACAGCTATTTCTGAACTAAGGGACGAGGGTCATATATCTCATTACAGTATAAAAGCATCAGAAGGTATAAACGACTGCTTGCATTGGTGCCTACCTGGCATCCCTGACACGTGGAACGAACTCTTGTATGCACAACTCTAGTGTCTATAGAATCTGCTGAAAAAGCATGAAGCTCATCCAACCTCGCCAATCTTGATGACCTGACACTCGTGTTTGGTACAATTCAGCTCACTCGGGCGGTCGTGTATTCTATTGTATTCTTTTTGTAAGTAGGAGTTATTCATATACCAGGGAATTTAAGCAGCTTTTCCCAAGTCAAATCAGACACAAAGCAAGATGCAAATCCAATGCATTATATGGGCCAAAATGCTTCATCGGCAAGCTGCTTCAGTACTTGAACGACATCCATGACTTTTTCGTGAAAAGTTTCTTCTTCTGTAGGCTCACATTCATCAGAATATTAGGGATTCTTTAGTTTGAACTGGGATTTATACCAACTGCCTATACTCATAGATGTCCTTTAGAGATTTAGTCTTGATAGATTTGTTGTTGTAACAACATTATGATTTATTATTCATCAATAGATGTTTATAGTACTTTGTGGAGTACTTTTGATTGGGCTTCCATTCAAAGCTTAGAAAACTTCTCCTTCCGACTTCTAGTATCGGGCAGGTGTCAAGACTCTAATACATCATGTTACTGCTTAGTAAAGTCCTCTGTTTTCAATAAACAATAGCTACCCCTGGTATGTGCCACTCCTAATTGAATCTTGTATCAACAAATATTGCTCGAGATCGATAATTACATAAGAGAAAAATTAGATAATAAAGTAAAGAAATTAGTCTAATTGGAAACAGCACATGGAGATAAATAATGAAAGGAAAAGTCATCCATGTCTTTTGAGTCTACTTAAATCAATTGACTTCCAAGTCATATAAGCTTCCTAGTTTTAACTGTTAAAAGTCTAGTCATTTTCTCAGTGCAAATTCCTGACTTCATTCAAATCAATTATTCTTCATTCACCATTTTTCCACCACTAAAATATGATTTTCCACTTCTGTTCTTGAAAGAACAACTAGTCCTCCTTTTCATGTATACCTTTTACTCAACAGTAAAACGCGCTTTTTTTTTTCTTTTCACTTCAAAACTATGAAAAAGGATTATTGGATTCTGAATAATGGAGGAGAACTGTGGTAGATTGATGATGATCAGTGTAAACATAATCAAATTAATTGATGATACACAAGATTGATGGTCAATGTAAAGATAATCAAATTATTGATGAAAGATTATTGCAAGTGCTGTTAACTTTTTCCTGTAGGCATCATTGCATTACTCTATCTTAATTTCTTTAGCCTAAAACCTCATTGTAACTATACTTGTATATAATTTACAAGACAACAAATATAAAACTTGTGCTGGTGGTTTACATGCAGAAACCTCACATATATGCATCTTTATTTTTCTAAATCCTGATAGCTATTTGCTGTATTCTTTCTATTTGCTCACTTTCTCCTGCTAAACTAAAAGAAGCACCCTCTCTGTTTCCTCTGTGTGCAGTTGCTTTCAACCAGCCTGCAAATATCAGGTAACAGAAGTTTAGGTACCAGAAGTTGAATTCAACAAAAAATATTGATCACCCCTTGTTCTCCAAAAATGTGCAATTTGCCTATTGTCATAGTGAGCTTATTACAACAACAACAACATACCCAGTGTAATTCCACAAGGTGAGGTCCAGGATGGTAGAGTGTGCGCATACCTTACCCCTACCTTGAAAGGTAGAGAGGTTGTTTTCGAAAGACCCTCGTCTCAAGAGAAAACATGACAGAAAAAAGTCAGATAAGGTTTGAAGAAAGTAAAGTAAAGTAATGTGAACTTATTAATGTGACAATTGTGTATCTAATTTGAAGAAGTGTGTAACTAGCCAATTCCTCATAAGCTGAAGATTTATTTTTATGTTATATGTTGCTCGGACTCTCCAAAAATGTTGTCGCACCTGTGTCGGATCCTTCAAAAAGGGACTACTTTTAGAGGATCCGACGCGCACACCCGACGGCATTTTTGAAGAGTCCAAGCAACGTAAAAAGTTATCTCAAGTCTCAGCCCTAGGTTTAACATTTCACACACACACATACATCCACAACTAGTTTAATCTTGGTTTTGCTGCCAACTATGCTTTGCACATAGGCAAAGTTATGGTTCATGCATTATAATGCCTTGAAAATTTACACAAAAGAATCTATGCTCTTTTTGTGTGTGTGACTGACTTCCTATTCTTATCTCCGTGAGACCTATAGGTCACGAGTTTGAGCCGTGGAATATGCTTGTGTCAGGGTAGACTGCCCACATAACCCCCTTGGGGTGCAGGCCTTCCCCGGGCCCCTGCATAAACGGAGGATGCTTCTTGCACCGGGCTGCCCTTTTTACTGACTTCCTATTCTGTAGGCTTTATGATATTAGGGGGAAAAGTTGAACTTTTACCTGCTTTTGCTGCTGCTATTGGCGCTCATGCTTTTCTTGATGCTTCTGCTGTACTTATTATCTTTTATAACTACATATATAATCCTCCACCAGTCCCTATTCACAGGTTTCTCTGATTCATCAACCGATGTTTTTGAAGAAACTTTTGAGCAATTCCTTGGCTTTAGTTTCTTCTTGCTACATATAGAAGCAGGAAGGAACATTTTCAATAGGAAAACCCCACTATCCATGCTTTCACTTCTTGATATTTGACTCCTCTTCAAAGTTTTTCTCTGTTGTGGCATTCTAACTTTTTGATTGCTCCCTTTTACTGTTGCAGTCTGTTGGCATTCTTCTGTGCCTTGTCGATCATCCACAATATCTTTCAATGACAATTCAAAAGATGACTCTGGCAAGTCTTGAATCATCTCCATGAGGTGCCTCCTACCATTCTTGATCACCTGCATACACAAATTATCTCAATATTTTTGACGCAGAGCACAGTTATATATAGTCAAATCTCTCTATAACGACATCGTTTGTCCGGATATTTTTTTGGCTGCTATTGCGAAACGTTGTTATAACGAACAAATGTAGTATAACATAACATGAAAAATCGATTCCAAAAAAACTTGGCCATTATAGTGAAATGTTGTTATAAAGGATGACTGTATAGAGAGGTTTGACTATAAATCACAATAAATATGATATTCTAAACTCATAATTTCAAAAGTGTAACGAGGCTCAGCTATAAGAATCTAACTATTGAACACATCAAATTTAAATCATGAATCCGACTCAGATCACCTGTAATCTTGATCTCGGAAAAGGATGACCAAAATAGTCATAGCATGGCAATGAAGTAGATGCTCCATTTCTGGCATCTCCTAATGCCCTTTGATTCCATAAAGGTGGAGAACAAGGAAAGTAGTCATCTGTGATATCTTCACAAGTTTGAAACTCTATACCATCACTCTCTTCTTGTCTTTGTTCATTACATGGTTGAAGTGTTGTTGATAATATGCTTTGCTGACTGTAAACATTTTTTGATTCAAGAAAAGGGTCTAAAGTGTGAAGATGATCTTGTTTCATGGCTCTAATATGAATTCAAGAATGGTTTTAAATTTTTTATTAAAGTTGCAAATTGCTTCTAATTTGTTTGGAGTTCAAGAAGCAGGATTAATGGCTATATGTATTATAGTGTACAAAAGTCTTGGTCAATGCATTTTTCTACAAGAGCATTTTTCTACAAGAAAAATGTACCACTTATGACTTAAAAGACTTTCTAGAAGTCAAAAACTCTAATTCCTTCACGGAATGAATTGACCATTTTTCTGTGTGTAGAATTTGTGTGGCTGAAGGTTCTAAAGACCTTTAAAACTTATAGGTTGAACATTTTAAATTTATCTGCACGGCTCTATTGATCATCTTCTTCATTAGAAAATAAAGAACTTTGAGGGAGCAAAAAGTTATATTAATTGTTATTAAAAAATAGACTTGTAATTGACTTGGCTGCATCGCTTTATTGACTCCTAAGTTTATAGTTTATACCAGGGCTATCCAGTGGGTCGGGTCGGTCCGATCCCAACCCGACCCGTCTTGCTACCCGCTCAGATTTCCCATAAAAAAATTTGTCGGTGTCGTGGTTCGAACTCGGGAGAGGCCTGAGATCATCCCGCCCGTCCCGATCCCGATCTGACCCGCCCCATCCCGACCCCGTCCCGCCCTGCCAACGTCCCTCCCCCTTTACAAAAATAACGTTGCAACAACGGTCGAATTTTGATTTTGGTCGTTGTGCAATGACTATAAATGTCATTTTTGCCCCATCCCCTCCCCCCCACCAAACCCATAAACCCCCTACCCCCTTAATATTTATTTTTAACCCCTAAATTAATATATTTACATTTTAACTCTATTTCTCAACTATAAATACCTCATTTTCCTCTTCATTTTTCTCACAAATCTTCCTACCATCTCTCTAATCTCTCAATTTATCTCTCTACAATTCTATATTGCTTACTAAATATTTTTTTTTTTGTTCATTTATATCAAAGTTAAAAAATTGGGAGTGAAGTTGGCAACTAGCTTGAGGATCATCCATCAAGCAAAGGAATATGCTTGTAGATAATACAAAGACGCAAAGAGTATAAAAAAAACTTGTCATGATTGTGGATTACCTTATAGAAAAATTTCAGAAAAAGTTTTGACTAGGTGGAATTCTCTGTATGAGCAACTACTTGTTGCTTACGATTATAGACAACCTATAACTTTATTATTTAACGTCATAATAAAAATCCAAGGGATATGCTTGTAGATAATGATTGGAAAAAAAAATTTAGAACTTAATGTATTTCTAGAGAAAAAATTTCAAGCTACTAAAAAATTTTCCGGTATTTATTATCCTACAATTTTAAATATGTTATTTTATATAGCTCTAATATTTTTGTTACTTAATTAATATATGAAAAACCCATCTTACACTCCATCTATCAAAAAATGTTTATAAAATTTAAAAATATTTTTTTCGTATTCCCACTATTTATATTATTGGTGTTGTATTAAATCTGACTATTAAAGTAGACGGTTGTAAAACACTTGTAGAAACGATTTATTATTGTATAGAATTACTTCTAACAGACCCAACTGAAGAACCAACTCACAAACCAACTAAAGAAGAAGTTACGTCTAGCATACACACTGAATGCAACAACAAAGAGCAAATAATCAACCGGTTTCTGTACCATCTTCTACTACTTCACTTCCATCCTAAATCCCACCAAATTTGGATTCTGATACTTCGCTGCAACCTTATAAAAATATGTGGTTTCTGCTGCTAGTATTCAAGGCCTTAGAAATAAAATGTTTAGTGGTTCAACTTTTTCACAAGTTAGTGAATTTGATGTTTATATTTTGCAGGGTGTTGTACCGTACGAATTAATTGTCAATGATGAAGGACATGAAGACTTGCTGAAATATTGGAGGCAGAATGAGAATATATTTCTGACACTAGCAAAGATGGCCCGAGATGTGTTGAACATTCAAGCGTCATCAACAGCGTCTGAAAGCGTTTTTTTTGCTGGAAGATTTCAAATAGGAGAACACGGACATTCATTGGCGGGAGACACACTGGAAATTGCAGTTCTATTCAGAGATTTGATTCGAGCGGAGCGTAGAAGGTGCGGTCAACCGGAGATCAACGAAGAAGAAAACTACAACTACAACGAAATCTTGTCTGATGGAACAGGAAGCGACGTAGAACAATTTGACCAACAAATTTCAATTCAAACCAAAGATCCTCAAGACATTGTGAGAAAATTAGAAAAAATATGGTTAACTATGTAAATTTTTTAATTGCAATTTTACTATGTGATTTGCAACTTTTGAACAACACTACAAAGTTGCAATTTTGAAATTGTATTACAAAAAAAAATCATATTTCTATTAAATAATATAAGAGGCACAAAAACAACCTTGGGATGTTTTTATTACACTATCCTGTTCAATTATTGAAGTGTTTATATATATTATTTTTTTAAATTAAGTGGTAAAAAAAAACCCCAAGTCCCGATCCGACCCGTCCCCCCAAATCCCGGCCCCTCTTCCGGCGGGATGTGGGATGGGACGGGACCTCTTCCCGACCCGCCGGAGCCCGCGTCCCGACCCTCCCCCATCCCGCCAGGTCCCGTCCCACCCCGGCCCGCCCCATTGGACTGTCCTAGTTTATACTACTCGACACGGAGTTTAAGAAATAAACGAAGACTTTGAATTTTATTGTCTAAATTAAGTCAAAGATATTCGTGTGGTTATAGATCATCTCATTAAGCTTAAAAGAGAAAGGTTAAAGTTAAATTGTTGCAAAGTAAGGAAAAATATCATTTTTTTTAGCGAACTAAAAAAGAAAGTGTATCACATCTATTGGGACGGAGGGAATACATGTAACTTAAATGAAATTTCCTGTCATAAACTTTTTGACTGATTTGTCACAATGTTCATCTAGTAATATGAACTCCATAGTTACACATATATTAATTTTCAGTGACTTATAAGAACTATCTTTTCCATTGGATCTAACTGTCCTTATTGGGCTTGAGCTAAACACTGGGCTCAATATATGTCTTATCAGATTTGGGCCACAGGTTTCAACCATTTGTTAGAGCTTGTTACATGGGTAATCTTTCTAAGTTTGGCCAATCTTACTGGCGAAGTGCACAAATAACCGTTTTTAGTAATCCTATTTAAACAATAGTCAAATTTTACAAAGTTTTTAAATATGTTTCCAAATCGACTTAAAATATGCAGGTTTAAAGTTGAAAATCACGAGTTTGAAACTGTTAGGTCTGAAGTTGGGCTCTACGGCCACTGCCAATGCCTAACTTTATATTCGAAGGAAGTTCAAGTTCAGACCAGAAATAAGTCAAAATAAGTTAGAGATATTTGATGTCATGAAATCTATTTTTAATCTTGCATACGCGTGGATATGAAACATCTTGAATTTAAGTGCAAGATATATTAGTCTTATTAAGATACTTAGTTACCCTGTTTAATTTATTAATGTCAATTCACTAGCATCTACAAACAACAACAACATACTCAGTGTAATCCCACAAGTAGAGTGTGGGGAGGGTAGAGTGTACGCAGACCTTACCCCTACCTTGGGAAGTAGGGAGGTTGCTTCCGAAAGATCTTCGGCTCAAGAGAAAGCACAATAAAGGATGTTACACAAAATTGATGAAAGTAGACAAAAGTAAAGAAGTCAAGACAAAATACTATAGATAAACATTAGGGAAAAAAGTAACAGTAACTGCAACAAACTAATACGGTAATCAAGTGCAAGAGAGAGCAGTTAATAACATAAATAAAAGGACAAAACTACAAGGATACTACTACGCCTACTAGTATGGAAGAATACACGAGACGACGCTCTACTACTTACTAGCTTTCTACCCTAATTCGTGTCCGCTACAACCTCCTATCTAAGGTCATGTCATCGGTAAGTTGTAACTGTGTCATGTTCTGTCTGATCACTTCTCCTCAGTACTTCTTCCGTCTACCTCTCCTGAAACCATCCATAGCCAGCCTCTCACACCTCCGCACTGGGGCCTCCGTGGATCTCCTCTGCACATCCCGAACCATCACAACGTCGCTTTCCACATCTTATCCTCCACCGAGGCCACTTCCACCTTGTCCCGGATAACTTCATTTCTAATCCTATCTTAGTATGTCCACACATATCATGAATTAAATACTTTGCAGTTATTCCTATTAGCGATGTAGATTCGACAGAGCTCACTACGTCTAGCTCCATATTAAAGAGTAGTAATCATTGACTTTAAATTTAAATTCTCCATTTATTTATGGAATAAGGAATTAAACACCATAAATGGTGGGTATAAGCACACCTGTTATAACACTTTCTGAAATTTGGAACCAAATACCATATCTAAGATGCCTATAGGGAGAGGATAAATGCCTTACTTTTCTTATACTTAATTTATTTTTTTAATATATAACATCATACATTACTTTTAGATCATATCTAGCCAAATGTATTGTCTAAATCTCCAAACCTTTTTCTTGTTTTATACCTCTATTATTTTATTAATTTTTTCATTCTTTTACATAAGAAAATAAAAGGGCTTTAGCCAGTAAGAAGAGGAGAAAGATAGGTACCCCGGAAAAAAAAACATAAAACGTGTAAAATTTTATTGATTTATGTTTCAATCAAGAAAATATATTTAATTTCACGTGTATGTCCTTAATTTTAACATATATCTTTTGTCAGTTTCAAATTAAATTTAAGTTTAACTTTAAACAATACATTATTAAATTAATTATGATAAATTAGAATTCTTTATTTTGTTTATTTGAAGTGATAGGGCTAAATTATTTCTTACAAATATTTCCCTGTCAATAACCAAAACAAAATCGTATTTTGAAAGAATGTCAAATTCATTATAAATATTCAAAGTTTTCTCATTATTATTTGAAAAATCTTAACACTTGGACATTATTATTGACCGTTAATAATAAAAAATATCACCAAACAGTTGTGTTTATACTCTATCCTCGGCTTTGTAGGATTATCATGTCTTTTAATTTTGTATGATATTTTTAACTTATAGTGAAAATTGGCTAAGTGGAGAAAACAATCATATCTTTTTCAATTATTCTTTCTATTTATCCAATCTTATGGTGAAATTTAAGTGGAATAGGATAAAAAAGATGATGAATAATTGTATTAAAGCATCTTTTAAAAAAAGACCACCTTTTCTGATCTCATTCAATGCAAAACATTATGAAAACCATGTCTATATCATCTTTGCATGCACCTTTTGAAAGTTGGAGTTACAAAAAGGTGTTAAGGGGTCGTATTGGTTTACCAAGCACTACCAAAATAATTCTAGCATAAAAGTTTTAGATTTGGTTGGTTGTATAAGAAAAAACAATCGCCTCATGCATAACTTAATACAGCACATAGTTGGATTTATTAAACTCTGGACTGATGATACTTGCATAAGTAATGCAAGAATATGAGTCTTATTTTATGTGTATGTATATTAACAACACACTAATAAGAGAAGTACAAAATGCTTTAAGTAATCAGTCCACACATAATACTGTTGGTATTTTATGGTACTTTATAGAGCAGTGCGGGAAGTAATAACTATTACAAATGTTCGAAAGGATAAATAAATGGTCAATCTTCAAAACTGTCGCATGTGTGTTGTGTCTTGAATCTTGATCACCTTGCAAAGCCAATGTTGAGAACTGCCGCAAGTTTGTTGTGTCTTGAATCTTGATAACCTGAAATCAAGAAACAACTAAATCTGGATGGTTACAACATTGTGTGTTGAGTCGAGGATAGCCATCTATCCTTAAGACAAGATTGCCCCGTATATATGCTTTTACGTTAGCGGACAATAGTCTCCCAAGATAAAACAACACTTTAATCTCAACACTATAAAGCCAATAGGTTGAGTCTGGCGAAGAAAACAAATATGACTCGACTTGCTGAAGATATGGAATAGGAAGGAAGAGTTTCTGTCTACTCTTCTCTTTTGTCTCTGTGTATATAGTGTGTCTCTATAGTGTATATCTTGTGTATACGTGAGGGTTTGGTCACTGTTTTTGACTGATTTTCAGCCACTTTTCTTCACTGTTTTTCCAGTGATTTTGCTCATTGTTTCGGTCTATTTTGCTGTGTTTTCAGTGCTGTTTTCAGTGTGGTTTTCTGCCTGTTTTCAGCATTTTTCTTCAGTCCAAAATTGAGCCAACAACTGCTCAATATATAGCATGCAAGAGGGGCTGTCCAACTGCCAAAACAAGGCTGTAATGGCCATTAAGGGAGGCCATTAAAACAGCCAAGTAATGGCTATTAAGGCCATTGAAAGATGTTGTCCATATGCCAAGTAATGGGCTGTTAATGGAGAGTTAATCAGCCAAGTAATGGCTGATTAATGCCTCAAAAAATAGTCCCAACGGGAGGCTTTCTGCCTTCCGTCACTTTTCCAGAAACTCTGGGGACCAAACTGTAAATATTGAAACTTCAGGGACCAAACTGTATATATGAAAGAATTCTGGTCCAAACTGTACATCTGAAACTTCAGGGATCAAACTGTACATCTGGCAGAGTTCTCTGGTCCAAAAAGATAATATCAGAAAGGCCCACGACCCGTGACCCGTGACTCGAGAACCCGGAACCGGACGGGACGGGCGGGCGGCGGCGGCGCGCGTGTGGGCTTAGCCTTGAACCCAAGCACATCTAGGTCTTCCCTCCTTTAAACACATGGGATACCCCTTGGGGTCCCAAACCCTTTACCAATTAGAGACTTATATAGAGATCAATTCTTCTTATTCCCACCGATGTGGTAGATTTGTCTCACACCACATTTCCATGTCTCAAACACCTTACTTCGTGGATCAATATCTCTTTCATTTCTCAACGAAATTAGACGATTCTTGGCCCTACGGTCATCTACTCACTTCGTAGATCATGCATGTGCGAAGAGACAAGGTCTCTAACATGCGGAACACTAGTGTTTAATTCATCAAAGATGGGTGGACGCATCTCCCCGCCAAAGGCTAATTTCCAACAATCCCCTTTATGAAAGAGAGATTGTGGCGCACACACAAGGTGCCTACATTTCAGCAATCTTTCAGCGAAAAGATATTGCATCAGGAGTAGTAGCTTTCGCTTTGAACCTTCCCTAGTTGAAACCATCGGACTTACTTATCAAGCGGTGAACGTGATGTCTTGAACCGTCAGTGTTTAGTGTAAGCCAAGACAATGATATCAACACAATAACTCTTCTTATTCATTTTCCTTCTTACGTTTCTGTCCGTTGTGGCCATGGACACACTTGGATTCTTAAGTGCGTTCATTTGAGGCGGCCATCCTCGCACTTAAATAGGTGATCTCCTACAAGGTATCCTGCTATACCCCACTTCTCAAGTGTTAGGAATCATTAAAAGTTTCCCCAACCTTAACCTCAACCATTTGAGGATCTTTTAAAAGGTTTGGAAGCTTAACCTTTACCCACCATGCAGGTAGCACTTTAATGTCTATCGCGGGAACAACTTTGGATTCATGTTTCCGTACAGAAATCATCATCCGAAGTGCTTCTTGCTTCCACCGGCGCTCAATCAACCTTTGCCGCTTAGTTTTCCCATTGAACCAAATTCTTGGGATCTCCAATCAGTATGGGGGGGTGTCCACCGCAAAGGTTCGTATTGTTTGGGGTTGAAGCCAATTCCCTAGACAGGCAGAACACTTGATCTCCGGGTAGTCCCTTAGTTAGTACACAAGGATGTGACACCCGTGATGATCAACTGCCATACGGTCTTATGTCTCCGACAGATCCTGAAAGATATGTCCAGACGCCGTCATCCGTGTCCTTTCTGAAGCCGACCGGCTAGCCACAGTGTATAACTGCTGAAGACACGGGTTTCTCCCAATAAGGGACGTCCTCTAAGGAGCTGTGAAGTTACTCAACTTCTTTCATGCTTTGTATAAAGCGATAAACTCCGATTCCATCATGAATCGGCCGATGCAATTTTGCTTAGAGGATTTTCCAAGACCCACCATACACATTTACTTGTGGCTTTGGTGTTCTTCAGATCTGATGTCCAGTTTGCATCACTGTGTTCTCCCAGAACCGCTGGACATCCAGAATACTATAATCTGTAGATAAGCGAATAATTCAGATATCGTCATATCCGATTTAACGCCTTCTACCGATCATGTATTAAAATCATCAGTGAACCTTAGTTCAACTGATACGTTAAATGAGATGATACCAGGTCGGTTGTAGTGTGTACAATACATTGAACTACACATGACCTGTGCATATCGCTTCCTTGTCTATGGGTGCACCATGATTCCAATCGATTCTATGATTCATATCCATTGGTGGCTTCAACGAGACTGCCAACTATCGACCGATCCGTTAGATGTCTTAGAAATCCAATTCCTAAGATGTCATCTGTGATACCCATATCTTTCATATCGAGACTTTGTTTCAATATGACTTTTACTTTCAGACTGTTGATTCTCCAACTGTTGGCTTTCTAATTTCAGAGTCAATGTTTCTGTGGTCAGATTCATTGTTTCTGTTTTATCTGAAACTTTCAAGACCAAAATGTAAACATTTCAGGGACCAAAATGAAAGTTCAGGAAGAAGCCCAACAGTTCAGCAAACCAACTCTGATCCTCTTCTTCCAACTCTCCGGTTGAGAAGGTTAATTCAACATTCATGCCACGCAAGACTGCAATGGCCCTGGATGTGAAGCTACTCACAGGGGAGCACATCTTACAACCCAAAGGTTCTTTTTCCGGAGGAAAATCAACCATTACGCAAGTATGGTTCTATATGATAGAGTTTATTTCTCTCTTTGTAGCTTCTTTCCAAAGCAGCGCTTTTGGAGATGACAATTATTTGTTAATTGTCCATGGTTCATTCTTAACCATACGAGCTAGAAGGACTGGAACAAGTCTTTGTCCCCTTCTTTGCTCCGTCTCGGTTCAACATCTAGAATCCCTGAGTTCTGCAGATCTGGAATATTAAGTTCCGGATAGCCAGCAACTTTCGAGTCCTGTAGATACGGAACCCGGAACCCGGAACCGGAACCGGACGGGACGGGCGGGTGGCGGCGGCGCGTGTGTGGACTTAGCCTTGAACCCAAGCACATCTAGGTCTTTCCTCCTTTAAACACATGGGATACCCCTTGGGGTCCCAAACCCTTTACCAATTAGAGACTTATATAGAGAGCAGTTCTTCATATTCTCACCGATGTGGTTGATTTGTCCCACACCACATTTCCATGTCTCAAACACCTTACTTCGTGGACCAAAATCTCTTTCATTTCTCAACGAAATTAGACAAAAGGAAATATCACTAAGGCCAAGAACTTACATAATTGTCAAAATGACAGTTTGGTGCAAGAAGTATTTTGTATTTATATAGAGTTCGAAAAGGGTCGCATTTTAAGGAGTGTGACGTAAGCGACCTATCCTGACATAAGCACCAGTGACTATTTCATAGCTCGACTTATGACTTATAAATCACACAGAATTAACGGTAGAGATAACTTTACCGTTGCTCCAAAAGGTTGTGATGTAGGCAGGCTATCTTGACACAAACATCAATGACCATTTCACGGTTTGAATCATGACATATAGATCACACGGAGAACTATACCGTTGCTCCAAGGGACTCAAATAGAGATAACTTTACCGTTGCTCCAAGGGGTTGTGATATAGGCAGCCTATGATGACACAAGCATCGGTGGCTATTTCATAACTTGAATCGTGACCTATAGATCACACAGAGATAAACTTTAATGTTGCTCCAAGAGACTGTGATGTAGGCGGCCTATCATGACACAAGCATTGGTGACTATTTCATAGCTCGAATAGTGACATTAGATCACACAGAGATAAATTTACCATTACTTTAAAAGACTGTGATGTAGGCAATCTATCCTAACACAAGCATCAGTTCATAGCTTGAACACATAACCTATATAAGCACACAAAAACAACTTTATTGTTGATTCAAAACTCCCTTTGTATAACATGATCATTATCCAATAAAAAAAAGATATTGTTCTCCTTTAAACAACAGGGGAATATGATCATGCTAAAGAAGAAGTTTCTTATCTCCCTGATTGCCCTCATAAGCATCTGAATATTAAAGTGATAAACAAAGGCATTAAAGCAGAGAGAACAATGTGTTTTTCCTGTTATTAGTAGTGGGCTTCTCATTCACCACCAACTCATCACCAAGTAGACTCTTTTTTTAGCTCCACTCACCCCCCACCCTCACCCTCCCCTCGCCCCCCACTTCCTCAAAATTGTTCCATTCTTGCTTTTCTTGAATGCTTTGTGGGTCCCCCCCTACACACTATACTAAAACCCCAATTGCCATTTGAGTCTCACCTATTCATCATGTCATCAGTTATCTACTACTACTACTCTTCCTTGTATTTCTTGATCATTCATTGTAGCCTTCAAAATCCCTGGCTATTAGTCCAGGTCAGTTTTCTTTCTCACTTGTATATTTACATATTATTTGCATATATATACATTTTATATTGATGACATGAATTGAGTTTAAATGATGCAGTAAGGATTCATATAGCCGACCCAACTTGTTAGGTAATGATGTATAGTAGTAGTTGTTGTGGTTGTTATACATGTTATTATATTATTTTCTTTATCTTTTTGGGGTATGTTGAAGTGGGGTTGGCATGGTAGTTAGAGTTCATTTTGCCTTAGCCGCTAAATGGTGTTTATCTCTCTAAAGGTTTTTTACTGGATGCTTAACTGAAGTGACTTTAGTTGTAAGTTTCTTGGTTGCAACTAATATGTCTGTCTAAAATTAACTGGTGAAGTAAACCAGTGGCGGAGCCAATAGTTTAAGCAAGTGGATTGAAAACAATGTAAGAACGTCACGGCTAATTAAGATATGAACCTATGTTAACGGGATTCAACTGTCTAATATATATATATATATATATATAATTTTGGTTTTACCATATCTGAATTCGCCTTGAGCCAAGGGAGATAGGTGACCGCTTTAATGATTGTTCGTAATGGCCTACCATTTAACATACGTATGCCATATAGTTTTTGTTTTTGTGTCTTTACCGTCCCTCAGCCCCTCTCCCAGCTTTTCTATCTATCATTAGAAGTAGGGCGAGTAATATTTTGATGAAGGGGATTCAATTGAACCCTCTTCACTATTCTGTGCTCCCTTGTTGCATGAGTTCAGTAACTTCTGTAGAAAAACTGCAAGTCGTGTTTGATGTTTCTTTGCATTTCCTCCGTGGACACGATACGGAACAAGTTCATAGACCTCCTTATTGTTGGAAATCTTGTTTTGCATAGAATATCGAAACATGAATTGAGCTTAAATGAAACAGTAAGGATTCATATAGCCAACTCCAACTTGTTTGAAACTGAGGCTTAGTAGTTGTTGTTGTATAGGGTATCAGAAACAAGGAGAAGGGTCAGCTGAAAGCTCTCCTCTGGTTGATAGAGAAAATTCAATGTCCACATCCTTTTCATTCCTGCATTTTCACCTGAACTTGCTGATACTCCTACTTCTCTGCAGAAAAGGTCTCTCCTCAAATGATTATGATGTTGAAGGTATGGAGCTATATGTTTTGGTTACTGAATCTGTGAAAATTGCATATGCTTGCTTGTGTTACTATTTCAATGGTGTGCTAATAAAATCGCGATAAATGTTTTTTTTATCGAATCATATGTTATTTATAATATTTTTGTCATCATTTCAGGTCATGCTTTAATAGAGTTGCTGAGGGATCTGAATGATTCCAACAATAGAATCAGAGATTGGAATATTAATTTTGTGTCTCCCTGTTTCAGTTGGTCTCATGTTACATGCAGAAACGGAAATGTCACATCTCTGTAAGAGTTCTTTTTTTATGTTTTAAGTAAATCAAGAGGATTCATATAGCCGACCTCAGCCTGTTTGGAACTGATGTGTAGCTGTTGTTGTCATCAAACAGGAGCTTAGCTTCTAACGGATTCTCAGGAACTCTTTCACCGTCAATGACCAAGTTGAAATTTTTGGTTAGCTTGTAAGTATGCTGCATTTTGTATTACAACGTGCTTCGTTTTTTTTTTTTTTGGCCTATAGTTAATCAGAAATCATTTACGCCTGAGATGAGTTTAAATGGAATAGCATGGTCAGTAAGGATTCATATAGCCGACCTAAATTGTTTGGGATTGATGCATTAATGTTGTTGTTATAGTTCATCAGGAGAAATTGGTATAAACTTTTGTGCATTATTACCACGTTAGGAAAGTATTTGTGAAGTGTTGCTAAAATGCTAAGGTCTGTGCAGGGATTTACAGAATAATGATATATCTGGTGCCTTACCTGATTACCTTAGCAGCATGTCAAATCTACAAAACTTGAATCTTGCAAACAATAGTTTCAATGGCCCTATTCCAGCAGCTTGGGGTCAGCTCTACAATCTTAAACATTTGTAAGAACTTGTTTTACTTTTTCCTTTGTTCTCTCCTTTTTCCTAAAGTACCAGCCAATGCTGCTCAGATTCTTCAAAGATGCAATGGATGCGTTCCTCCATAAGTAGTACATATTTGGAGGATCAGACACGGGTGAGACAACATTTTTAGAGAGTTCCAGCAACATAACTAAGACCTTAACGTAGTTATTATCAAAAAGTATAGACTATTTTTGGAACAAAGTCTTGCTATGATATGTACTTTTGTCCTGAATCAGGGTCATGAGAGGGAATTACCTAACTGGAACTGTGCTAAATTCACTTATAAATATCACAGGCTTAAAAGAACTGTAAGCCTTTGAAATTTTCAGTTGGATTGAGTTGAGGCACAGTAGAAAAAGTTGTTGATTGATGTTTTCATTTATTTATGGTAACTTGTTATTGCTTGTAGTTTTTACATGTTTTTCATCTCTCACAGGGACCTGTCCTCCAATGATCTGACTGGAGGTATCCCACTGCAGTTATTTTCAATACCAACATACAAGTAATGTCATCATTTATTCTCTTTCTTTCCAACTTGTTAAGCCTTTCCATTTTGATGTTGAGCTCTAAGATCTTCCCTTGTAGACAGATAATATATTGTCTTTACACCGTCTTACTTGGACTATTAGGGGCCGTTTGTGTTAAGAGTCCCATAATTACCTCTCATTTATTATAATTGATAATGTAATATACTGTAATTATTATGATTGTAATTAGTATCATATAATTTAGGTAAGGTAGATTAATCTTCCATAATTCAAGCTTAGGATGATTGTATATATATTGCATCTTTGGGAGAATATTGATCAAGTAATTAATCTTCCTACATGGTATCAAGAGTCAAAGATCCTTGGCCCTAATTCTAAACTCTCCCACCGAATTCTCTCCCTTTCTTCTCCTAAATTTCTCGGCCCCCCTAAAACCCTAAACTACTTCTTCCTCCCCACAAAACCCTAGCCGAAACCCTAATACCACCCCACCCCCCTCGGCTAGCTTCTATCCCAAACCCTAAGGGTTTTCTTTTTCCACAACCAACACATCAAACACTACTTCTTTCATTCTCTAGTTTGATTTCTTGTGGACAATGGCCGAAAAACAAATATTTCATCCCGCTCTTGCCGTTAATAACGTCAAGAATTTTATCTCCATAACTCTCGAAATGGAGAAAGGGCGGTATACCTATTGGGCAGAACTTTTCAAAATTCACTGTCGCGCTTATGAGGTGATTGACCATATCATTCCGTCCGAGTCCCCATCGGATATTACTACGATGGACAATAAATTATGGTATCGATTAGATGCTATAGTCCTTCAATGGATTTATGGCACAATTTCGAATGATCTTCTCCATACCATCTTAGAACAAAATTCTACGGCACAACAGGCGTGGGAACGGTTACAAAACATTTTTCAAGATAACAAAATTTCTAGGGCAGTTTATCTTGAACACCAATTTACAAATGTTAAATTGGTTGACTTTTTCAACATCTCCGCCTATTGTCAAGAATTAAAGGTACTTGCGGACCAACTGTCCAACGTTGGTTTGCCCGTGGCAAATCAAAGGTTGGTTCTTCAGTTGATTGCGGAGTTGAATGAACAATATGATGGTGTTGCTACGTTCATTCAGCAAAGCAATCCGTTGCCTCCCTTTTACGAGGCCCATTCGAGGTTAATTCTCGAGAAAACGCGGAAAGCAAAGCAAGCATCCTCGGGAGCAACCACCGCCGGAACCTCTCTCGTCTCCACCAACTAATCTTCCACTGATTTGGAACCCCAAAATTCTGGTTCAAGGGGCCACGGTAATCGTTCTAATAATGGTAAAAAATGGGGTTCAAACCGTAACAATAAAGGAAAATATAATGGTGGAAAGGGACTGGGAAGGGGAGGTGGCCAACCTGCCGGCGGCAGTAGGCAGTACCCACCGTGGGCTGCCACGCCTTGTCCATATTCGACCTTTTCATGGGCCCGGCCTCCCCCCTCTTCAAATCGCCAACCCGGTATTCTCGAATCTCATTCACAACATGCGTTTGCGGCTCAGGCACCATCTTCTGTTGGTTATGCACCGACGGATATTGAACAGGTCATGAATAATATGCATCTAAGTGTTCCCGATGAGTCATGGTACATGGACACATGGGCTACGTCACATATGACGACATCTCAAGGTAATCTCTCGTCTTATTGTAATATGAGCAATAATAAAAATATTATTGTCGGCAGTGGGCAGGAAATTCCAATTCGTTGTATTGGTCAGGTAACACTACCCTCCCCACACCCACCTTTACACTTGAAAACGTCTTACATGCACCAAATCTAATTAAAAACCTGATCTATGTTAGACGTTTTACAATTGACAATAATGTTTCTGTAAATTTTGATCCTTTTGACTTTTCTGTGAAGGATTTTCAGACGGGAATGTCACTTATGAGATGCAATAGCACGGGGGACTTATATCCCATCACCTCTGTTTCCAAAAATAGCATGAACAAACCATCAACATTTGTTGTCATTTCTCCTACTCTATGGCACAATAGATTGGGACACCCAGGAGCACAAGTTTTTAATAATTTTAGGAAGAATAATTAGGTTTTGTGTAATAAACCTTTGGACTCCTTTGTTTGCCAATCTTGCGTGTTTGGTAAACATGTTAAGCTTCATTTTGCCTCTTCTAATTCTCATACTTATATGCCATTTGATATTGTGCATTGTGATTTGTGGACATCACCCGTTTTGAGTTCTGCAGGTCATAAATACTATATGTTCATTCTAGATGATTATTCGAATTTTTTGTGGACTTTTCCATTGGAACATAAATCACAAACATACACCATTTTTAAACAATTTAGTGTTTTTATCAAAACTCAATTTGGCAAAAGCATTAAATGTTTTCAATGTGACAATGGGGGGAATTCATAAATGGCTATTTTACTGATTTATGTGACCAACATGGGATGTCTTTGCGTCTTTCGTGTCCACATACTTCACCACAAAATAGAAAAGCCGAAAGAAAAATTCAAACAATTAATAATATGATTCGCTCTCTTCTTGTGCATTCTTCCACACCACCAAAGTTTTGGCACCATGTACTTCAAATGGCTACCTACCTTTTATATATTATTCCTAGTAAATTGCTATCCAACGTGATTCCTACACAAATGTTATATCATCGTCTCCCCGTCTTTTACACATTTGAGGGTCTTTGGATATTTGTGTTATCCTTTATTTCCATCTACTTCCATTAACAAGTTGCAGGCTCGTTCTACTCCTTGTGTGTTTTTGGGATACCCACAAAATCATAGGGGATATAAATGTTATGATTTGACGAATGAGAAGATAATTGGCTGTCGTCATGTGATTTTTGATGAGTCTAAATTCCCGTTTGCTCATGTGGCATCCTCACCTTCATATAAATTTTTGGATACTGGACTACATCCCATTTTACACCACCATCTTAATGACCAAACGCATGTGGAACCAACCCAACAAAATGCCCAACACTTTTTGGCCCAACCACAAAATGGGGCTGAACCGGAAACCTCGGCCCAATCCTATTTCCGTGGCGGTCTAGCCCACGTAGGGCAGTCCACAACCACACCCTTATCCCAAAACATTCGCGGAGCCTAGCCTCAGACCACAACGGCTACACCTAGTCACTTGGACCTCCAGCCTTCACGTCGGCCCAATGTTATACCCGAGAACCAAATTACCCAACCAGTGACGGACCAGCCTCGAACCATTGAAATTCGTGCCATGTATGGGATCTTTCGGCCCAAACATCATTTTAACCTACTATCCTCTGTTCAACCATCACCTCTACCAAAAAATCTCAAAGCTGCCTTATCTGACCCGAATTGAAAAGATGTCATG
The DNA here is from genome assembly GCA_029783415.1 of Anisodus acutangulus. Classification (NCBI taxonomy): domain Eukaryota; kingdom Viridiplantae; phylum Streptophyta; class Magnoliopsida; order Solanales; family Solanaceae; genus Anisodus; species Anisodus acutangulus. The sequence continues at coordinate 338,236 of CM056504.1, forward strand.
TTAGACGAATTTAATGCTCTTATTACAAATAAGACGTGGGAATTTGTACCACGTCCGTCTAATCTGAACATCATTCGGTCTATGTGGATTTTTTGTCATAAGAAAAATTCTGATGGTTTTTTTGCGAGATACAAAGCTCGTCTTGTTGGTGATGGCAGGTCTCATCAGGTTGGGGTAGATTGTGGTGAAACATTCAGTCCAATGGTTAAGCCAGCAACTATCCGGATAGTTCTCAGCTTGGCTCTTTCCAAATCTTGGACCATTCACCAGTTAGATGTTAAAAATGCTTTCTTGCATGGCAACTTACAGGAGACAGTATACATGCATCAGTTGTTGGGTTTCCGCGATTATACCCGTCCAGATCATGTTTGCCTATTGAAGAAATCCTTATATGGTTTGAAACAAGCTCCTCGGGCATGGTACAACAGGTTTGCATAATCTGTTTCCAAATTGAGATTCTCTCATAACAAGTCTGATCAGTCGTTGTTCATTTATCGAAAAGGCGCAAACATGGCATATATCCTTTTGTATGTCGATGATATTATTCTCACAACATCATCCATTTCACTTCACCAGTCCATTATGTCCCTTCTTGAAGCTGAATTTGCAATGAATGACTTGGGTCCGTTGAATTATTTTCTTGGCATTGTTGTCTCCCAATATGCATGTGGTCTGTTTCTTAATCAAAAGAAATATGCCGAAGAAATAATTGACAAAGCAGGGATGTCGCCCTGCAAACCTTCACATACTCCAGCGGATACGAAGGCGAAATTGAGTAATGATGTCGGAACTCCATATAGTGATCATACCCATTACCGTAGCCTAGCAAGGGCCTTACAGTATCTGACTTTTACCATACCAGATATTTCCTATGCGGTTCAACAAGTTTGTTTACACATGCATGATCCGAAGGAAGAACATATGGGGGCTCTCAAGAGGATTCTGCGATATGTTAAGGGTACTCTTCATTTCGGACTTCATCTGTATAAGTCCTCCATCTCGAGTCTTTCTACCTACATTGATGTGGATTGAGGTGGCTGCCCAGACACACGTCGTTCCACTTCCGACTATTGTGTGTTCTTGGGTGACAATCTCATTTCATGGTCATCTAAACGTCAGTTCACATTGTCTCGGTCGAGTGCAGAGGCAGAATACCAAGGGTGGCCAATGTTGTTGCTGAATCATGTTGGCTCCGTAATCTACTACTGGAGCTCCATTGTCCGATTGAAAAGGCAACAGTGGTGTATTGTGACAATGTGAGTGCGATCTACTTATCTGGCAATCTTGTTCAGCATCAACGCACGAAACACATTGAAATGGATATCTTATTTGTCCAAGAAAAAGTTACCGGTGGTCAAGTCCGTGTTCTCCATGTACCGTTCCGTTCTCAGATAGCGGACATCTTCACAAAAGGTCTTCCGCGCGTACTTTTTGATGATTTCAGGGACAGTCTCAGCATCCGAGAACCTCCAGCTAAGACTGCGGGGCACTGTTAGAGTAATTATGGGGATATCCCATAATTACCTCTCATTTATTATAATTGATAATGTAATATACTGTAATTATTATGATTGTAATTAGTATCATATAATTTAGGTAAGGTAGATTAGTCTTCCATAATTCAAGCTTAGGATGATTGTATATATATTATATCTTTGGGAGAATATTAATCAAGGAATTAATCTTCCTACAGTTTGGTTACAGGGATTAGGAGGGTTATCCCAGTATAAAATTTGGGATTAAATTTGTACATCTTGAAATACAGAAGACTATTGTCGGACGTTTTTTGGTAATGCACAACCATGCTAGAGCCAGCAAAGTCATGTTGATGCATTCTGTAATTGGCTGTACTATGTGCTAAAAACTATTTATTCCTTGAACTATAGATTTTTTTCTTTCATTAGGTTCATTTTTTATCATTGCTGATTTCACGACTCGACCCCCGTGACCTATAGGTCACATAGAAACAACTTTACCGTTGTTCCAATCTTGACCTATAGGTCACATAGAGAAAATTTTACCATTGCTCCAATGATTCCTTCAACTGACCAAAAATGACATATACATCACGCATAGACAACTTTACTGGTTCTCCAAGACTCCCCTTTAACTATGTTGTTTCTCATTACTGCATCATTCAACTTGGAGCTGTTAATATTGACTTAGTTGCTTAACTATGTTGTTTAATGATCATTCTATACGTCGTATCAGTTTTTCAGGAACTCATCTTACTTGTGGCAATGGCTTTCAGCAACCCTGTGTTTCTAGTTCCTCTGTCCCAGGTTAATTGTCTAATCACAAATTCATTCTCTAATTGTAACCAACAAATGATAATTATTAACTGATAATTGTTTCAGCAGTTTCCATTAGAAGACCAAAACTTCAGGTTGCTGTTACTGGTGCAAGCTGTGGTGCATTCCTTCTTCTCTTAGTTGGGGCTATCGTCACATATCGATGCAATTATAGACGTAAAATCAAACATGATGAATTTTTTGATGTGGAAGGTATACGCTTTACTCCTATTTATTCAACAGAAAGAGTACATTCAAACCTCTATAACGACGTCATTCGTTCCGATATTTTTTGGCTGCTTATAGCGAAATATTGTTATAGAGAACATATAATATAACATAACATGAAAGATCAGTTCCACAGAAAATATGATAATTACATAGGACGGTTGTTATAGAGAGGTCTGACCGTATATGGTTTTGCTATATTGAACAAATTTCCTTAATAATTGCAAATGCCATCTACTTTTATGGCATTTTTAGGTGATGTTGAGCACAACATTTCATTAGGACAACTAAGAAGGTTCTCATGGCGCGAAATTCAGATTGCAACGGACAATTTCAGTGAAAACAACATTATAGGACAAGGAGGTTTTGGTAAAGTGTACAAGGGCTATCTTTCGGATAACACGAAAGTGGCAGTGAAAAGACTCACAGATTACCACAATCCTGGTGGAGAGGCTGCATTTCTGAGGGAAGTTCAGTTGATTAGTGTTGCAGTTCATCGGAATCTTCTACGTTTGATCGGTTTCTGTATAACCTCTTCCGAGAGAATTCTTGTTTATCCATTTATGCAGAATCTTAGCGTTGCATATCGGTTAAGAGGTATTCCCCTTAGTACTCAACCTTTTTTTGATTATTGTTGATATTATTCAGTACTTTTTCTCTCATTTCCCCTTTTCGTTAGATTTAAAACCCGGAGAGAAAGCTCTGGATTGGCCAATGAGGAGACGAATAGCATTTGGAGCAGCCCATGGTCTAGAGTACCTACACGAGCATTGCGACCCTAAAATCATTCATAGAGATTTAAAGGCAGCAAACATCCTCCTAGACGATAACTTTGAGCCGGTTCTTGGAGATTTCGGACTAGCAAAACTAGTTGATACGAAACTGACTCATATTACAACTCAGGTTCGCGGAACAATGGGCCACATTGCCCCGGAATACTTGTCTACCGGAAAATCATCTGAGAAAACGGATGTGTTTGGATATGGTATTACCCTTTTGGAACTTGTAACGGGGCAACGTGCAATTGATTTTTCGCGGCTTGAAGAAGAGGAGGATGTTTTACTACTGGATCATGTAAGTCCTACTCCACAACTCATCTGAGAACTACAACCAAATATTTTTACTGTCTCTTTTGCTGTAAGGAGGATCTTTCATATAGATATATAGGATCTATGTTATGTTGCTCATACTCTTCAAAATTGTTGGCGGGTGCATGTCGTATTCTCCAAAAGTAGTGCATTTTTGGATGATCTGACATAGGCCGTCAGGCCCACAACAATATTTTTGAAGAGTTCGAGCGACATATACTCTATGTTCCAGCAGAATAGTGGATGAAAATGTAACATATAGGATTAATATATAGTTGAAATGGAGTTATTACATGAATAATAATTTGAGATAGGAAGATGCCTACTAAAATAGAAGGCAAGTTCTAAAATTATTGTAAGACGCAATGTTATACGGAAGTAAATGTTGGACCTCTAAACTAAGGTTCAACATATCGATGCGTGTTGCAGAATTGTGGATGTATGGTCATAAAAAAGATTAGACAAAATAAAAAACTATCACATCCGACAAAATGTACAAGTAACTTTCATGCTATGTTACCATTTGTCTTTGGCTAATAATGGTCATTATGTTTCCTTTTTGCTTCTATTTTGACTATTTTATCGCGAAAACCTACAGATCAAGAAACTATTAAGAGAGAAAAGGCTTGATGACATTGTGGATGGAAACATGAATACTTATGATCCAAAAGAAGTTGAAACAATCCTTCAAGTTGCATTGCTTTGCACCCAAAGTTCACCCGAGGAACGTCCGAAAATGGCAGAAGTGATCACTATGCTGAAAGGTGTAGGTTTGGCTGAAAAATGGGCAGAGTGGGAGCAACTTGAGGAAGTAAGAAATCAACAATTTTCGCTCATGTCGCGACAGTTTATGTGGGCGGAAGACTCGACACATGATCAAGAAGCTATACAATTGTCTCAAGCAAGATAGAAAATACAAGTTGTATATATAACTTCTGAAATAATGTGCTTGTTTACTTTAAAACTCTAGTATAGTTTTAGCTTGTGTTGCAGCTAGCTATGTGTCATCCGAGAGTAGTTTTATCGCACGCTATGCTAAGCTACTAAAGCGTCTTTCTTTTTTACACCTATCTTTTATGCACTTTTTGATTATATCATACATTGTAAAGTGTCCAAGCAAATTCTTACTAAAAACACCAGCATTAGTTCTCCGTGAAAAGAGAAGGCTCGAATGCCATCAATCGTCTATTATTGAATTCACCCGATCTGACTTAGTTCGTGCTATAGCTAGTGTTGAGTGATATATTGCTAGTGAACTTATCATTTATTAGTGAGGCAAGTGAACTTGAGAAAATTCTGCAAATGAATTCTGAGTAATCTGAGAAATGTTTATATTTGTACAGTGCAACATATTATACTACAAGTAGTAATCAAAAGATCTTAATGGATTTGTCATTTTAGTTTCATGTTCCATTTAATTAATTCAATTCCATAGAGTCCAGAACTGCCTAATTCACATGTTAATGAATTCAATTCCAGTTGATCAATTCAAAAAAACGCAAAATTATACTTTTTATTCGACAAATCGCCTGAGCCCTATGCATTTTTAATCCCTTTTTTAAATTCAATTCCAACTGACAAATTCTAAAGAACATTATACTTCTCTTCGGCAAATTGCCCCGAGGCCTATACGTTTTTTTTAATTTGTTTTCGTATCCAATAAGATATTATGATTGCCATATTTGTTTCCCATACATAAGCAAAATAAATAGTTTGAATTGCAATATATCAACTTATATGATCATCCAAACAATCTTATGAAAAATCAACCTCCTAATGATATGAAATTCTTTTGACCATCATATAATCCAATTTGTTTTAAAATAATTGATTCCACCTCCTAATACGAGATTTTACAGATTATTTTTAGATTGTCTAATAATATAATTCTTTACACATCTCTTAAAGAGAAAATCTAGAGACAGTAATTGGAAATACATGAAAAGGCCACCTTACATTTATAATATCGTTTAGAAAAATGGCCCCTTACTCATAAGACGAGTTACTAAACACTAACACAGAATCAACATTCTTAAACATACAATACTAACTAAAAAAACTAACATAGAAACAACATTCTTAAACATACAAACACTAGTATAGAACCTAAAGATGATAGATCCAATGTTTCCATTTCACCCCAGATCATCGAAAACTCAAGAGCCCCGGGGAGAAAATGAAAACAATGGGCATGCATCACTACAACATAAAACCCCTTTTCACATAGCTAAACTATGTTGCTCGGATCCTACAAAAATGTCACTGGAACCGTGTCGGCTCCCATCAAAACTGCACAAGGTTTCGGAAGATCCAATACACCTGGCAAAATTTTAGGAGGATCCAAGCAACATAGGCTAAAACCCTACTCGTCATCAGGTGGAGGGGAAGAAACTGCAGGACTTGCAGCCAGTTTACCAATAGTCATTGGCTTTGTCAAGCTAGACGAACCGTTCCTTGGAGGAGAGAAAACAACCGGAAGAAACTCATCCGTGTCACACAAAAAATTTGACCCCGAGAAATGCCTCACCAATTGTTCTTTGCCCTGAAATTGTAATCAAGTATAGCATTAAACAAAAAAACAACCAAAAATGATTTAAAAAAAGGTTGTCTATTCAAAATATGGAATCCTCTATAGCTGAAGTGATAGAACTTCTTGAGAATTGATGAAAGTTTTTCAAGTAATAGTACTACATTTGGTCCATATGTCGGTCTTTTGAAGTATTTACACACTAGTTAAGAGAACCATTTTTAATTTAACATTGATCATAAGAGTATTCGTCTAAAGTACGCTTCATCTCTCGTCTCATTTGATAAACACAACACTAAGTTAATAAACAACTCTGTTTTTTCCAAGACAAATTCAATATGTCAAAACGTGCTAATATGTGGTAGTGAGGCCTAACAAAACCAACATTGTTCATGTTTTTTAACATTTGTTGGTGTTTTGGAGAAAATTGAAGTGAAACGTTTCCTAAAGATTAGGACAAAAGATCAGAACTAGCAATCAGCCAAGGAAAACAGTAGGCTGATAGACCCTTTTAATTACCAAGCATTTCATTTTTACCTGAATCCGAGCCCAAGTTACTTCACAAATTTTCCCAGAGGCATAAATGCCCGTGGGAGTCTTGACACCGCGCCATTTGAAGTTCTTGAGAACTTCCCTAATTTCGAAAGCAGCACGACCTGATGTGAAATTCACAAAAGCATAGCCCATATTGTTGTTGGACCTGCATTATCAACACGAAAAATTAACATAAGGGTAGAGAGAAAATGAGAGAGATAATCAACAAGGAAACAATGAATATGTTAACGATTTAACTAATATATGCCGGCAGTATAAATAAGACATGATTAATTATCTGACTTATTTTCAGGTCATTAATCCCATGTTTATACATAGTACTTGACTTTATCTTTTAAGGGATCGTTTGGTTGGAACAAGGATATAATTCCATATCCTACATGAGATAGATAATTCCAAGAATTTGATATAAAATTTATACTGGTACTAGTTAATACCAACAACCAAACACGGGATAAATGTAATCCCAGATTTTATTTACCCTTATAAAGAGACTTGATAATACTCGAAAAAATCCTTTTTTAGATCATTAGTGCATCTAGAAAAGCTAAAATCATGTGTTAATTGATTAATTAACAATATGCTGCAGCAGGTTAGTAAAATGCACCAGTAATAGCATTAAATAGTTGAAGTATTACCCAAAATCAATTGGAAGATAGAGGAAATCATACTCCCAATGATTCTTACTGCAGTAATGATCAACAAATAGCATAAATGGCTCTCTCCTGTTAAATAAAATCCATTCAAAAAGAGTTATATTTTGCCAGTAACTAACAGATTCATAAATATGCATACCAAAATTAACCAAAACCTTCATCAATAACTAAACTTTTATGTATTACTGTTGGGGGAAAAGAGGAGGCGATAATGGAAGAAAAGCACACAAAAGAACTGCATTTAATACCTAATCAATCATATATGATGAATACCAAGTGCATGCATCACCATAGTAATGGTACATTGGGATAGGAACAGACAGGGAAATTAAAGACTAAAAATGCATGGTAACACTAAAGGGTATGTTGTTGTATTGTAAATAATGATTGACCTAAAGGGTCAGATAAATATATACTACCAAATAGGACTGAGACTCATGATATACTACTATATCTAATTTTCTCAGCCCTCGTCCATTGTTTCTCATAACAACACTAAAGAGACCTTCTTTATCAAAACTAACTGGATTGAGAATATAAAAGAGTAGAAACTAAGAAGTTAAAGGATTCAAAATATACTACATATACATAAAAATAAATAACTTTACTATGTATATATATAATAGTGTAATTTTTCAGCATTCATCCCTTGTGCCACCTAGCTCCTTCCATGATTTCAAGGAAAGTATTTACAAGGTCAGTGAAAACAAAAGTGAACCATTACAGATTTCTGCATTCATGTATCAACTTCAACATGCAAAAAATGACAACATACCCAGTCCCACGAAGTGAAGTATGAGGAGGGTAGCATGTCCGCAGACCTTACCTTTACGGCTACCTTTGTGAGTGAAAGGTTGTTTTCGATAGACGCTCAGCTTATAAAAGGAGATGCAAAAAATGAAACAATCTAAAAAGTGGTAACAAAGAACAAGGGAAATGACAAACCTAAACTGATTGGGTATGTTTCTGATCATTACAGTTGTTTTGTTGCATGAAAAAGATGGATCTTTCTCAATAGGATGATGAGATTTGTAACAAGTATCAGTCTTATGAGCAGTTTTTTGGTGGGATTTTCTCAGAGAAAAAGCTTTTTGCCTCTCTCTTTCTGGTGCTGCAGCCCTGGTTAGCCTAGGAGGAAAAAAGGGTCTCTTATTTTGGCCTCTAAAAGAAGCCCTCAGCCATCTTTTTTCCATCCCAAACCTAAAGATCCCATCTTTATCAGGTGTTTTCTCAGCCCTCATCCATTTCTTTTTCATCCCAACAATATCTAAACTAGACTGATCTTGATGAGGCATTATCTCATACTGATCAAGAAGCTGTTGTTGTTGAGGCTGAAAGTCTTCTCTATGTACCCAATATATGGGAGCTTTGACAGGACCATCATTTTCTTGGTAGTAGTAGTAGTAGTAGTAGAACTGATGAGGGTGTGAAAAATAAGATGACTGAAAATACTGAGGTGGTGGCTGGTAAACAACCAACTCATTACCTTGCGGTGGTGGCTGATATACAACAAGTTCATTACCTTGTGGATGAAAAATCTGGTGGAGAAGTGAAGGGACTAAATTTTTTTCAATAGCTGTTGGTTTAAACTCTTCAGCCTGTGGGTTGAGTATTTTTTTAGCTGAAATTGATGCTGCTGCCATAGCTACAAGAACAAGAAGGAACAAGAGGAAGAACTGAAACTTTCAAGATTTACGGTTTCACTTCCTTATAAATATTGTGTTAGTATAGTAGTAATATTTTATTAATAATTTTTATATTGTTCAAAAATATTTATCGATAATATTAAGTCGTTAATATTAATATAGTCAGAAGAGAAAACTAGAAAATGCAACCGTTTGTGCAACCTGGAGTATAACTATATAGTATATATACACAGGGGGAAGGAGAAAAATCTTTCATTTCTGTAAAAAGGTAATCATTACGTACTATAGTACACAGGGTGGTGGAAAGTGGAAACCCTTTAGACTTGTAATTATGTCCTACTTTCATGGCCATGTATTTAGAATTTCTTTGTTTATTAGTACAGTACTTACTACTTATGACTTTTAGTAAAATAACTATATTAAATGTAAAATATAAAAAAAATTCATAATGCCATAATATAAGCAGAAGAAACCAGAAGCTTTGCAAGATATAGATTATACAAGAAATCATATATCATGCAAAAAGAAGAAGAAAAAACTTTAATAAATCTCAAACACAGATATATTGTATTCTGATATTTATTGGGAATTGCCAAATAAGTAGTATTGGGATATGGGGAGGTAAAGGTGTCAGATGGGTTCTTTTCACAAAAAAAGGGATATAAAATCTGAGTAATGATGGAAATAGGCAAAGTTCAGATACTCTAATAATTACACTTCATTTAATGCATGGCTCTATAGCGGCCCAATCCCCTTTTCCAGGATTTTTGCTCATTAGACCATTATACTCTACTTCCTGTCTTCACATTTCCACATTTTGAATAGTGGATTGGACGGATAATTATGCTTAATAATTAATAGTTATTAATTTTAAATATATTAATTAATTGAAAAAATATTAATTAATTCGATATTGAGTTAGCAATTATTGAATAGTTATCGAACAGCGTATAATTAAATTATGTAACAATTATCTTTTTTTGCCTTGCAAAACAAATATTTTATTTATAATTAATATTCTTCATGTCTCAATTTACGTGATATCATTTTCTTTTTTATTTATTTTAAAAAATATATCATTTTTTATATTTAAAAATGATTTACAGTCTTGCAGGGGTTCTTCATTATCTTAATTTCACGAGATCAGATATTATGTATGTCGTATAGCAGGTGTGTTTATGCATAATCCCAGGGTTGAACACATGAATACGCTCAAATACATTATTCGATACATCTAGGCGACATTTGAATATGGTAAATACATTTATATCCTTCATCGACCTCAACACTTGTCTCGTATACAGATGTTGATTGGGTGACTCTTCATATACCAGACGCTCCACGTCTGACTATTGTATGTTTCTAGGTAATAATTTGGCCTCATGGTTTGCGAAGCGACAATCTACATTATCACGCTCTAGTGCAGAGGTCGAGTATTGTGGGGTAGGCAATGTGGTCTCTGAATCCTGTTGGCTACGTAATCTTCTTTTAGAGATTCATTGTCTTATTCAGAAAGCTACCTTGGTTTATTGTGATAATATTAGTGTCGTTTACCTGTCTGGTAATTCGGTTCAACACCAACTCACTAAACACATCGAGATGGATATTCACTTAATTCGCGAAAAGGTAGCTTGTGGACAAGTATGCATCTGTCATGTCCCTTCCAGGTATCAAATTGCAGACATTTTTACCAAGGGTCTTTCCTCGGTCCTTTTGACGATTTTAGGGACAATCTCAGCGTACGAAGACCGCCCGCTATGACTGTGGAGGTGTGAAAATATACAAGGATATACACGGTATACACATACCTTGTGTATACCGTGTATATCACGAAAACCCATAACAAGTGAAAAATCGTGATATACATGGTATATACAACCGTGTATATCATTGTTATGGTAACATATTTAGTTGTATATTTTGTATATAATTAGTATTGTACATTTAACATAATTGTAGGATTCTTGTACAAATAGAATATGATTTTAGGAGTATAATAGAAATAGGATTTTTCATATTATGAAAATTATAAATTGTATATATACTCTTTCATTAATTAACATAATCAAGCTGATTATTTCTTTCCGAAACATATCGTGCGGATATACTTTTTGTCCTTGACATAAATAATTTAAATGTGTAAAAAATAATTTACGAATCCTAACAAAGACTTGCATTAACAAAAAAAAAATACGAATCCTAAAGAAAATTTCGTCCTTGACATTTTTGCGGATATATTCAAAAACCTATTTTTTTCCAACGACCAGATTTTCTAGTTCTATTTGGTATAAACTTGTCCATTACTGGCATCAGTGGTACATTCAAATACCTAACAATTTGAAAGCTTTGATAATTTGTTAAGATTAACTATTAAACATAAGCAGCTAATACTCAAATATATCACGACGTTTAAAGAGATTAAAAATGTTGAGTTAATTTATTTCGGTTTAATTTTTCATTATATAGTCTACTTTGTGCCTCTTCTCCCACCTCCAAGCTTCACATTATACCTTTTTTTTAAAGCTTCACATTATACCTATCTCTGGTAATTTACATTCTTCCAAGTTTGGCTACAATGGTAAGACATTAAATAATGTCGGGAAAGATATAAATATTATTTATCTCGTATGTAATTAAATTATAAATTTGATAGAAGTAATTCAAAGTTATTTATATTATATTATGATATTACTTTTTGTATGGGATAAGTATTACTCGTTCCATTTAAAAAATATTGTCTGATTTTGACTTGACACAAAGTTTAATAAAGTAAAAAAGACTTTTGAATGTTGTGATTTTAAATTAAATATGTGTTAAATGTATAAAAATGATATTTAATCTTGTGGTCTTAAACATGTCAGGTGAAAAGTTATAATGAAAGAGTTGTTAAAAAGGGAAAGAAACATTCTTTTTTTAAAATGGACTAAAAAGAAAAATAAGATAAACATTATAAAACGGAGAGTATATTTTATATGGAATAATTTCATAATTAATAATTTCGGCATGAACGGTTAGAGACACTAAGTTCCAAGTTCGTTAAAATTTGGCAGAGGTGGATCTAGCGTTAAAGTTCACATAAATTCAATAATTTTGCTTGCTTTTTTTAAAATTTCTGCTCAAATCTTATATTTATATTAAAATAATTTATTTTGTGTGTTGGTACTACATCGTGAGGCGAGAGTCTATCGAAAATAACCTCTCTATTCTAAAAAAAGGTCGGCGTATATTCTACCATTTCGAGACTCCACTTTTGAGATTACATTAGAGATGTTATTGTTGTTGTTGTATATGTTTGATTGTGAATCCAGATATTTTTCTATAATAACTTGAGAACTCATAAATTTCAAATTATAAATCCGTCCGTGTAACTTAGTAGCTTTGACCAAACCTTGTATATGTATTAAGAAATTCACAATATGTACAAAATTTAAATTTAGACTCAATAACTAGCATTTGAGATCATTGTGCTAAATTAAAACATATATGATTTAAATTATGAAGCATAACAAAGGAAACATTTTACTACTTCAAAACTCCTTATCTCAAAATCTTTTAAAAATATCAACGTTAAAATTAAAAAAAATAACTTATTCTGTACTGATCTAATATAAAATCAAATATCTATTTTATATTACATATATTTCATTTTTAGTTCCATAATTAAACATTTATGCAAAAATGTATCGACCAAATAATCTTATAACAACAACGAAAACATATCAGTATATTTCCACAAGTTGGATCTGGAGAGGTTAGATTGTACGCAGACCTTACTTCTACCTTGAGAGGTAGAGAGGATTGTGTCCAATAGACCCTCGACTCAAAATAATCTTATCATTTTAATTAATTTATGTATTATAATTTCCATATTGTAATCCCATATTAGTACTAGTAGTTATTACTCCTATACTTTATTATCCAAGAGTGCCCTAAAATATGTATACTGCTTCCTCTATCCCAATTTATATGATACACTTTTCTTTTTAGTCAGTAAAAAAAAGAACGACACATTTTCTTATTTGATAATAATATAACTTTAAATTTTACTTTTTACGCTTAACGAGCTGATTTATAACCACAAAAATATTTTTATCTTGTTTTAGACCATAAAATTCAAAAAAAAAATCTTCATTTTTTAAATTACTTATCAAGTCAAAGATTTTCATATAAAATGGGACAGGGGATACACTGTTTATTTCATATAAAACTAAGTGTCAAGTAAAAGAACACACAATTTATTTCTTAAATCACAATTTCCTTATTTGACTAATGAAAACAAGCAACTGTTCTCAAAGATTCACTGTTTGTTGCTTCTATTAAATCACCAAAAACATACTGTTGGGACAGTGTTCTTTTTTTTTTTGACAAACCAATTAATGCTATTTCCCCTATAGCTTTCCTTTTTCAATGAAAACACCTACTATTTGTCACACTATTCATATCTCAATGAAAATATACTCCATACTCCATACTGTTTTAAAAGATTTGGCTATATACCCTCTTATGTTAACTGCCATTACCATATCTCAGATTTTGCTTATTTTTGTTGTTTCTTGGTTTGACCATTTCTCTTTTAGCTATCACACCATACCTTGTACTATATAATATCACAATCTCATTCAGAAAGTAGCCTTTTTGTACATACCTAGTGGACTATGGTAAAGTTTTTTTGCATAGAAAAAATAGTTCTCTTGGTTTGATTTTGAAACTTGCTTTTCAGGTTTGACTTTTGAAAGAGAATGAAAACACATTCCTTTAGGGGTCGTTTGGTACGCCTGATTAGGTTATACCTTGTTTAGCTGAAGGTATAAATTTATATCATCAACCAAACAAGGTATAAAATTTATTTCAAACTTAATCTTGGATATCCCACCTTAAACCATAAAAGCTTGGTACTTTATTATCCCACCTCCCAAGTGAGATAAATTAGTTATAGTTCCAGAATAACTTAGTCCGCTTACCAAACAACCCCTTAGGGATCGGTTCAAAATAGTCCTTTAATATATGCGTTGTAATCTTTTATGTATACAGAAACTGAAGAATTTTGGTCTTCCATTATGTTTAAAATGCACGACGTGTATCTTAGGCTGAATTGGCTCATGAGAAATACAACTGCTTAAATCGAAGAATCAATTCAAAAGGCAACTCACAAGTCAATTCCATCAAAGATATACAGTTTTGGTAAAGCATATAGGAGTAGAACTACTTGATAAATTCCCAAACACAAGGAACTATATTTGTCATTTCATCACTTTTCAAAAACGATGTGCGTGATTGATTGGTTTGGCAGACTTTTTTCTATCACATTTAGACCAAATCCACTACGAACATTTCAGATAAATCATAGAGTACTATGTAAATATTCAAATGCCACTTGCAAATATTGCTACTAAGAGGAAAGATTGATCTAAGTCTCCCATCGAAATGAAACTAACTACAGTAGTACAATATTTTCTGGTTTGATTATCACATTCAAAGACTGCTATTAGACTAATTTTCGATTGAAGACTATCAAAAACATCAAGTTGCTAAAGTAAAAATGCAGTTACTATAGTCACACATTTGATTCCAACAGCAATAGAATAAAAAGAAATCCAGAAAACCTATGACAATAGAATCTGGTATTATGGCTTCAAAAAAAAAAAAACTTGAGAATGGGAACTTAAGGTGGCGAAGAGGTTACTGTCCTGAAAAGTACCAGAGTTCCCTCTCAAGCCGCTGTCTGTCATTCATATTCTCGATGAAGCTACTCGACTCTGAGAATATTGCTACCCAAAGGTCCTGAGCAAATTACAAAACGTCCAAAAGCAACCCAAGTCTTGCATGAGCTAGAAGCCTTTGGCGAATACCTGAGCTGACCTCTGATTACAACGTAAACAAAATTTAAACAGACAACGGAGTCTTTCTGAGCTTTACAGTTCTTTGATGTCGTATTAAAGCGTAAGTAAAAATTCAGCTTAGTTAGTTTTCTTCTCGTCTTCTTTCAGTGCTGGAGTATCTGAACTACTAGCAGCTTGATCCACATCTTCCCCAGCAAAACCAAACTCATTCACACGTTTCTTATCCACTGGATAAACCCATCTCTGATATAGGTATATTAAAAATATAAGATCTGCATGGCAAAGGAACATGAAATATCAGTAACCCAATTGGCCAATTGGTTAAAACTAATGCATAGAATAGAACACTTGCAATGATAACTTCTAAAACAAAACGACCACAAAAATTAGCCGTTCAACTATATCATTCAAGCTGGAGAAAAATGTAAAAGGAACTGTTCTTATCTAGCTGTCACTTGGTTAACCAAGAAAATCTCAAGGCATTAGCCTTTGTGTCATCATGGAAAGGTTTGACACTGTCAATGAAATTCTCTAAGTGTGTATTATGTTCTCCAGCTTTGAGCTATGATACAAATATGAATTCAAGTACAGCATTGAACAGGCATTACTAGTTACTACCTTGGATTCTAACAGTCATGGAAGAGAACAACACCACTGCTTAACCCAATAAAAACAATCAATCAACTAAAAAGAATTTTACTTCAAAAACTTACCATCACGGAACACAGACAGGCGATGTAGCATTGGCATTTTTATCACAAATGCAAACAAATCATCAATGATGGTATTTAGAAATTTGTAAGTCATCTGCCTCCAAGGCATATGAGCAACAGACTTCAGCTTATAATTGATGAACAACTGTGGACACATCATAATAAAACCTGCAGCAGTACGAGTAGAAAATAATAAGATTAACAAGAGCAAATTGATAGGAGTATATCGTATTAGAAGTCCCTGCTTTAACTCGTTTTAAGAATACAAGTTAATCAAAAGTACGAACTGTGCACTTCTCCATCTCAACATATCTAATTATGGAAATTGTTATATTAACTGCAAGATAATCTGAAAATGCTCAATCACATTGTTCAAGCAATGTGAGGCTTAGAACTATGTTGCACTAAGAACCTAAATACCAGAAGATAAAGAATCAAGGGAAACGGAGAGCAGTCATATGAAAAGACTGACAGAGACTTACCGAACATATAGACGCAGCTTGTCAGGGATGACAGGATCCATGAATACCAACTCTTGTGGCGGTCATACATTAGAGAGTATATGGCAAAGCACACGGCAAGGAAGAACAACACATAGGACAAATACTTCATGGCAAGATCATCATACTCTTTCGTCTTATTTCCAGCATATGATTCCCGATCTCGGAACCTCAACATAGGTATTCTACCAGATCTGTCAATCTAGAAATCAAGGACGACTAATAATAAGACTACTGATGGTTCACATTTAAGTTTAACCAGTCACAGTAGGTAAAAAAAAAAAGCATTAGTGCTGAAAAAGACATTGATAAGTTTGAATTCTCAATTACTAGTCACAAATTTAATTCTCCATATAGTATTCTATCCCCTAAGCCACTCAAATTTCCAAGTTCATCAAACTAAATAATATGAGACCCCACGAGAAGCAATTATGAAGACAAAGACACATGGAACTTTGTCTCTGCATGTGGTATTTGTGTGTTTCTCCTGAATACTAGTCAATAAAGAAGAATATAAGGTTAAACAATGAAACAATGGAGAGAACTGACAATCAAACACCAACATGAAATTAGAAGACTTTATTATTACAATCACTGGCAATTAAGGATCTAAACAAAAATTCAGACTCCATTATTAGTGATTCATACCTCAATGTGCATGGCCTTCCCTATTTTCCAGAACTCAATACAACAACCAACACCGGAACTTGCAAGTATCATCCATGAAGTATCATTATCAAGCAAGTACAGGAAGACGATAAGCTGGCAAAAAAAGTTCACGACCACTGATTTTGCAGACAGCCCTTCCATGGACTTGTTTTTATTCCAAAATTGAATATCTGCAAGGAAAATCAAATTTATTCTGAATCCAATCTACTCCACACTTACATTTAAAGGCCAAATGCTCACTACTATACTTACCATTCTTGAATGCCAGGAAGTCAAATAGTGAATGCATTACTGAGACAATCATGGTCACCCCCAAAAGGTATGGATTTCCTTCCAAAAAAACTCTCTGGAAAAGGTGTAATAAATCACATGTCAGACACATAAATAACAGTTGAACTGTGTGAGAATAACAGTTGCAGCTAAGAATTCACTTCATGGCCACAATGATCTAAAGCAGGACTCTAATATGTTAGTTTGGACTTCTGGAGTTGAATTTTTTTGAAATATTTAGGAGAAGAGGACATGCAAACAGAAAAAAGCATGCATAGTCTAGATGCAATAAACAGAATATACACTAATAATATACTTTTCCTGCTTTTCTATTTCGTAATGTCCAGTATGTTCTTGAGCATTATGATTGTCTGCATAATATTCATGTTTATTTACACACTTACTCAGGCTTAACGACAAATCATTCGCATCTGGATATTTCATGTGCAAAAATGTTACGCAAATGCGCACTGCAAAACAAAGTAAATGATACCTTAAGTTCATCAGACTCCCCCTCGAGCATGCTACCATAACTACGATGAATCTGGAAAGACTGGTCCATCTGTAGGAATAGCTGCCATTTTGTCATGCTTATGGGACTCACCTCTAGATGCAGAGGTACCTCTGTTACGGTATCATTGAGAGCTATTAATTTATCCCTAAGTAACCAAAACTCATTGAAGAAAACAGTCGGATAGTAGTCTCCTGTTGTAGATTCAATATTCATGTCTAACAAGTTAGGTCAAGGAATTGAACACTGAAAAATATCTTTTGACCACGAAGAGCAGACAAAGTTTAAGAAAAAAAAGGGCATCCCGATGCACAAAGCATCCCGCGTTAGCAAGGTCGGGGGAAGGGCCGCACCCCAAGGGGTATGATGTAGACAGCATTAGTGGCTGCTTCCACGGCTCGAACCCGTGACCTATAGGTCACATGGAGACAACTTTACCGTTGCTCCAAGGCTCCCCTTCGAAGATGCCGAATAAATAAAAGAGCAAAAAGAAGAAAGGATTCAGCATGAAGGAAATCATAAACTTGCATCAAACAAGTTCACCAATATCTTCCACAAGTTCAATTGAGATGATTCTTGCCTTCTGCAGAAGTATCTTACTGTTGCAACTTTTTTTAGCAGAATACATCGAGTAAAAGGAACTCTTGAGAAAAATAAAGAGACAGAGGAAGAAAAGGATACAAGGAGCAACAATAGGTGGAATGGCATTTCCCGTGTATCTGAAAAAAGAAAAGAGCAGGGTGTGTAAAAACAAACAAGAAAAATAACAGGATGTTAGAATTAATTGTATACAGAAAAAGGAATACAGTTAGACAGATCAAAAAGACAGACACATCTAGTTTAACAACACAAACATATCTGCAACGGAGTATACTGAATGTAAAATTGTCATTTTAAGTTGGTTACAGAAAACATAGCTAAATGAAACCAAATTTACTATTCAAACCAGAACTATAAGAAATTGCTGGCCAAGTAGGCATACCTTGTGAAATCATCGATCAAGTTGATTGTAACATTAGGTTTCCAATATGAAATCCATTCAGGAGGACCATCCTCCTTAAGATCATCTTGAGCTTCTTGAACTGCCTGAGGAAACTGCTCATCAAACCTCATGATATATGGTATAAAAAATCATATATGGTGAAGAAAGGGATGACAAAGCATATAGGAATAAACGAAATTTATTACACCACAATATAAAATAGTCAAAAGACCCATTCTATGAGCTCGGGAGTTGCTGTAATAACGTAAATAGTCAGAAGATTCATTCTGCTGGCTGGGAGCCGATTTCATAATGGAAAATAGGCAGAGGATTCATTCCGATGGCTGGCAACCGATATCATGATTTAAATAGTCAGAAGATTCATTCTGTGGGCAGGAAGATGATGTCATAATTAAATAGGCAGAAGTCCATTCTACTGGCTGGCAGCCAATGTCATAATTAAATAGGCAGAAGATTCATTATGAAGTCAGAATGCTCATTCTGTTGGGTGGGGGCAGAAGTTAATAATCTAAAGGGTATATTTGAGGGAAATGGAGGCAGGAAAGAAATTCATCAGGCATTAAATGCAGAAACATATTATCACAATGTTCACGCCATGAAAAAAATCCCACAGATATTACATACAAACACAACTCCGAACATAAAAACACGAGTGTACCTCAGGAACGGTGACATCCTCCTTTGACTCCTCAGAACCTCTTAAAAGGCTCTTCTTCTTGTTTGCTTTAGATTTGGGTAAATATGTCACAATAGCTGAGTTCAGAAAAATAGCATATTAGAATTAGGCACTCAACAAACTTCCACCTTCTATCACCAATTCACAATCGATAAGGACAAAAGCTTCACAGATAACATGATCTTACAATATGTCCGTCCAAAAGCAGCCAATGGCTGATATTCAGGATCATTTGGATCGGGAGAATACCCAGAGCGTGCAAAGAAAACATGAGCATAAAGGCTCCCATTATTCTTCATTGCCTGAGAGGAAACAATCATAGGCAACCAAGTGATGATAAGCACTGTGCCACAGTAAAAAGATAGTGCAAGACAGTATAGACCCATGCATCCAAAAGAGAACGGCAGTATCCTGAATCAAATGTCTATTCATATTGAACAACACATTTTAAAGGCAGTTAATGGTACCTCAGATGGATGATACTTCAAAGAAAGAGTCCTGGTACTCTCTGGTACCCAAACTGCATATGGTATATTTGTCTCATGCCAAATAAGTGCACCTTCATTGCCAAAGTCACTGAACGTTTTTTGTTCGGAAAGATAGAACCACATGTCCTATTAAAAATCCATGCCAGAAACTTTTAAGTTGAGCAAAATATTAAATATGTTGTATTCACAAAGATCTCAGAAATACTTGGCATAATTGTGTAATGGAAAGATGAATTAAAGGCTCCCTACCCCCACTCCTCTTTATCTTAACCCGGTGCAGTCTAATTCATCAAAATGTTCACAATTGATTTATTTTCATTGAATGATAACCGCCCTTTCATCTTTTTATTATTTTCTTTTTTTTTAGAAAGGCAACACTGATATAAACTTCTTCGGCATACAGGCAGTGTTGAACCCTGGGTTTGAATCTCACCGCCACGATTCCCGTGCTTGACCAATGAAAAAGGATCATGTGTCCGTGCACATGAGGGAGCGTGTTGAGATATACTCAAGCAAATAAATCCCTAATAGCTTACGCTTCTAGATAGACTATTACACACCTCTACGTCTATTATACAAATATAGTCCTTTAATTGAACTCCCTACTTTCAGCTCAGATCATATATAAATAAAAGTAACTATGAAAAGAGTGTGTGTGTGTGTGTGTGTGTATAATAGACTGCTAATAGTCCAAATGCAATAATTCTAATTTTTAATTTCTATTTAGATGAATACTACTCCCTCCGTTCACATTTACTTATTCATGTTTCGTTTCTCGAGAGTCAAACTACATGAACTTTGACTAACATTTAAGATGTATTTTTTCAACATAATATGATTAATTTTAAAATATTAAGTTAATCCAATTCAATTTAACTTCGAAGATTAATCAAATTGACTATCGGAAAGTAAAACGTGACAAGTAAAAGTGAACTGAGTGAGTATAATAGACTGCACATAGTCCGAAAGCACTAATTCTAATTAGATGTAGTTTTTTCATCATATTAATAATATGAGAAGAATTGCATGCTTATAGTAATAGTTTTCATATAGTTTTCGAACATCTAAATTTCAATTTTAATATAATGAATTAATCTAGCTTCGAAGATCAATTAAATTAACTCTCGTGAAGCGAAACGTGACAAGTAAAAGTGAACTGAGGGAATATAATACTGATGTAGTCCGAATGCACTAATTCTAATTTCAAATTAGATATGAATACACCTAATTATCGATATATAGAGGATACTAAGTAGAGATAATATTATAACACACTTTGATGCTGAGTTAGCCAAATATTTGAAATCAATCGACAACAGGCGCGTGGAGTCCAACTCAGCATCGAGATGTAATGGATAGTTGTAGTATGAAATCCGCGAAAAGGAGATAGTTAAGGTGTGTGTTTGACAATTAAATCTAACAATAATAGACTGCACATAGTCCGAACTCACTAATTCTAATTAGATGCACTTTTTTATTTTTTGTAGACTTTGAACATCTAAATTTTAATTTTAAAATATTAACTTAATCCAATTCAATTTAGCTTCGAAGATTAATCAAATTGACTCTTGAAAAGCGAAATGTGAACACTAAAAGTGAAGTAAATATAATCAACTGTACTGAATCCGAAAGAACTAATTCTAATTTCTAATTCCTAATTAGATGAATAATACAATTAATTACAGATAAATAGATAGATACATTCAACTAACCACAGGTTCGCCTTTATGAAACATATTTGAGATCTGGAAATTAGGAACAGACGGATCGGACGATATAGGCTTTTTCGGCGAGAAAAACTTAGACGCGAAGTACCAGAAAACCGCTATCCTTATAACTCCGGTCAACATCTGTCCAATTCCTCGCTGCTGCGGTTGCGCCGCCGCCGCCGCCACTGCTCCGCCACCTCCATTCGCCGGTGGCGCCATCGATCTAAGCTTCGCTTTACAGTATAATTTCTCGCGATCAGTTTACCGGCGGCGATAAAATATCGAGAGAAGTAAAAGAGTGATAAAGTGGAGAGTGAAAAGTTTATATACTCTAAATCTCGAGGCGATTGAAACAAGATGGAGTATTTTTTTTTAAGGGTACGAAAATTAAGCAAAAATAATCTCAACCTAAAATTTAGTACTATATTTAGTATTAAATAACACCAATTATATCAACTTAAGTTAAAGTTGATTTGGTATAATAGAACCATTTGATTGAGAGTTTATATATTATATTTATATCAAATCATATCAACTTGTAAAGTAGTTAAGCGATTTGATGAGGCGTTCAAATGTCGTGTGCGCGTAACTTGAATATGCTATAAGGATAAAAAATTTACTTGCGTATGATGTTTATACTTAGCCAATAAATGCATGATATGTGTTTGCATATAGACTTTTAGCACTTAATCATAGTTAATTACCATGCATATTCACTATATTCACTTTGTTAAAATTACTTAACTATATTAAGTTTGCACAATTTGGTGCACACTTTCAGTTCGTTCAAAAACACTAGAGATAAGTCATTACTTGATATTTCTTAAGTTCGCTCCTATCGAATAATCGAAAAGCTCATCAACAACTAAATTTATAAGAGTAACATGATTAGGTACTATTGTCCTCTTTTATTATTCTTGGGTTAAGGGCCCTTGAAGATTGATGCTTAAATTAAAAGTAAATTTTATGTCACAGGAAATGGTAGTTATTGTTAATAAGTTTTATTTATTAATTTGAGACTAAAATGTTATACTTGGAATTGAAATGGACCTATAGCTAACATTTACAAGTAAATGAAAAACTAAAATGAGACTATTAAGACTTGAGAGCATGTTTGGAAAGCCATCATTTAATTGGTTTGGGTGTAATTACAGGATAACAAAGAACAAAAATCAACGGTTGGTATTGCAAACATATTTAGTCCCTTGATAAGGGGACAAAAAAAGACAAGACAATAAGATAATGATGTGATAATGCAAAGAAGCATGAATGGGAATGCAACACCACCTATACAGTCCAAATGAGACTAATAACTTGAAATATAAAGGGGTTGAATAAAGTATATAAACAAAAATAATTCAAAAGATATATAGTGAAAAATAACGTGGAGGTGATAGCAGTAGTAGAACATAAAGTGAAGCAAGAAGCAGCACAAGAAGTGGTGACAAAGTTAGTACCAAGCTAGAAATGTGCACGCAACTACCAGTATTTAGAAAGGGGCAGAATATGGCTATTGTGGAATCCTAGAGCGGCAGAAATACAACAATTTATACATGGGGAAGTGACATTATTAAATGTCAAAATGGAATTCAACTTCACGGCAATATATGGTCTACATACCATACCAGACATGCTGCAAATGTGGGAAGAATTGACCCAAATAGCAATCACCATGAAGGAACCACGGTTACTCATGAGAGATTTTAATGCAATTCTAAAAGTGGATGACAGAAGAAATGGGGCACAAGTACAATAAGCATAAACCAGCTGAAGAGTTCATACAAAAAACATGACTATTGGAAATGAAAACAGTAGGAAGAACATTTACATGGACTAAAACAGTTGAAGGCAGTAAAAACACAACTCAAACAGCTAAACATGAAAGAATATGCACAAATAACATAGAGAGTACAAACAACAACAGGAAAACTAGAAGTATTGCAAAGTCAGATGAGAACAATATTTGACCATCAAAGGCTATTTGAAGAGGAGAAAATACTGAAACAAGAATGGGAAAAATGAAGCATGGTGGAAGAAAGCATTTTCAAACAAAAATCAAGGAACCAATAATTGAAAGTATGAGTTGCAAATACATATTTCTTTCATGCATGCATGAAGAACATAATAGTACAAAATCAGATTAAACATTTGGTAACAACATATGGAATACTGTTACAAAACAGTGCATATGTGGCATCAGAAATTACATGATTCTATCAAAAACTATTAGGCACTGCAACAAAAGAACTCCCTTGTGTCAAGCAAGAAATAATGCAACAAGGCAAGATGATGACAAGACAACATCAATTAAAGTTCATTGAACCAGTCACAAATAAAGAAATTGAGACAACATTACATGGAATATATGATAAAAAAAGCTCATGAAATTGATGGGTTTAATGCAATATTCTACAAGAAAACATGGAAGATCATAGGAAAGGAAGTTACAACAGTAGTCAATAAGTTCTTCAACACAACATAAATGTTCAAGCCAATGAACTGCATAATAGTGACACTAATTTCAAAGGTACAACACCCTGCCTCTATTAAGGAATATATACATATATCATGTTGTACTGTCATTTATAAAATCATATCAAAGATTCTCACTAGTAGAATGAGTAGAGTGCTAGATAATGTAGTTGATGCCAGCCAATCAGCCTTTATACCAGGGAGAGTAATATCAGATAATATAGTGCTGAGTCATGAACTGGTAAAAGGATATAATAGGAAGAATATATCACCCAGATGCATGATGAAGATAGATATCCAAAAAATTTATGACACAGTTGAATGGATCTATATGCAACAAGTGCTAGTCAATCTACAATTCTCATATCAGTTTGTGAGATGTATAATGTGTTGCTTGAGAACAATGTCCTACCCCATAATGATTAATGCAGTGCCTACAACACTATTGAAGTAAAAAGAGGACTAATACAAGGAGACTCAATGTCACCATATCTGTTTGTATTGGTGATGGAATATCTAAGTAGACTGCTCAAAACATTAGAGATGGAAAAAGAATTAAAATATCATCCAAAATGTGGAAAACTGAGAATTACACAATTAAGCTTTGTTGATGACTTATTGCTATTTAGTAGAGGAGATAGTGGATCAATCCAAAAACGTTATACTGTTTTAGTACATTTTCAGTAGCATCTGGACTTCATGCAAATCTACATAAAAGCAACATATTTTTTGGAGGGGTCCCTATGAATGTACAACAACAAATATTAGACCTAACATGGATGGTGAAAGGAGAACTTTCTATTAAGTATCTAGGGGTACCCATAAGTTCAAAGAAAATCTCAATAATACAATGGCAACCATTACTGGACAAGATGCTAGGGAGGATCAAATCATGGACTAGAAAAATATTATCCTATGCTGGAAGGCTACAACTTATAAAATCAGTCATATTTGCAATACATATATATTGGTCACAATTGTTCATGATTCCTAAAAAAGATTATCAACGTAATAGAATAAATCTGCAGAATTTTTTTTTGGACATGACAAGTAGAGATGTCAAATAAGGCTTTGCTTGCATGGGAGAAAATTAGTAAGCCAAAAGCAACAGGGGAGGTATGAATATACTGAATATACATCTCTGGAACAAAACAACATTGTGCAAATTATTATGGAAACTAACAATGAAAAAATATGTCTTATGGGTGGAATGGATACACACATACTATAGAAACAGATGAGCAATCTGGGAACTGGAACCTAAACATGCTAGTTGGGTCATTCAGAAAATTTTCAAAGCAAAAAGCTACATAGAAGAAGCTGGAATGACTAAAGAAGACATTGAGGGAATAAGGACATTCTCTATAAAACAAATGTACTTTAAGATGCTAGGAGATTATCCTAAAGTCTCATGGAGAAGACTCACCCGTAACAATCCAGGGCATCCAAAATGGTTGTTCCAAGCAAGTTTGGTTGCACATAACAAACTATACACAAGAGATAGATTGTTCTGTTGGGGAATTACTAAAGAAAAAACTGTCCAATATGTCAACAAGAAGAGGAATCAATCGAACATTTGTTCTTCCAATGCCTTGGCAATGCAAAGATCTGAAAAGCTTTACTACAGTGGCAAAACACAGATAGAGAACCAGACGGATGGACAAATGAACTACAATGGATGATAGACAAAAGAAGAAGCAAAAATGCAGAAGCAACAATATACAAAATGACATTGGCTGCTGGAGTATATCATATATGGCAGGAAAGGAACAAAGTGTTCTTTCAGAAGACCCGAAGGCAACCAGAAGCAATAAGGATGATTATACAAGAGGTATTTGCTAGAGGTAGTATGGTTCCTAGACTAAATAGTAAATTGCAAAAGCTGAATTATTATCCTATGTAATGCAATAGTAGGAAGAGAAGATAGCAAGTAAACACTAAGGTTGGGCTTGTCCAATCTAGCGTATGAAAACATATGTGTGTTGTAAAATTCGAATGGTAATAAAACGTAAGTTAATTACCAAAAATAATGCAATTACATAATTTTGCATGTTTATCTGATCAACGAATTATTTTGTCAACATGTAATTGGGTGTAATTGAGGAGTATTAATAACACTCTTTCATTCTCGGGGGTGGGGCAGGGGAATTACATGGTGTAATTACAAGGTTACTTTTTAATTTATTTCCTTTTTATTTTATCTTTTCTTTTTAAAAATTTTATGATTTTTTTATTTATTTTTTATTTTACTTTTTAAAACATATTTTTATTTTTACATTATTCATATTTCATTTTTTTTCTTCTCATTTTTCAACCTTTACTTTTTGTGATTTCGTGTAATTGATGGTATTTTTTTCCCTCCTCATTTAGTTTAGTTTCGTTACTATTCCTCATAACATGTCCATTGGCATATTTAATGGAGTAGATAAATTAAAATATTAGAGTGAACGAGCAAGTGTGATATGTGCCACTTGAGTTGCATATACTATAAGATCGTGTTTCAGAACCAAACGAAACATATTTTAAATGTTGATCATTTGTACTTAACTCTACTTGGCTTGTTAAGAATCTTTCTTGATTGAAACTTTCAGCTTCATCAGTCCAAATTCTCATATCTTGACGTAGATTCCAAGCATTCACTATTAGTGGGTGGGAGAGTAGACTGGTTTAAGATAACTTTACAAGATATTATCTTAGTCTAAAAATTACATTAAAGCTTGGATTATTTAATATATAATGTATAAACACTAAATAAGTGAAAAAAAAATAAACTAGTAAGGCGGTGTAAGAAATATATTAAAGAAACAACATTAGGAGTAAAAGATTGTAATGCTGGACTACAATTATTAGAAAAATCTCATATATATCCTAGATTAAAAGTTTATCAAAAAATATTTAAAGGACACATACAGACCTATCAATATCAAATTGGACCATTTATAAGAAGCTATAATATTAAAACATGTAAGTCCACTTCAGCGATTAATAGTTCAATGAAAACAATACAATTGTTATCTGTAGAATATAAAAGGATTATAAGTTTTTACATATAGGACTTGTCCAAGTAACAATTAAATCATTATATAGATTAGGATTGGATATTCATATATGCCTACTATTGAGAGATAATAGATTTTTATATTTTAATGATTCATTATTAGCAGTATTACAAAGTAATTTAGCTAATGGGCCAGTTTATTTTAATTGTTATCTAAATTTTCAGTAGATATTAATGATCCGACAATATTAGATGTACTAACACTAAATGTTAAAACAAAAAAATATGAATAGCAAACACATGGCTAGAGAAATAGCAGGATATATTATAGATTATTAAAGACTATACTAGTTTCAAAAGCTAAATCAAACAGTAGTTACAAAGGAGCTACGGAAGCAAATTATAAATATAGCAATACATTTATCCCTAAATTACTTAAGTGGGAAGACGTAATAACTAGAGATAATTGTCATTTTGACTTTATAACTGAATAAAAAATAGAAGAAGAAACATAAAAGATAGAACAAATTATTCAACATACAGATGGCTCAATAGATTTAAAAAATTTAAGAATAAAATCCTTCGATAGCACTTCTTCAGGAAGTAGAATGTGCTGGAATGTAAAGCAGTACGGAAGTAAATAAATATTATAAGTGCTTTGAAAGTATAAACAACAAGAAGTTTTAATCTTGTACAAGAACTTTAAATCTGGATCTTGTATTCAGAAATACAAGAACATGAACTGCTACACTTGTGGTTTGTAGAACTGCTGAGAATCCGAACGGTTAGAGTCCTTTGAGTTTCAAGTTCATACATGAAACACTTAACAACCAATTAGATAATCACAACACCACCGGCTGAGTCGAAAAACGACTCTCTGTCTTTAAGACAAGATTGCCCCGTATATATGCTTTTACGTTAGCGGGTAATAGTCTCCCAAGATAAAACAACAACTAATCAACACTACAAAACAAATAGGTTGATTCTGACGAAGAAAACAAACATGAAACGACTTGCTGAAGAATTAAAAATTTAGAGGAAAATGAAGAGTTTATGCTCTTGTTCAAGACTTATGTTATCTCCTTTTAGATTCTTCTCTTTTCTTTTCTCTGGTCTCTTCCTCTACACTCAAAAATAGAGTAAAGTTTTCTCTTTATAGTGTTTAGGAGGATGAGAGGTATTAAGAGGTATAGTCATGACACGTTTCAGATGAAAACCAGGGACCAAACTGTAAATACTAAGCAGTTTGAGGTCCAAAAAAGATAATATCATCCCACGACCCGAGCCCGGACCGGACGGGTTGCGGCGCGCGTGTGGGGCTAACCTTGAACCCAAGCACACCTAGGTCCTCCCTCCTTCAAACAAATGGGTTACCCCTTGGGGTCCCAAACCTTTATCCAATTTTGAGGCTTATAAAATGAACACTTCTTTCTTTTCCCACCGATGTGGTAGATTTGTCCCACACCATATTTTTATGCATCAAACACCTTACTCTGTGGACAATATCTCTTTCATTTCTTAACGAAATTTGACGATTTTTGGCCCTACGGTCATCTACTCACTTAGTAGATTATGCATGTGTGAAGAACCAAAGTCTCTAACATGCGAAACTCGAGTATTTAAGTCATTAAAGAAGGGTGAACGCAAAGACAAATTTCCAACAGACCTTTCACTTCAAGCCCCCCTAGGAAGTAGGGATAATAGACGAAATTGATAAGGAGTAGATTTTAACAATGGTATAGAGAAAACTACTCATTAGAAGATAGAATATCATTTAAGGAGAAGTGATACATAGATATGAAAAGAATGAAATGTAATATTGAATTTTTAAATGGTTTGAATATTCACTAAAGTTTAATAAAAAAGATTCATTAAATATGATAGTCAAAAGATGGTATACAAAGTCAAATATTATACCAATCAACTTCTACATGTAGTAGCTAATCAACTTCTTGAGTCAGATAGTAAATCCACACTAAAATCTAGATCCATGGCAATTAAAGAAATGGATTCGTTAGAAATAAATTATATATTTAAACTACAAGAATTTTCAAAAGATAAATATTCTGAGTTGAACAATAAAATGGAGATAACTGAAGCAGTATCAGAAGATATAAATACAAGACTAAGGGAAGAATTAAAAATAAGGGACAACTCAATTAAAACATTAACACAAGATGAGCAGATTAATAAGTTAGGCTCAAAATATCATAATAAGAAAAAATATTATAAAAGACCTACTTTCCCTGACATGCAATATGAAGAGAATTATTTGTTAACAACTAGTTCTCATTCAGGAATTGATATCACTGAATGGGATATAGATGGGTTGACAGAGCAACAAATATATAATAAATTACATGAAAGGGATATAGCAACAACTGCTTATAAAATGAGAAAAGCTTCTGACAAAGATGCAACTCTTATGATAACATCAGAATTTACGGGAATATTAAAAAATTAGTGGTATAATTATCTAACCGATGAACAGAGAAATAATATAATAAACACTACAACAATCATACCAGTGATAAAACAAGACTAAATTAGCCAAGTAACGGAATAACAATCAAAAGAAGACGTCGTACCTACACTTTTATACGCAATAATTAAACATATTGTAGGAGAACCCAAATTATTGTAAGATATAAGCTTAAAATATTATCAAATTTAAATTGTCCGAAATTACATGATTTCAAGTGGTATAAAGACGTATTTTTTTTAGTAAAGTCATGATTAGAAGTAATTGTAATCATATATATCGGAAGGAAATATTTATAAATGGATTATCAGTATTATTTATCGAAAAAGTTAGAAATAGATTAAATGATAGATTTAATGGAGAAATTTCACATAATCAACTAACTTATAGTGATATAGTAAGTTTTATAAATATTACTGAATTAGAACTATGTACAAATTTAAAATTAAAAAGTCAGCTAAAAAGAGATCATAAAATAACTAAATATGAAATAAGAAGTTTTTGTAAATACTTTGGATATACAAAAATATCATCCCCATCATATGAAGTAGTCAAAAGGGCAAGAAAAAAATATAAAAATATAAAAAAAAGTCCTATCAAAGATAAAGGGGAATTTAGAAGGTACAAAAAAGATAGAAATTATAAATCTTCATCTTACAACACAATAGATAAATGTTGGAACTGCGGAAAAAGGACATAAAGCTAGCGAATGCAGAGTTAAGATTAATAATTAAAATAAAATTAACATGTTAAAAAAGAAGACATTAAAAACAAAATATACTCTATACTATATGAAAATGATTGTAGTGAAGAATATTCTTCTTCTGACAAGAAATTAGTAAAGAAGAACAAATAAATATAGCGTATGAATCGAAAAACAGTAGCAACGAAAGTAGTAATAAGGATTATAAATGCAAAGGAGAAATATGTACATGTAAAACAGGGAGTATTAATGTGATAACTACAATTTTTTTTTTTTTTTTTGGATTAATAGATCAAATAGAAGATGAAGAAACTTACTCAAATTAGAAGATATAGTTTTGCAAGATCAATCCACTATCAAAGTGCAATCATTCACCATGAAAAAAGTATCAAAAAAATTTGAGGCATGTGACTATACAAAATCTAAAAGGTGAGATAAAATTCTTGAAAGAAAAAATAAAACAAATAAAACAAAGAGTCAATGGCCTAGAACTAAAGTCCCTAGCCATTAAACTAGTAAAGAAAAAGGGAAAAGACATAAAAACAAAGTGGACAATTTTGATGAAATGAATGAAGAATTAGAAATAAGTGGAATAAATGTCATTGTAAAGAATAAATTCATATAAGGAGTTCATGTTTCAATTTCATATCTGATGTGGACTCTTAATTCACTCCCCGCATGTTCAGACCTTATTAACTGAAGCGTTGATAATATAATTTGGGGCCTAACATCGGTGGACAACGAATTGGAATGAGCCTGATTCTGATACGATGTAAATAATAGATCTTGGGCCTAACTCAACACCAAAAACTAACTTGTAGGGTGATGATTGTCCAAGTCCATATAAGGAGTCAATGTTCACATTACATATCCGATGTGAGACAATTAACAATTAACAATTATCTCTATAATTACAAGTCAGAAATGGTACGTACCTATAAAATTAGTCATAAATGATAAATGTTTACTACAAATAGTAGCATTATTAGATATAGGAGCAGATCAAAATTGTATATCAGAAGAATTAATACATACTTGATATTACGAAAAGACGATCACTAAATTATATTAAACTACCCAATGCTCATATCTGTAATAATAATATTTATTTTAAAAATATATTTGTACTGGTAAAACACTTAAGTGAAGAAGTTATTCTAGGTACACCTTTTTCAGCTAAAAAATAGATTCTCTTAGAGAAATCGAACATTTATAAAGTATGAATAGTATTAAAGTAAGCAAATAGTAAAAATAAGAGCCTACCAAAGGCACCTTCGGAAGAAGAAGAAGGCAAATTTTAAAAAGCCCCCACTTTCAAAACAAAGCCTTGTTACTATTTTTATCATTGTAAAATTTTCATGTGTTATTTTAAGATATCAATAAAAAGATCATGTTATCAGTAAGTTATTTTCTTTTGATACTTTAAATTATTTCTGCTACTGTTATTATTAATTTTATGACTATACTTTTATTTAAAGATTTATTCCTAATTATGAGCAACAACTAAATCTCTCATTATCATAAGTCATTATCAAAATTTCATGCTATTTTGTCATGTCCCTTTCATTATTTCTATTTGATTTTACTCTTAGGTCTATATAATAGACTAATAGAGTAATTTTTGATTTAGACATTGACAAGTCCGATCTTTCGTTGGATTAGCCTCAGTATTTGCTAGATAGGGACGGACCCGGAGGGTGTTCCCGTCGAAAATATGAGATTAAATAAAATAACATAATAAAGTAACCTCCCACATTGTAACTTTTTATAACTTTGTGTGGGAATAATAATGATACAGCAATGTATCAATAACAATGGCTCGAAGATAAATTTAATTTTTGATATCATTCTATTCCACCCACCTATCTCGGCCAACTTCTTTTTCTATCTACTCTTGCCAATATAATATCCATGCACCTTTCAATAAATTTGTGTTAGTCACAAGAATGAAAGCACTATATATTTCGTTTCCAATCTCATTTTGTTAATCAATATACAATACTCATGTGCTCTACTTATGAAGTGTAATTAATATTTATGCATCTTTTGCTATTGTCATTTTTAAATTTGGAGTTGAAATTAAGAGTAATAGGGATTGGAATGGGGAAAGACTCGGTAGCACCATTAAAGTAAATATTATTCATCATGAATTTGTTTACGTTTTTATATATTATTAATATTGACTAATTAAAATATTTTTTAAAAATATAAACGTTCTTCAATATTTCAGACATATTTTTTCTTTTTTGTTTTAGACTTAAGACCTTTCCATATTTAATATCAGAATTTTTGAACAATTTTTTTTTTGTTAACTATACTTTTAACTTAAACCACATTCTTAGGAATCGTTTGCTGGTAGGATAAGGTTAACATCACTGGATAAAATTAACAATCTCAGAAAAAATGTAGTTATAAGTATTTTATCTCATCATTTGGTTATGATTATCAATTCGTATCGATTATTTTACCCCACCATTGGTATACTTAGCTATTCCATATAAAAGGTTGAAAATTTGTTAATTTAAAAAACTAACGGAAGGATGAAATTTGTTAATATTGAAAACTAACAAGGATGGAATTTGTTTATAACAATACTTTAAGGATGTAATTTAAGTAATAAGTATAATTACAGGATGTTCTTGGCCAAAATTGAGCAAAACACAAACCCAACAAGACGTTTTTGCTGACTAATTTCCTATTACACCCCCAAGAACTTTGTGCTCTAAATCAAGCAATTTTTCTATGTATTCTGTGTCATATGGAGAGTAAATTGACACATAAAAATTGATTTTTATGTCCTTATTTTGCTACTAGAGCTGTGTTTTTACTGGCATTCAAGGTCATCTTTCCTTACAAGGTAACCGAAGAGTTCATAACTTTACCCTTGTTTTTTTT
Organism: Anisodus acutangulus; assembly: GCA_029783415.1. NCBI lineage: Eukaryota > Viridiplantae > Streptophyta > Magnoliopsida > Solanales > Solanaceae > Anisodus > Anisodus acutangulus. The sequence continues at coordinate 371,156 of CM056504.1, forward strand.
TTTTTTTTGGATTTTCCTGATTTTTTTGTCCTGGGGTATGTAATTAGATTCAAAGGTTTAAACTTTGCTTATCTGGGTTCTTTTTGTTTAAAAATGTTAAAAAACTGTTGTGGGTGATGTGATTTTCTTGATTTTTGTTGTTTTGGGGCATATAATTAGTTCTTTTTGTTTGAAAGTGTTGAAGAACTGTTGTAGGTGATGGGATTTTCTTGATTTTTGTTGTCCTGGGGTATGTAATTAGATTCAAAGATTTAAACTTTTTGCTTATCTGGGTTCTTTTTGTTTGAAAATGTTGAAGAACTGTTGTGGGTGATGGTATTTTCTTGATTTTTGTTGTTCTGCGGGCATGTAATTAGACTCAAAGATTTAAACCTTTTTGCTTAACTGGGCTGTTTTTGTTTGAAAATGTTGAAGAACTGTTGTGAGTGATGGGATTTTCTTGATTTTTGTTGTTCTGGGTGTATGTAATTAGATTCAAAGATTTGAACTTTTTGCTTATCTGGGGTTCTTTCTGATTGAAAATGTTGAAGAACTGTTGTGGGTGTTAAGCTTTTCAATGTTAATTTTGAAGCTTGATTGAATTCACAAAATAGGAAAGAGATCCATGAAGCCGGAGTCCCCTCACTAACAGGGTGGAGTCACAATTGTTTGTTACAGGGCAGAACCTAGTAACTTTGGTTCAAACGCTGCACTTGTATTAAAAAAATTATTTAATAGGTAAAAATAATCTATTTAGAACCCAGTAAATAAAAAGTAGTTAGTAGATTACAACAACAACATATCCAGTGAAAGGTTTGGAGAGGGTAGAGTGTACGCAAACCTTACCTCTACCTTGCGGCTGTTTCTGAGAGACCATCGACTCAAGACAAAGCATAAGCACAAGCAAAGCAAGAGAAACAGTCAGACGCGGGCAAAAAAATTAAAGCAATATGAAAATGCTGGTATCAAAAGCGAATAAGCCATGATAGCGCATTCTGAAAAAAGAGGCAGTAACTAACGCATGTAAATAAGATAAACAAAGTATACTAAAGAACACATAGCAGTAGAAATAAAGCTACAGGGGACTATAAAGCAATACTGCGTCTATTAGTATGATAGGCTAAGCGGGCCTACAATAATAACACTACAACTACCGGTTTGCAAGCGTAAGTAGGACTACGCTTGACTACCTACTACCCTAATTCGTGTCATCCACAACCCCCTATCTAAGGTCATGTCCTCAGTAAGTTGCATCTGCACCATATCCTGTCTAATCACCTCTCCCCAATACTTCTTCGGCCTACCTCTACCCTTCCTGAACCCGTCCATAGCCAACCTCTCACACTTCGCATTAGGGCATTTGTGCCTCTCCTCTGCACATGTTCAAATCATCTCAACCTCGCTTTTCGCATCTTATCCTCCACCGAGGCCACTCCCATTCTGTCCCGAATATCATTATTTCTAATCCTATCCCTCTTTGTATGCCCACACATCCATCTCAGCATCCTCATCTTCGCAACTTTCATCTTTTTGATGTGCGCAGTCTTGATTGACCAACACTCCGCCCCATACAACATAGTCGGTCTAACCACCGCCCTATAGAACTTGCCTTTAAGTTTAGGTGACACCGTTTTGTCGCATAAGACTCCAGATGCGAGCCTCCATTTCATCCACCCTGCCCCAATACGATGTGTGACATCGTCATCAATCTCTCCATCCCCTTGGATAATAGAACCGAGGTACTTGAAGCTTTCTTTCTTTGGAATAACCTGAGTACCAAGCCTCACCTCCACGCCTGTGTCAAGGTCGCTTCCGTTACTGAACTTGCACTCCAAGTATTCCGTCTTGATCCTACTCAGCCTGAACCCTTTAGACTCCAGAGTCTGTCTCCAAACCTCCAACTTAGCGTTCATTCCGCTGCGAGTCTCATCAATCAGGACTATGTCGTCTGCGTATAGCATACACCATGACACCTTCTATTGGATTTGTCGCGTTAGTCCATCCATCACCAAGACAAATAAGAATGAGCTAAGAGTTGATCCCTGGTGCAACCCCATCATCACTGGGAAGTGCTCCGAGTCTCCTTCTACTGTCTGTACCCTGATCTTGGCTCCATCATACATATCCTTGATCGCCCTAGTGTAAGCCACATGTACACCTCTAACCTTCAAACATCTCCATAGAACCTCCCTAGGACTTTGTTGTATGCCTTCTCGAGGTCGATGAAAACCATATGTAAGCCTCTCATCCTCTCCCTATAATGCTCCACCAACCTCCTGATAAGATGAATGACTTCTGTAGTCGAACGCCCCGGCATGAATTCAAATTGGTTTTCGAAAATAGACACGCCCCTTGTCACCCTCATCTCAACGACACTTTCCCAAACTTTCATAGTGTGGCTTATTAGCTTGATACCCCTGTAGTTGTTGCAACTCTGGATATCACCTTTGTTCTTGTACAAAAAAATCATTGTACTCCACCTCCATTCTTCGGGCATTCTCGTCGTCTTAAAAATGATGTTAAACAATTGAGTCAGCCACTCCAAACTTGCCCTGTCTGCGCTCTTTCAAAATTCAACTGGGATCTCTTCAGGCCTGGTCGCTCGTCCCCTGCGCATCCTGCGAACAACACCCTTAACCTCCTCAATCTTAATGCTTCTACAATACCCAAAATCCCTTTACCTACCAAATTGCTTCAGATCTCCCAACACCTTTTTCGTTCAAGAGTTTATGGAAGTAAGACTGCCACCTCCACCTAATATGTGCATCCTACACCAGTACTTTGTCGTCCTCGTCCTTGATGCACCTCACGTGATCCAAATCACGTGCCCTCCTTTCCCTCGCCTTGGCTAGTCTGTACAACTTCTTATCCCCGCCTTTTTCCTTTAATTCCACATACAGACGTTCAAAAGCTGCCGTTTTCGCCGCCCTTTTTGCCGCCCTAACCGCTAGCTTTGCCTCCTTCCTCGCCATCTTATACAGTTCCCTATTCGTCCACTCCTCCACCTCATCCTTGCTTTCTACCAATTTCACATACACCGCTTTCTTTGCTTTCACCTTCTCTTGAACTTTACCATTCCACCACCAGTCCTCTCGATGCCCACCACGGCTACCCCGCGAGACCCCTAGTACTTCTCTAGCTACCTCTCGAATGCAACTGGCCAGCCTGTCCCACATACCGGTCACATCCCCACTACTCCCCCAAGCCCCCTTGACCATCAACCTCTCCCCATCTCCTTTGCACTAGCCATGGTCAAACTCCCCCATTTGATTCTTAACCTGTCATCCACAACCCTCCTCTTCTTCTTCACCAAAAGCTTATGTCGGGTTGTAAGATACTCCCTCGGAATAACTTTGCAGTCTTTACAAAGACCATTGTCAACCTTCCGAAGGAGCAAAAAGTCTATCTGAGTCTTAGCTACCGAACTACGAAAAGTCACCAAGTGCTCCCCTTTCTTCAGGAACCTCGAATTGGCTATCACCATCCCAAAGCCTCTAGCGAACTCCAAAAGTGAGACGCCTCCCCATTCCTATCCCCGAGGCCAAAGCCTCAATGCACGTCGTCATAACCCCCGGAAGTGACCCGATATGTCCATTGAAATCCCCTCATACAAATAACTTCTCAGTGGGTGGTATACCTCCCACCAGCTCATCCAAATCCTCCCAAAAGCGCCTCTTCTCCTCCTCGTCCAAGCCCGCCTACTGCGCGTAAGCACTAATAATGTTAATAGTGAACCCTCCAACTACCAATTTAATCGCCATCATTCTGTCATTGACCCTCCTAACCTCTACCACCTGATCCCTTAACTCGTTGTCTACTAAAATGCCTACCCTATTCCTATACCTCTACCTACCCGAGAACCATAACTTATACCCGTCCACATCTTAGCCTTATGTCCTACCCATTTGGCCTCCTGGACACTGGCTATATTAATCCTCATCTTTTAAGAATCTTAACTAGCTCTATAGACTTGCCCGTTAAAGTCCCAATGTTCCAAGACCCTATTCTCAGCCTAGCATCTCCCTTACCCCACTTACCCCACTTACCCCCCTAACCCTCGCCCCCGACCGAGAACATGACCCTAGTCTACCATCATTCACCAAAGCCACTAGAGCAAAAAAATACTAGTCAAAGGTTAACGCTAACACACACGGGAACCAATACTAAAGCACAAGTTAGCAAGAATCTAGAGGTAAGTCAGGCAGTAACATACCAGAATGATAAAACAAAGGACAAGAAGAGTAGGCAAGAATGTAAAGTCAAGATTCAATAAAACGCAACATGCAAAAATTTAACTACAAGGATAAGAACAAATATTGAGTATGGGCAACTGGAGTTGGTACCTCCAGGCTGATAGAACCTGTTCACACGCCGGGAAACACTGTTCACTGCGTAAAATCAATGTTTCTGAGAGAAGCACCACGGACTTTGACCGGGAATTGCTTGTCGATGTCGGAGATGAACGACGAACTGTCCTTCCACGCACGTGCAGCCGGAGAAATCCTGCCAGAAAGCTTATCGCCGGCGCGTGTACTTCAAACATGTGGAATCCGGCCACCGGATTCTGGGTTTCTGCAGATCGGAGGGAGTCGATTCTCCCTAGGTAGGCTTACTTACGGATAAAGCGACACAGTAAATCAAAAGATATATCTGCCAAAGCAAGGATGGAGCCGCTTCGGTGGTCGGTGGTGGTGTGTCTGTGTGTGGGGGGTGGGGGTGGGGTGGGCGAGGGGCGGGGTTGTTACCGTTAGCACGTACATCAGGGGGGGTGGGGGAGAGAGAGAGCAACCCCTTATTTAGCAGATTGCAGAATTTTAATAAGTCATGAAGCTGGCTTTGAGAGTCTGCAGCTTGTAGATCTTCATTAGCAAGTGAATGTTATTTATATATGGAGTTTGCATTTTTGAGCTGTCTATGAATTTGGTGAAAAGCTTATTACTTTGTTGCCTATAGGTGGTTTTCGTTGTTATTTTCTCAGTACAACATCAATTTAGGTTGATGATATTCGTTGTGTTTGAATATTTTGCAGGTTGTGGTCCTTGAGGTTCCTTAACTTATATGCTGAAAAAGCCATAATATGAGTGGTACTCCGAATAAAAGACCACATGAAGATGGTGGAAATGGCGGTGGTAGTAACCATAGTTACTCTTCTGCGCCAAAGTACTCGCATGATGACTCTGGTGCATTTCCCAAGGTGGTGAGCTCGGGAACACCTGAATATCATGCCTCCTTTGATGTGGGCCAGAATGCTCGACTGCCAATGATTCAACGGACCGAATCATCACGAGATGCAGATAGAAGATCTCCTGTGCTACCGATGTACCGTGTGTCATCATGTCCAATTGTTTCACATCCTGATCATTCTGTTGCTTCAGAAAATAGGTTGGTGGAGCCCAAGGAAAATAACAAGGAGGTCAAGGTTGAGAATCGTGATGCCAAAAGTGAATTAAGGGAGTTGTACCAAGGGGCTAAAGCTGGTGATGGTAAGGACAATAAACATGATAGGGATGCTTATACTGAATATAAGGGAGACGTGAAGGCAGATAAGGACAGATTTGGTGTGAGTTGGAAAGACTCTAAGGAACAGAACAGGGGAAAAAGATACACTGATCTCCCTGTTGGGAACATGGATCCATGGCATGCATCAAGAGCCCATGGTGCTGCCGAGATAGGAAAAGAAGTCTCAAATTCTGAGAATAGGGATTTTGCTAAAGTGCGTGAAGCCGTTGCTGAAAACAAGATGGATTTGAAAGGGGACGATAAATACAAAGACAAAGATAGAAAACGGAAAGAAGGGAAGCACCGGGAATGGGGAGAAAGGGATAAAGAAAGAAATGATTGTCGGAACAATTTACAACTAGGGAATAGCAGTTTGGATAACAAGGAGTCGCTTAAACAGGAAAAGGAATCTGAGCGGTGGGAGAAGGAAAGAAATGATCTAACAAAGGATAAAGACAGACCAAAGGACTGGGAAAAGGACCATGTGAAGAGGGAAGTCTTGCAGAGCGAAAAAGAAGTGATTGATGTTCCTGGAAAAACAAATGAGCCGGAAAATTCAACAGTGGAGCAGAAGAAACAGAAAGATCATGACAACTGGAAAAATACTGACGGAGATGGAAGTGAGAGGAGAAAGGAAAGAGATATTGATTTGGAAGGAGAGAGGGGTGAGAAACGTGGCAGGTGTCATGATAAAGAATCAGAGGAGGGAGACCTGGATACTGAAGGAGGTGGAGAAAGGGAAAGAGAAGCTTTTAATTATGGTGTTCAGCAGCGCAAGAGAATGTCGCGGCCAAGAGGGAGTCCCATGGCCAACCGCGATCCTCGCTTTAGGTCACACACTCATGAAAATGAAGGGTATGCCTTTTCCTTTGATTATTGACTTGACACTATCTGATGCTTTACCCATAAATGATGAGCCATAGACGATCTATAGCCAACAATTCATACATGTCTTAATTAAATGAAATTGGATGAGGAAAATATTATAGAACTTATTAAAAAAAGAATAAGGAAAACTAATTGAATTTTGATATAGGATACCTTATGATAATCTGCATTCAATTATAGAATAGTTACCTTATAAGCATAGAGAATGCTTACCTGTCATATTGTGCAGAATCTTAGACTCTTACATATGAGTTCCTCTTGTACATTGTTAATCAACTAAATCAATAAACTGTTAATTTAATTTTCACTAGGTATCAGAGCCTTTTCAATATTGGTAGACATTCATACAGCTTCCACCTATAAGAGACGGCCTTATGCCTCCTGCAGGTCATTGTTTTTCTTCTTTCCTTTTTATTTTCAGCAATCTACACCCTCCTCTCATCCGCAAGTGGTGTCAAATCCTATTGGGGAACTGAGTGTGGTATTAAGTGGAGAAGGATAGGGGGTGACCTATTTTTTTTTTTTTGAAACTGGTAAAGTTGTATTCTTCAGCATTAAGAGTATGCTGGCAACCTCCAAAAAGTGAGAAACCAAAAGAAAGGAAAAAGACTTACAGAAAACCTAGTAAATCTACAATTCAACTTTCGAATTAAGGGGGTGACCTATTATCCTCCGACTTTCATAGCGTTATCAATAGATTTATCGGTTATCAAAAAAATAAAAGAGGAATAGATTATTTTTTCTGTGAAGAAATTCTATTATATTTTGGAATCCTTCCATTTCCCTGTCTTGAAAGTTCCTCCTGGTAAACAATTCAACTAGGTTATCATAGACTTAAATTGTTAAAGAGTAATATATGGAATGTGTTTAGTTCATTTTCTCGTCTAGCAACTACAAATTACTATCTGTGTTGATAAACTTCCTTTAAATTATTTAGACTGGTAATTTTGATACATTTTTCTACTTCGATGATATTTGGACATAGATCTCTCTTTTATTGTTGTGTAGTGTAACTCTTCTTCTGTCTTTCTGTGCAGATCTCAAGGTAAGCAGTTAAGTACTTATCTTGGAGTTGTCTTAAATTGGTATCATCCAGGGGGAGTTGTCCTTCGCATTCAAGTTTGCAGATTTATTTATTTCTGAAAAGTTGCTAAGTTAACAAATAAGTCAACCTTGATCCTATCTTTTTTTGGTTGATATAGTTTCCATGTTAGGAATTGATGCTCTTCTGGCCGGCATTCTTCAAGATTTGCCAGCTGTTTCTGCCTTAGGTTGCTAGATATGCCTATATGCAAAATCATAGGCTCACATGTTCCTGCTTTTTTGTTCCACTTTTCATCGTAACTGCTTGTCGCGTCTTGTCTATAGTTAAATGAATCTCCTTCTATAGAAGTGTTATACTTGAACTGTTTTAAATGACTTGTTGGTCATTACTTTTCCAGTATGCAGAGAAAGGAACTCTGTAGAGGTCCTGATTCATTATTTTCTTTCTACATCTCGTGTGGACATGTAGTTTTCTTCCTTTTGGATTTACACCATTGATTGTTGGAACTTATCTGCATGATATTTCCGGATACTCTATATGGTTTTAACTATCCTAAATTCTGTATTACTTTGGACCGTGAACTGCAAACTTCGTGCCATTTGTTTGAATTTGTATGACCATTGTAACTGCCTCCACAGCTATAAAGTTTTCTGGTGCATTAAGATAGTGATGCGGTGACCAATTTCTATTCTTAGTGGCCAAAACAGTCAGTAGTTTGTGACCAAATTAGCACGATGATGCAACTGAAAACCTGTTTCCTCCAGAATTAGACCGTTTGCTGGATTTTATAAAGCCAATCAACATTGTCAAGCTTGTGGTCTTTCTTTCTTTAGATAACCACCTTTTTGTTAAAAACCATCTCTTTTTCCCTTTCTTTGTCCATGGGATTGAGTACTAGATTAGAGAGGAAATAGAATTACTTTGACATAAATATCTTTGGTTCTTATGTACTTGTAATATACTAGAGCTTTTTGAAAACAATCCATATGTGCAATCTACGATTAAGCTAGGAACTAAAAAATCATTATACACGAAATCATGCCCCGAAATTAACCAGAAAAAAATCCACCAAAACAATGAGTGGGCGAGATTTCTAATAAGCCATGGTATGATCATCTCTTTCTTTGGGAATATGATTTTTCCTTCTTGTGTTTTTGCCTTTTCATTAATCTCCTTTCTGGTCTGCCATAATTACAGTCTTCCGTCTGTATTCTTAATCTGATGCACTAATATTTCATTACAAAATTTTCTCAATCCCGTGGCGAATCGAATCTAAACTGAGGAATGAATTGGCCAAAAATACTCCAAAAAGGTCCACGAAAATTAGTAAATTGAAAAGGTAAGTCAGTCGTAATCAAGAGAAAACGTGCTATTGTATTCTGTTTAGCATGTATCTGTTTCCCATATTTTCTGTTGTGCTTTTAATGAGAAATTAGGGAAAATGACTCCTAATTATTAAGTGGATGTTCAAGAAAAAAAATATAATTGAGAATATTAGCTTAACCTCACACAGTAAAAAGATGTCAGCATAGTTACTTAAGCTCAATTTGTTATCTACATCTGTATAATTTTGTTATAATGGCACACATTGTTTGAGGGAATGAACTGTTGTGTGCGTATATGTCCTCGGGCCACCTCATGAGCTGGATTTGCGATCGAGTTAGGCTCGAGGTTCATATTTTTTACATGGTATCATAGCCAGAGCCATCCCTATTGTCCATGCTCCAATGTTCCGTGCGGGGCGTGCAGTGATGGGAGTGGTGGTGGGGGTGGGGGTGGGGGTAAGTTAGAATGTCTCGCAGTGGCTGAGAGATTGTTGTCTTCTCATATGTTTTTGGGCAATCCTAATATCATGAGCGAGCTTTCGGGGTTGAATAAGGCACAAGTTCCATTTTAAAAAATATGTCTAACTATTTTAAACATGAAAGATTTTTATTTTGAATTGGAAAAGCAACAGCCACACATTACTGTGGATTTTCCTTTGTAGTTTTCAGGATTTAGTTTTTTTACGTTGTCAAAAAAAAAATAGAGTGATAATTATTTCATTTCACATCAACACTAGGGAACTGAATAGTTAAATCAAAGATTCGGATAATCAGCCACACTTCGTGCAAAACCCAACTTGTAACTTACAGCTGTAATTGGACATTTGTGCAGCTTGTAACACATTCTATCAGCTGTCAAATAATATCACAGATTCAGATGTAATCTGTTTTTTTGGCCAATTTCTACATGTAAATTCTTTTAGTTCTAGTACATCTGCTATTTGCTTGTGTGACCCGCAGTACATCTAATGCTAAAGTTGCGCATTTGGCATTTGTAACATATGCAAATTGTTCCCATCCATTAAATTAAAGTCACATCGGCATATCTAATGATCATATTGCTTATGTTGTGGAATGGATTATTGAAATTCCTATTTTGAATAGTTGAATAACAAAATCGAGTGGATTGAACTGTTTCCTGCCTCTACTTTACTGCAGAGTCGATATGAGTTCTGTGATGATAAGTTCTGTAATTTCTTTTTTCTTTATGAAAAAGCTTGTAATAATTGCTTTCACCTGCCATTGAAATGTTAGTCATCACTCAACAGTAGGTTAGGATTCCTCTCCCAGTATGCTTGTAATAATTCTGATTCCTCTTAAATAAAAGTAGCTCTTCTCCTAGTATGCTTGCTACTGCTTTTGTACGAAAAATCGACCATTTATAGTACAATTACAGAACAGAGGTTTTCATAGATTAGCTGACTAAAAATGGTATGCACAAATTGTTGTAACTTAGTATTCATGCACCAGATATGAAGAAATGTTTCCATTTTCTTTACAGTTAAGCATGATGTATCTGCTGTCAATTATAGAGTTGGTGAGTGCATGCAAGAATTGATTAAATTATGGAAGGAATATGAATCATCCCAAGCTGATAAAGCATCTGATAGCTCTCCCAGTGATCCTACTCTAGAAATTAGGATTCCAGCTGAACACGTATCAGCTACAAATCGGCAGGTAAGATAATTCATTCTCTTCTATTTGTGTCCTTTCGAAGATAACGACTCTGATTAATTTGAAATAATAGCTCTTTCGATGCTCCGTTAAAGGGGTTTCCTTTCTGATCATTGAACAAGAAAGGGGTTGGTTGTTGTAAGGCCCGCGTACATCCTACTCTCTCCAGATCCCACTTGTGGGATTACACTAGGTATGTTGTTGTTGTTGAACAAGAAAGGGGTTGGATGATAGGTGTCTCTAAATACTTGTGATAAATAGATTTATTGATAAGATGTAAAACACATACTATTGTTCAAGGTTTTGAGTACTTGCAAGTTGCAAGTTCGTCTTAATAGCTAGATTTTAGAGGATATCCTTTTACTGGTTGAATCAAATCTATAGCTTGGATCTGTGCCTCTGCATAGGAAAGTAATTGTTCCTCGGTGGAACTTGTTAGTTGAGGTTCCTATCCTTTGCAGTGCCTTTATCTAGAGGAAGTTTTGTTCTTCTTTCAGCAATTGTAGTTTTGGTTTAATTCTATGTTTAACTACACACTTCTATTTCCCATGCTTCCTCTTGTTGTATAAGAAACCTCTATTCATGCAATTTGACTTCCTTTGGTGTATCTAGGATTGATAATTGTTTTATGGAAGGAGGAATACCATGAGTTTGCTTAGGTAATTTTGCATAATATGTGAAGAATTCTTCATGTATATGTTTGGCACTCTGCCATTTTTTTGGGTGATAATGGTATAAAGTCTTTCACTAATAAACAACACCAAGATGGTACCGGAGGCTCTTGACAATGGTATCAGAGCCTATACCATCTGAATGCAGTCTCGGACAACACGGTTATTCAAAAAAAAGGAGGGGCTCCTTATATAGGAGTCTAACCTAATAAGGTAAGTAATTAGCCTATAATTTAATATAGATATCCTAAGGCATCCGACATAATATTCTATAATGTTCTTAATCACTTCAATAAATCTAGGCATGTGTTCATGTAGGCACGTACAATATTATTTAGAGCCCGTTTTGAGTAAGCCGACTAACAGTAGTTGATAAACATCAATTGCTGAAATTAATAACAAGTATGGTATGTTTGGTAACAAAAATGCTAATTTATGTTAGACTAATAGTGGAAATAGAGTGGAGAAGTTAGGGATTTAGTTTTGGGAATGGTACTTCAACGATTACAAAAAACAATTAGGTTTTGGTCAAAGCAAAGGTGCTTATAAGCTAAAAAGTCATAAAAACAATTAGGTTTTGGTCAAAGCAAAGGTGCTTATAAGCTAAAAAGTCATAAGTTGGGGTGACCAACTTATAGCTTTTGGCTGATTTTGACTTACAAGCACTTGGCTTATAAGCTCTTTCGGTGTTTGTCAAACACGTAGATAAGCGAAAAAGTGCTTATAAGTTGGTTTGACCAGTTTTTAAGCCTTATTGCAGCACACCCTCTTAATATCTTAACATTCAAAAAAATCTGTGTGCAACATTATACTGGTGAATTGATGGACCAAATTTAACTCTAATTGCAATACAAGGGCTTCTGAATTCTAATATAAGTGCACCAAGCGGCATCTCTCTCTCCCTCATTATTCTGCGCGCATAAAACTTGTTCAGCAAGCACCTTTCATCCTTTGTATGCATATTCCTGCCACTAATCCATGATACACAGTTTTGGCTAATTTTACATCCTTCTCCCTGTTTTATCTCTTGCAGTTGTTGTTTGGTTTTGTCTAATCATGTTATCATCATCATTTGAGTACTATGTCATTTGCAGGTCAGAGGTGGCCAACTATGGGGAACAGATATATATACCAATGACTCAGATCTTGTTGCAGGTTTGTCACTTGTGTTCAATAACAATAAGGCTCCATTTTGCACTCATGTATGTTGTATGTATAATTGAAGTTTGTGCACTTAGTGGAAGTAAAGGGTAAAATAAGAAAATAAACTTAGCTTAGCTCGTTGTAGTTCCCAATTACAACTTTCTTGTTCTCCTTGTGTATTGTGGGAGCAGCTTGTTATCCTTCCAAAAGAAAAACATTTTTTGTTGATTAGTTTTTGAGGGTATTTTGCAAAAAGCTAGTGAGTCTATGGATATCATATTAAGGAAATGCATACGCCTCAATGAGAATCAGTGAGTTCTTTGAATCTCACTTTGAGAAGTTTGTTTTGTCGATGTTGATTCGGCAGGATATTCAAGAACTATGCCCCTTAGTCTCAGGTATTTAAGGAAATATAGTTGGTTTAGGAGTTCACAATTTTCTCAAAGAGAGTCTAAACTTGTGCTACAATGCCTGCATGCTTATTTGTTTTCCCGGTTCTCTAAGCAGAGGTAGCAGGTGAAGGAAGAGAAAGAAGATAGCTTTGAGAAGGCAAAAATATATGGTCATGTCATATAAATAACCATTTATATCTGTTTGTCCATTTGAGCACCGGGCTGCCCTTTTGTCCATTTGGGCAAACTTAGGAGAACTGTTTAGCCTTATACCTCAGAATTGCTCCAGAACTTCCCATGTACTTTACCTTGTGATGCAGGGACAATATAGATTATGATATCTATTAACTACTGTATTTCTTGTTTCTCCAGTTCTTATGCACACAGGTTACTGTCGTACGACTGCTTCTCCTCTTCTGCCAACCATTACGGAGTTACGTGCTACTATCAGGGTGCTACCTCCACAAAATTGTAAGTTTCGTGAAACAAAATCTTGCTTCGATATTGCTATTGTTAGGGGAAAAAACCTGTTCTACAAATGGTATAACGTTTCAAAACTTTCTTTTAATAAGTTGTTTTGAACTTCTTTGTAGCCCTAAATTGAAGGGGAACCTTGGAGCAACGGTAGAGTTGTCTCTGTGTGACTTATAGGTCATGGGTTCGGGTCGTTGTATCAGCCATTGATCCTTGCATCAGTGTAGGCTGCCCGTCCCTGGACCCTGCGTGAATGTGGGTTGGTTCTTGCACTAGGGTGCCCAAATAGACAAATTGCTTATCCCCGTGAAATATGCGTACTGTCTTCAACAATACCAGTTGATCTCGTGTATTTGTTTGTTTGTTTGTTCTTCTTTTGTGGACATCTTGGCCTTCAAATCTAACAGGCGTTATACTCTTTTTATGACATTTCTTCACTAATGGGGAAAAATATAACTTATTGACTTGCTGTTTAACCTTAGAATTTATAAAATGACTTCTGTGAGTTAAATAAATCTGTTCAAATAAGTTGTACATCCCGATCCATTGCATTTCTGATTTCAGACTATGCGTTTGTTGTTGAATTTATTGAAGGCTACATATCAACTCTGAGAAACAATGTGCGGTCGCGTGCCTGGGGAGCTGCAGTGGGATGCAGCTATCGTATTGAGCGGTGCTCTGTTGTGAAGGTGTGGATTACATTCTTCATTCCTTCCCTTCTGTTCTTTCTGGTTAATGAGCAAAAAAAGGTTGATGGTCTATCAGAAACAACCTCTCTATCCCGCAAAGGTAGGGGTAAGGTTTGTGTACACCCACCCTCCCCAGACCCCACTTATGGGATCTCAGTGGGTATGTAGTTTGTTTGTTTGAGCAAAAATAATTTTATCAACAATGGGAAGATCTCCCGTTTACAAGCAATATGCCAAAAAGTAGAGAATCTACATCAAAATATGATTCTCTACGAATGGCACCCAATTTTCTATACAAACTGTAACCTCATGGGTGCACAAAAAAGAAACTAGGAATTAGAGGCTATTCCTCAAATGTACATTCATCCCCTCGAAAGCCCTTCTATTTCTTTCTTTCCACTGGACCCACATGAGTGCTAGTGGGGCAACATCCAGGCTCTTCTTCGAATTCTCTTTCTAAATTTGTAGCTGGAGAGTATCTCATTCAGTTTACCTACTTTGTTTATATACTATTTTGTTTTGCCAAACTTTTAGTCTTCATTAGATGGTTGTATAAACTTTCTAGGATGGACTTACATTTACCAGCTATTCTTGCCTAGACTTAAGAGTACAAATATATGTTGCTTAAAGTAAATTGTTTGGTGTAAGTTATTTCTAATGAAACTTTATACTGACTCCTATATAGCCTTTCTGATTATTTGTCTTGCCCTTTAGAAAGGTGGTGGAACCATCGATCTTGAACCTTGTCTAACACATTCCTCAACCTTGGAGCCTACTCTTGCTCCTGTGGCAGTAGAGCGCACTATGACCACTAGAGCTGCAGCTTCGGTATTGTTTCACTTAAGTTGAAGTTCATTCTGCTTTGCACATTTGTTAATGTTTTAAGACAATTCTTTTGCTCACTTTCCTTCTCTAGTAGCCTGAAAACTTATATAATGGCGTTGCTTAGTGAAGTACAGAAGATCAAGCTGAATTGCATTAAGCTTTTTTGTTTTTGGTGCAAGCAGATTTACCTAGAGGAGACTGAATCCATAATTGAAATCCTAGGTTCTTGTTAGATTTTCAGATTTTGGATCAGTTTTCTTACTTTTGCTGTAAATATGGTTTCAGTGCAACGTCTGCACTGAGTTAGTCAATACACACAAATGTTACATTCTCAAAAAAAAAAAAAAGCATTTGTCTGATAATTCTCTAACTCTATAAATAGCATAATCAGCTGAAAACCATCTAGACTGTTTCTCTTTTCCTTTTCTGTAGGCTACTGGCTCCTGCTATAGTGCTAAACCCTTTTTTACACTAGCTGTCAAACGCACATCTTATGGATGCAATCCTATTCATTTAAACAGCTCAATAGAAAGAAAAAAAGATAAAGTGGGTTTTGGTTTATTCGTGTGAACATGATTTTGCATCAACTAATGAGGCAATTGTATCTTTAAAGAAAAGCAAAAATTTAAATGCTGAAACTTGAAAATTTCCAGTATCTATACCTTCTTGGAGTGATCCAATTCCTTCTATGATTCATCGTGTAAACAGCCTAAGTACATCACAGTTGAATTCGAGAAAATACTCAATCTTTATACATCATATTATTATCTTATCTACATTGCTGTGAGATGCATTATACTGCAATTATTTAGGAATAAGAGAATGAGCTCCGTCCAGTTCTGCATGGTGGGGCCGGGAATGGTCATGTAAAACTCAATATGACACACTTAAGTAATTGTGGCTTTCATGCAAAAGTGATTTGAAAATGTAAAAGAGTGACTTCCTCCGGATTTTGAGCTTTCTGCTTGACCCAATGGTAATGAAGAACCACAAATAACCAACTTAAAAATAGATATGATAGTCTATTTTAGGTTTATCATTGCGATCTGATGATCCTCTTTTTGTTATGCATCTTTGCTTAAGGTGCTGAAAGGAGAAGGAGATTTAACACCATGCCTTCTCTTTAGTTTTTGTTGTCGTGTGTTGTGGTATGTTAATGTTCCAATTAACTTAGCCATCAACCTTTTTGTTGGTTACCTCTCTTTGTAGAATGCACTACGTCAACAGAGATTTGTACGTGAAGTGACAATTCAGTTCAACTTATGCAATGAGCCTTGGTATGTACTGATTTTCTGGATCAGCTTGCTCTTCCAATAACTGCATTTTCCCTCTTTTCTTAGAATCAAAACTTGTCGCTTATGCATAGACCCTTGATATGCTCTTCAAACTTTTTTCTTCTCATTGTGATTTTTCTGTTGGGTTTCGTTCACAACAAAATGAGTAATTTTAATACTTTTCTTAAATATTTTACTAGGAGAAACTGTCTTCTTTCGTACTTTCTAGTGGTTTATCTAAAAAAAGCCGGTGGTTTGATCGTTATCCTTGTAAAACAAAAGCCCACTTTACAGGCTCATTTACCTTGAAAGGTTTTCTTTTTGATATTTTAGCCTTATGAGCTGTTGCCTATGGTTTCAACCAGCCTTTTATTTACTTACTGTTACTCATTTCTTTCCCCAGGCTCAAATACAGTATTAGTGTTGTTGCGGACAAGGGTTTGAAAAAGACCCTTTTTACATCTTCACGCCTGAAAAGGGGAGAAGTTCTTTATTTGGAAACTCATTCAAAGAGGTAACCACTGGCTTCACTCCTCTTCATGTTTTCTCCGGAAGGAGGGAAAAGAAAATAGGAAGGAAAAGGAAAATTGATGAGGAAGTGATCGAAATGTTATGTTTGATAATTATGTGTCCAATTTTTACATTTGTTCTGTGTCTACGTTTTCCTTCACTCCCTGACTTGTTAATTAATCTGAAGGTATGAGCTCTGTTTTTGTGGCGAAAAGATGGTAAAGGCTACAACATCTCAAATGCATGAAATGGATGTTGACAAACCTCAAACTTACAATGTAAACCTGGAAAACGGCGGAAAAAATGGAGTGAATGGTGAAAATACGATGGTAGATATGTTTCGATTGTCCCGTTGTAAGAAGCCTCTGCCTCAGAAACTAATGCAATCACTTGGAATTCCTTTGCCCCTTGAACATGTTGAGGTATACATCCTTGTTTCTGCCCCTATTATATGTTAGCAATATGAGTTCTATGTTGCTCGGGCTTTTCAAAAATACCGACGGATGCGTGTCGAATCCTCCAAAAATAGTGCTTTGAGGCGCCGACACGGGTGTGGCAACATTTTTGGAGTGTCCGAGCAACATCCGTATAATAGCAACACCATGTGATAATGGCTTACACTTCTGAGCCCATCTGTCCTAGCCTTGGTGGACAGAGTTACCTGGTACTTGTTGTTGGTAGGAGGTGACAAGTATCCCATGGAATTAGTCGAGGTGCACCAAGTTGGCCTGGACACCACGTTATAAAAAAACGGCTCACACTTCTAAGCATGACGACTAGATAATGTGTGCTGTGCATACCAAGAAGCCACACACCCTTTATAAGAAAAAATAGCTGTCTATTTTCTCTGGTCTATCTTTACCTCGATTGTCTAACAATGTTATTATTTTTGGAAGGTTTTGGAGGAGAATCTGGAGTGGGAAAATATTCAATGGTCACAAACTGGTGTTTGGATTGCTGGAAAAGAATATCCTCTTACGAGAGCACATTTTCTTTCCCCAAATTAGGCAACCCTTTGTATGGAGAGCTTTAGGTTTTGGATATAGTTTATCTAGACAAATATGTACTGGAATTGATACTGATTAGAATGCTAAATTGTTGAAATCATGAACAATGTTATGTAAACAATTATGCCTATGTTGAATTCTTCCTCCAGATTCTCTGTTCTTTCTTTCTTTCATTTTACTTCTTGATGATTTTCAAGTTTTACTTTCCGTTTAATCGCAGTAGATCTTAAATCCCATATGGTCTTACAAAATGCAGAATCAGTAGGTAGAGATGGAAAAAGAAGTGTAATCATTTTAGTTATAATTTTCTTCCATCAAACACACAAGAAGAGACATTTCGTCGTCCCATTCCCGATGTTCAAAAACAGGCAAGGGATTTAGTCAATGTGAAGCATCCTTTTACTCAGGTCCAAACCTCTATTCAACATCTAGCATCTTACATATAAGGTTCTAAATTAGATTACCCCCTAGCACTTGTGCTGGCGGGAGATAGCAGGTACCTAGTGGAATTAGTCCAGGTGCGCCACAAGTTGGCCCAGACATCACCGTCATAAATTACAACAAAAAAAAAGAGAGTAGACTGTGAATATGGGGTAAAACTTTTCTCTGAGAAGCATGAATCACCACTCGCCGAGAGTAGATCAAATGTGCAAGCTGCCAACACATTTTGTTTCACCAGAGTACTGATAACGTTCTTGTATTACCCTGTTGCATTCATTGTGGCCAACAATGTTAAGATATATTTCCAATTGCTCCTCTATCATAACACCAGCAATGTCACGTAGCATGCCTCTTTGTCGAAGGACGTCACATACAACAACAACATAGGATGTCACATAGCTTGTGAAAAACATGTTTATCCATCCTTAACATTTCCCAACACACATCATCGTCAGCACTGAGCAGTTCGCTCAAGAACCCGGAACCTTTAGGAGTTGAACTACGAGAAGGCTGCCTGCTATTCTTTTTCAAACAAGTCCCTTTATGGTGGCGTTGTTACATAGTACCAAAGAATTCTAATACTCCAAAGTGATCAAATATGCAATTTATTTGGTGGAATAAAATAGTTTAATTCGGTTCTTACATATAATTGATTGTGATTGTTGTGAACCAATAAAAAAGAGATAACTTTCAAGACACAATAAAGGATGCTTGACAGTTGACATGCCAAACCAAAAACTAACTGTCTAAATGAACACGAAATTGAGCGAAGCAGTGGAGTTATCACATAACTAAGAAAAAATAACGCAGCTCAAGCAGGCATTACATTTCTCGGTACTTGTTTAGAAATAACAAATAAATACGCACTCTCATCATTAACTCTACAAATTAACCTACCACTGATGACTACAAAACTCTAATATAGTATTTGTACAATTTAACTTATTCGATGGTCACCACAGCTTTCCTCGAGATAGCTTGTCCATGTAGTTTCTGTTTGAACACAAAACGAGGCTATTTGTACTGGGGGCTGAGAAACATTCACTCAAGTACTATTGCACTTCTCAGAATATAAAGAACAAATTCCATCTCCGATTCTGTTCCAGCAAATCCATCGAATAAAACTTGTTTTAGTTCAGTGTGACATGTAGGAGATAAAGGAGGCATTCGACTTCCTCTTTCATCCTCTATTCTCCAATTTCTTGATACCTGAGATCACAATGAGAATGAGATCAACATACTCCTAAATAGTTACAACTACGACTTATTAGTTAAGCAAAGCTAAACTGAACTAACAGTGGACTGTAAGAAATATACTCAGTTCACTGTGCCGTGGATCACACCAAATTAACAAAAGAAAAGGTGTTTCAAGTAAATGAATTTTATAAGCGTTTGATTCAGCTACCAGTAAGGTTGGACCTTTCTGTAGTTTCTAAAGTAACGTTTAACATCTCCTGCTTATATGATAACATACAGTTTGCATATCTTTGCAATCAATCTTGAAGACTTTGCACTGTTCCAACTAAACTGATGTGACACTTTGTTATTGAATGTCATCTTTAATGAAATTTTCAGCAATTAAAAGATTAATTTTGATGTAGTGATATCATTAATGGCATCAGGAAGATGCAAAAATACAAAAGATTTGTTAGCTTCAATATAGTGCATCCTATGTTGTGGTTAAGGAGCTAACAAAGTCCAAAAAATGGCCAGGGTAGTTTACAGGGGTCAGGGTACTCGAGTTGTACAAAAATAAAAGACATCTAGCCTTAAGAGAGTGGTTTGGAGTTCATCTACTGTTTCTTTTGATGGATATACCAACTTCCTGTTATTCCAGCTCACATAGACTTCCTTTATACTCCCAGGCATTACGCAGCTCAGTCCGAAAAGAGACAAAAACATGTTCCATAAATCTGTTGTAGTTACTACATTCTGCTTGCACATGTAGCATATGTTGGCTAAGTGAAAATTGTTTCCTCATCAACTTATCTTGGGCTAAGTGAAAATTGTTTCATAAAGTGCTATCCAATTTTACAAATTGATGATCAAAAGAACTGCACTATCTACAGATTATAATAAAATCCATGCTCTTTCACATTATCAAAGTACTTCTGAAAAGACCAAGTGGATTTTACTTGTGAATAAGATGTAGGTATGACCATCTGCAGTTACTCAAAAGTTGATATATTTCTAGAATTTCAAGTCAAATCATCAAAACATATCGTCTTATGGTTGTTACCTCTTAACACAACATGATATTTCTATCATCAACTTTGCATCGATGTAGCAATTCACTAAAGAGTACCAGCAAAGTACACCATTATCCCTAGTTTACCACTAAACAAATAGCTTCTAAGTTTAAAAACATAAGTGCCTTTTTATACGGGCTTCAAATTAAGGAAGACCAGAAATTTCATATCATCAGCAAAGAATATCCAAATAATGAATAGTACGATATCATGAATATGGATACTCACCACGAAACTCAATTATGGAAGAAGAGGACAAGCACCCAAGATTGGGGATAGTTTGACTATCTCAAAAGAGTCATCTAACATCATAAGTATCAAGCTAATTTCCCTAAGGTTTCTGAACATCTTCATCTCTGTTGGGAAGTCGTTTAACTGAAATGAAGAATATAAGGGGGGAAAAAACTAAAGTGATTAGGGTCATCAAAAAGACAAATACTGAAAACTTTGAGAAGACAAAACAAAGTTAAATTAATACCTCATAAGAAAAAGATTTGACGGTTAAAGATTTAACTTGATCAGGTAAATCTCTTGCAAAATCACCAAATATGTATGAAACTGAAACGGTTCTCGAAGGAGTAAGCATTACATTTTCCAGCATGGGAACAAATGAGAAAAAAAATCTTACATTGTTACGAATCATATGACACTCAAGCGTATGAAGCTATGCAGCATGAAGATCAATCTCTTCCCCTCCGTCACACTCCGAAATAACAACAATTGTTACTGTAGTACTAGCGAGCCGTAGCTTATAAGGAAGTTTACAATACTTAATAATTAACTGCTCAAGGTTCGAACAATAGGACAGAATACCCTCTAGATGTCCGCGTGCTAACAGAACACCCCTCAAAGCAAGGGTCGTGAGGGAATTAAAACAAACTTTGGGACTTGATAGCACAATGCAACCGGACATAAATAATTGTTTCAATGAGGATGCTTGAGAGAGAATCTCAACAGAAAATTTAAACAACTTGCTGGAGTCACGGATGGGGTAAAACTAAAAGATATCAACAACAACAACATACCCAATGTAATCTATTCTCAACTAAAAGATATCAACAACAACAACATACCCAATGTAATCTTTTTCTTCCATTGTGCCCTATCTTTAGCTAAAGATGCATTAATTCTAAGAAATTGCAGGTCTTCCCAGACAATTTATTTCCATGTGTTTTTAGGTTTACCTCGTCCCCTTTTTAACACCTTTACTCATCACAGTAGCAGATCTAAGGACTGGTGCATATGTAGGTCGACGCAAGACGTAACCATCTCAAGTGACCTCTCATTTTATCCTCAATGCGTGTTACCTGCACCTTCTGGCGAATGTGATCATTTTTAACCTTAACTAAACATATAGTCAAAATCCAAGAAAATCTCCTATGTAGAAGCCATGAACTTATAGAAAAGCATCAAGGCCTTAAATTTCACCAGTTGGCTGCACTTGAGGAAGTGTTAGACTTGGTGCTGCAACCATGGCAAACATTCTCAAGAGAGATGAGAGTTTCTCTAGCACTAGGATTCTCAATTATATCCAACGGAAAATATAGACACCTTGATCAATGCCTTCATCTCATCTAATACTTTTACACATTTGCTTACAGCAACTCATTCCTCATAATGGCAACTTCCACATTCTTAATTCCAGGTTTGAGGGCATTATTATTATAGAACAGGATGTTAGGAAGATTGACACACCTAAACAGGTTGCAACTTGAATCACCATTAATAGGCTTTTGCCTTCACTTACATTCATGACAAAATTCTGTGTGCAAAAAGTAAGTTCTTTAAAGGAGGATGTTCAACAAGGTTAGATAAAAGAAAAATAATTTCAAGGAAGAAACAACAAAGGAGAAGGTTCTCGAGAAAGAAGCAGTTGGACCTTTTGGAGACGGAAGAGAAGACATAGAGCATGGATGTTGCTCCTCCAGCACTTATGTGGACAGTCTGGAGAGAAAGAAATAGCATCTTAACCCTTATTTCTTTTTGGTGCTCCCGTGAAATTCCTGTTAGCATACAAGATTGGGTGCTATTTGTAGAAAACCATATTTGTTTGTGAGTTTTCTACTTCTTTGGTATTCCTTGTAAACTGGCGTTATTTGCCTTTATGGTTAATAAAATTTGATTACCTCATCAAAAAATATAGTTTCACTCTCTTCCTGCATATGAAAGAAAAATAGCAGGACCATGAGGTACTTATTTTCCTTGCAAAACCACCTTTTAAATGACTGTGAGCTCCATGGATTACTAACATTTCTTTTTTATGAACTCAAAAATAGCAGACAGGGAGAGGTTATCTGAGGCCTAAAGCTAACTGGATTCTTTTACCGGAAATAATGTGATATACTAACCAAGGTATTTCGAACCATCACATGGATTCCAACCCAACTACCATAAGAACAGAATGGAAGGACAAAAAAGGATTCTATGCGCAGACGTGAAAGCTCTACCAAATAGAAAGATTCTAGCTTCTTTTTATTTTATTTAGAGGAATGATTCCCTCGTCTGAGACCTTCTCTTTTGATTGTTGTTCTGTATGAATGAGTTTAGAGTTTGGTTTGTTTCAGCGGTTGTCGGTCAACTTCGTGGTCACTCAGTCGCTTGTCTATCACTTTGACTCTCATTTGGTCTCTTTAGAGTCATCTGAAACACGAACACTAACAAAGTAGAGGACGAGGAGTATCAAAATTTTATTTTTAATGGCAAAATTAGCACATCTGACAGAAAAATAACAGAGCCATTTCTAAAAGATAACTAGCATTTATAGGTACAGGTCTCTATGATTTCAGTTTTTCTTCCCTTTGCCATAGCTAAATTAAGAATCAAATGAGGGTAAATAGACCCTAAGAAGCTCTGAATAAAAGTAAAATGCTTCCTCCAACAAAGAAGTGATACCTAAAACAACATTGGACATGGTCGCGCATCAGATGGTATACAGAAGACGACATTCAAACAACAACAACAACATACCCAGTGTAATCCCACAGGTGGGGTCCAGGGAGGGTAGAGTGTACGGAGACCTTACGCCTACCTCGTGGGGGATAGAGAGACTGTTTCAGATAGACCGGCTCAAGTAAGAAGACGACATTCAAAGATAACAAAACTACGCCGAACATTTATCAACAAACAATGTTCATAGTTTTTTGCAGAAACACAACACAAAAAAAAATACAGCCTCCCTCATTTTCATAATATGTCCTTTTATCTCCCAAAAAAAAAAAAATTTGCTTCCCCATTTACTGATCACATTTCATTGCCTTAAAAACAGATAACTGCACCAAGCATAAACAACCAAACAGATACAACAACAACAACAACATATCCCGTGTAATGGGGTCTGGGGAGGATAGGATGTACGCAGACCTTACCCCTACCTTTGTGGGGTAGATAAGTTGTTTCCGATAGACCCTCGACTCAAAAGAAACATAATCGTCACAGGAAAACAACCAAATAGATGAAAATATGCAACAAAAAAAGTACATTTAAGATCACTTGAGTTATTTCAACAAGTATCCCCAAAACCCAAAAAGACATACAATTCAATAAACATAAAAAAAAAACATTTTTCAGACACCCCCTAGGCAAAGAACAAGAATCACCCTCCCTCCACCCCACACCCACCCAGACAATTTAATAAACATAAAAAAGACAACAATTTTCAGAAACCCACTAGGCAAAAAACAAGAATCACCCTCCCCATGGGCGGAGCCACCTTAAGCAAGAGGGTCAGGTGCACACCCTTCGTCGAAAAACTACGCGGTGTACATAAGTTAAATGTTAGCTATTATAAATATATATTTAGTTTTTGCACACCCCACAATTGAGACAAAAATTTGCACACCATTTGCCAAATTCCTAGCTCCACCACTAACCATCCCCCCACCCTACATCCCCACCCATACAATTCATCAATAAACATAAAAAAGACAGCAATTTTCAGAAACCCACAAGGCAAAAAACAAGAATCAACACACACACCCCAATGGAATAGAGTGTAAGAAGTGGCATATGTATTATAAGGGAAGTGAAGAACAAAAATAAATAGAAAAGGGTCTTGAATTACCTTTGGACAAGATCCCGTCGGAAGAGGGGCCGGGATTTGGGGGAAGCGAGGGGTCGGGATTGATTTTTCTTTTTTGCTACTTAATTTTAAAAAATAGTATATATAAACACTTTAATAATTGAACAAGATAGTGTAATAAAAATATATCAAGATTGTTTTTGTGCCTCTTATATTATTTAATATAAATATAATTTTATTCTAATACAATTTCAAAATTACAATTTTGTGGTGTTGTTCAAAAGTTGCAAATCACATAGTAAAATTGTAATTAAAAAAATTACATAGTTAACCATACTTTTTCTAATTTCTCATAATGTGTTGAGGATCTTCGGTTGGAATTGAAATTTGTTGGTCAAATTGTTCGACGTCGCTTTATGTTCCCTCGGACAAGATTTCGTTGTAGTTGAAGTCTTCTTCTTCGTTGATCTCCGGTTGACCACACCTTCCACGCTCCGCTTGAATCCAATCTCTGAATAGAACTGCAATCTCTAATGTGTCTCCCGCCAATGAATGTATGTGCTCTACTATTTGAAATCTTCCAGCAGAAAAATCGCTTTCAGATGTTGTTGATGACACTTGAATGTTCAACACATCTCGGACCAAATTTGCTAGTGTCGGAAATGTATTCTCATTCTGCCTCCAGTATTTCAGCAAGTCTTCATGTCCTTCATCATTGACAATTAATTTGTACGGTACAACACCCTGCAAAACATAAACATCAAATTCTCTAACTTGTGAAGAAGTTGAACCATTAAACATTTTATTTCTAAGGCCTTTAATACTAGCAGCAGAAACCACATTTTTTTATAAGGTTGCAGCGAAGTAGTAGAAAATGATACAGAAGCCGGTTGATTATTTGCACTCTGTTGTTGGTAATACATATATACTTGTTTGCATTTAGTGTATGCTAGACGTAACTTCTTCTTTAGTTGTTTTGTGAGTTGGTTCTCTAGTTGATCTGTTGGAATTACTTCTATACAATCATAAATCGTTTCTACAAGTGTTTTACAATCGTCTACTTTAATAGTCGGATTTAATACATCACCAATAATATAAATATTGGAAATAGAAAAAAAATATTTTATAAACATTTTTTTAATAGATGGAGCGTAAGATGGTTTTCCCATATATTCATAACAACAATAACATACCCAGTGAAATCTCACAACGTGGGGTCTGTTCCATATATTCATTAAGTAACAAAAATATTAGAGTTATATAAAATAACATATTTGAAATAGTAGGATAATAAATACCGGAAAATTCTTTAGTAGCTTGAAAAAATTTCTCTAGAAATCCATTAAGTTCTACAAAAAATTCCAATCATTATCTACAAGCATATCCCTTGAAATTTTATTATGGGCGTTAAATAATAAAGTTATAGGTTGTCTATATATGCAACAAGTAGTTGCTCATACAGAGAATTTCACCTAGTCGAACTTCTTCTGCAATTTTTCTATAAGGTAATCCACAATCATGACAAGTTTTTTATACTCTTTGCGTCTTTGTATTTTATTACCTTTAAAAATAAAATTTATAGCAAATTGTATTTTATCAAGAATGCTTTCAAAAAATTTTAGATCATCATTTACAACTAAGTTATAAATATGTCATGCAGATCTTATATGAAAATGATTAAGAAAACATGGAGTTAATCGAACTTTTAAAAGTCTTATAGCATAATCATTAGAACTAGCATTATCTAGTGTAATAGGAATCAACCATTTAAGGTAAGTTAGGATTTTTTATGTTGGTAACGGCGAAAGCCGAATGAAAAGAAGACGATGAGCGTGGTGGGGGTTGTCAAAAGTACCAGTGGAGGAACCAGAATTAGTGAGGGAAGACATGGTGGTCGTCGACCGAGAAGGGAGAAGAGAGAGGGTGGTGGTCGGCGGCTTTGGGAGTAGAATTTAGGGTTTGACTCTTGATACCATGTAAGTTTGGAATAATCTCCCTTAAGGATTCCTTTCATTAATCACAATATATATAGTTGTACAGAGGTTGATTCCTAATACAATAAGAATCTTAACTTACCTTAAATGGTTGATTCTTAATACAATAAGAATCCTAACTTACCTTAAATGGTTGATATCTAATACAATAAGAATCCTAAGTTACCTTAAATATACGTCTATCATAATTACAAAATATACTGTGCTAATAGTTATTTCTAACAAGAACAGAAAAATGTTTATTTTATTTCTAGCAATTATTGTCACGAACAAGATATTTTTCGTATTCTCTATATTTCTTGTGTGAAATATTTTTCTATTTTTTAAGGTATAAGTGCATGAAATTAAACCATTTAAAATCTCAAATATTGAGAACACAAAGTAAGGAATACTCACTAACTCAATCTTATGTAATTTTAGGGGGTTGGTATGTCGCTTATCCAACTATTCAGAAATAGACTTGAGGAAATAAGATTGTACTTCATGAGTAATTTGTGGTTTGTCCGAATAATATGAAATTGAAGACCAATAAACACAAGTTTAAATTTACGTTCACGCATAAAACAAATGTTGAAGAAACAAAGCATTTCACTATGTGTATTTTTAAATTTCGACCATCTGAGAAGTTGAATAATCAACCAAATTTTGACAACAATGAGCTATTCTGTAATTATAAAAGGATCTTCAATTACCTCATAAAAAATCGTATTGGAGAATGGAAATGTGTAAAAGTTGAAGTAAAGAAGCAACTTATATGAGAAAGTTTCTTGGGGTTTTAGGCCCATTGAAGGGTTTAAGTGTTTTTGAGAAATAAAAAATCCAAAAAGGTTATTTTACTATATTTTTGGGTTTACTCAAAATAAGGAAATATATATATATATATATATATCGTAATAAATTATGGCATTTTCTGGGTTTAGATTTAATTTAATTGAACATGAAGTTTAAGAAAATATGTGAGTCTACTTTGAATGTCACACACAATTATATAATCCCTCTATTTGTAGTTGTGACAGTACATAGTCTACTTACCTATAAACTGTTTTGCTTGATGCTCATTAACTTAATGTGAGTCATCAAATATATCACAAAAGTTATGTGATAAGATTAGATGTAATTGGTCAAGATTTGTCATTGTGTACCTAGTTCCTTCCTCTTCTTAACTCATGGTTAACCATTGGGGTCCAAATCTTTACTCAAAAATATAGCTTGTATAGTGTTCAATCATTTCATCTTCTACCTACGTGGGAGATTAGTTATTTGGCCAAACAATTCATCTATTCATGTATCAAACACCTTACTTTGTGTACCAATATCTCTTTCATTTCTTAATGAAATTTGACGATACTTGACACTAATATCATCCATTTATTTAGTAGATTAGGCATGTGCAAAGAAACGATGTTTCCGACATGCGAGGCACACGTGCTTAAGTCACTAAAGACGGAAAAAACTCAATCTCACATAGTTAAATTTCCAACACGAACACTATGATACTTCCTTTGATTGAAGTAGGTCCTAAGAAGACCGGTGCAGTACTTCCACTTATAGTTGTATCCGGTATCCTTTTAGCCGAATACACTGTGTACGTAGATAAAATATGAGATAGTGTTACATCATGCGTAGTTAAAATTTTAATTTCAACAAGTAACCTATAAAACTTCCGCGTCTCTAAAATCTATTTTTTTTAAGAGTTTTTTTTAAGCTGTCTTGGGTAATCAGAAAATAGCCGAAATCTTTTGATGCTTTTAATTAGTTGATGCAAAACAATTCCTTGAAGGGTTCTGTTCATCCTCTGTTTTGGTCCATTTCATTTTTGTTTTTTCTCGTCACCAAAGAACCAACTCGATTGAAACTTTGCTGAGAAGATAAAGAATAAAAACACAGCCCATAATAATACCAAACTCAAAACTAGCACTAAATTTTTTAATTTTCAGTGTATCCAGATTCTTGTGACTTGTGAGAATACAATGATGCCTATGGATGCTAAAAGAAAGTGTAAGTAACGATGACTATAGCGAAATCTTCCTATGTTTTAAGGCTGGGTTATGGCCCAAGGATCGCCAAATGGCGCATGAGGTAATTTATCAGGTGATAATACCCTCTGAAGGACAAGTTTGTGCATGGTATACGTATGCTTTATACTTTACAAAATAAGTTTATTTTGATTTTTGGGTCATGGAGCCACGAGTATGAGGATGATAGCGAAGAATTAAGACCCTACGGGGTAACATGTTCTGAATTTAGCCACAGAGGACATAAATTGATCACTATGATTTTGAACAGAAAATAGCCAGGGCAAATTACCTGTGATTCTAGAATGTCTCAATTTTTTAAAAATGTATATTTTATCGTACAACTCATGCACGTCGCTAAGAAGAGATTGTGTAAGATGTGAGAACCGCGAGCAGAATATATTGAATTTTGGAAAAGAGTTTTAAATTATTTAAGTTTATTCAGATCAGAACTAGAAAGCACTACGTTAGTAAGTTACTACAAGAAGCAGATATTACTATGAGATAAGAAGATGTGATAGTTTCTTCTTAGGTTATGTGATTAAATGTTTGCCCAGATATGTATAGTTGATATGATTTGTGTATAGAAACTTTGGGTTAGGTATTTCAATCTTTCATTTAAGAGAGACGTAATTGCCATAGGTTTGATCCATGTCTATAGTTTAAAAAAGATTGTATATGGCCGTAGAATAGGGTCGGACGATGAGGGAAGTTAGAAATAACCTTATGATTCACTTTAGTATTTAGAGCTACTAGTAGATGGTTAGTAGAAGAACAATAAGTAAAGTTTTGAGTAAATACATTGAATTAGCAATTTCAGTAGGGCAAGTAGAGGTACGATTTAATTTCCTCAGTCAGGTTAACACTAGTGAATGGGTAACAATTTGAATTCACCAAATGCATGTTAGAACCCAAAGAGTTGAAGTTAAAGTCGTTATACAATGACAGTGGAAGAAGTAATCAGCTAAGCAGTAAGAGAGCAAACTAAAGAAGCATAGTCTTTAAGAGTTATCCAAAAAGGTTTTCCTTAAGACTGACAGTAGGAGCAAAGTTAAGTCGTTAAGACAAAATATGCCAGTTAAGAATACATTAATTCCCAGTCCATATAAGTAAATTCAGTTTTCTCTAGTACGAAATATTACTCAGAAATGATCGAAAGATAAGTTTCAGACCTTAACCTTTGATCTAAGGGAGAGATATGTACATCGTCACTAAGTCCAGTTGAATATTTAAAAAGCCTGAAAGGTTAACATGAGATATGAACAACTTCAGTTCAGTAATGAGGGCGTAATGAGATAGTCTCCATAAGGAATGTGTCTCATATGTACCAGAAACACGAAGTGAGTAGAATGAGCGTCGATCGACTTGTATTAAGATCAATTATTATCAATAGCGATCACAGAAAGGCTATAAGATCATGCCCAACTATGAGTCATAAGGGTAGTGACATGGCACGAGACTCTAATCTTCAAAGTGTTGGTCAAATATTTAGCACACATCAATACTATGGATATTTCAAGAAGTATTTCAGAAAGAAATCAAGTATGAGGAGTTTAGCTCATGTTGAGGTAGACAAGACAATCATGGTGAGAGAAGTTCATCGCTTAGCAAATCTAGAAATTCAATTTTTGGACCCCAAAGATGGTAAAGTTGTTGTACATGATGGAACCAAATCTTCCTTAGTAGCTGAGCAAAAAGGAAATTTGTTTCATGATCCCTATCTATTATAGCTAAATGAAGGTATTCACATGCATCAATCCATGACTTTTCAAAAAGGGGGAGATGATGGTACTCTAAGGTACTAAAGGAAATTTTGTGTCATGAGATGTAGATAGATGCAAAGAGAAGATTATAGTAGAGGCGCACAATTTCAAATATTCTACCTACCCAAGCTCCACAAAAATATATCATGACCTTGAGGAGGTTTATTGGTGGAATGACATGAAGAATAATGTAGCCGATATCGTGGCTAAGTGTCCAAATTGACAACAAGTGAGATGATTCCGCAAAAGATTACGCCAAGTTGTATATTTAGGTAATTGTCAAGTTGCATGGGACTTCAATGTCTAGTATTTCGGATTGAGGTATTCAGTTCACAATAAATTTTTGAAAGTCCTTTATAAAGGATTGAGTACCAAGGTAAATCTCAATACCGTTTTTCATCCTCAAACGGATGGTAAGGCAGAACGCACTATCCATACGCCCGAAGATATGTTGGGAACATATGAACTAGATTTTAAAGGTAAGTTTAGCCATGTTGATGATTATGTGTTCTTGAAATTTTTGCCTATGAAGGGTGTTATGAGATTGGGAAGAGGAGAAAGCTCAGTCCCTGATATGTTGGACCATACATAATCTTGCAAAGAGTTGGTAAAGTGGCTTATGAGCTAGAGTTACCACCAGGTTGGTAGTTATACATGGTATTTTAAGTGACTATGTTAAAGAAATTCACGGAGATTTATCTCTAGTTGATCCTACAAAAAACAAAGGGATTAAAGATATCCTGTCTTGCGAAAAAAATTCAGTGACTATTCTTGATCGTCAAGTTTGCAAGTTGATGACTAAGGAAGTCGTTTCATGAAAGTGCTATAAAGGAACCAGAATGTGGAATAGGTTACATGGCAAGTCAAAGAGGACATGAAGTTAAAATATCTGCACTTATTAATAGACAAGCAGAAAATGTCTAAGGTAACTACCTCAAGTATTCAGATCTCATGTTAGTTTAGTGTTCAGATCCCACCTCCACTCAGTATTCAGATCTCACGTCCTCTCATTATTCAGATCTCTTGTTGTAACATTCTTATTTTCGGCATTTAGATGTTATGTTATGATATCCATGTTCTCACGTATTCAGCTCTCATGTTTGTTCAGTACTTTATCCATGTCAGTCAATATTCATGTATTTATGTCAATACAATATTCATGTTCCATTTTATGTTCCTCGCATCCATATAATCAGGTCATATTCATGATCATATTTCAGTACTCATGTCATTCATGCCTACAATTTTTTTTTTTAAATCTTATATATAGTATTTATGTATTCATTCAGTCCAATATCCATGTGTTCATGTCAGACCGGTATTCATGAAAGTTAGTATTCACATATCCATACCAGCTCAATATCCATATTAGTCATGTTCATGTTTCAGTTATCATGTTATGTCATGTCATGCGTATTATGATGCCTTGTGAGGCTTGCGTTGTGCTCTGATTATCTGGCAGGTGTATGAAAAATCTTGGGATAGTCCTATCTACAAAAGAAACTTGATCGAATGTTCTGTAGAATTTCAGAGTTAGTCCCACTTCTAGTCATGACCATCAATCGAGGATGAATGATCCGAATGGGAAGATAGTGTAACACCCCGTACCTTCAAGCTAAGGTTTGACCCGTAAGATGGGTATATACTGAAACCAAGATGGGGATTGTAGGATGTGTTTTGAAACCTAAAAAGATATAAGAAGAGTCGTTGGGCAAAGTAAAGTTGGAAGCTACTATATGGACCATATTTTCAAGTAAATTTGCACTAGGCCTCACTTAAAGAGAGTATTCGAAAAAATATATAAGCAATTTGAAAAACCTTAAAAACTGAAAGTTGTAGCCCTTGGAACCTTTCCATCTATATAAGGATCAGCTCATACGGATCTTTGTACAAAAGGTTATGTCTGTTTTACTGAAGCTTTCTTAGCTAGCCCCAAAGCGAGCTGAGAGCTCACCATGGAGCTCGCTCGGCGAGGCCCAGAGTGAGACAATGAGCCTTGCTGAGTGAAGCACATGTCTTGCTCTGAAGCTGGCTCAGCGAGCTTGCCCGTCCCAGACCCAGTCCAACAAATATGACCCTTAGACGTTTTATATCATTTTTTCACATTCCAACTTCGTTCTAAAGCCCTAAGCATCTGTTTTTCTCCCTCTCCTCATCCTCCCACATCAAGGTAAGATCGCTCTAACTATTCCTAAGTGTTTCTAACATTAACTCATAGTTAGTAACACGATTCTTCAATCAAAACATAGGATTTCCAAGGTAACTCCTTCCCAGGAGCTCAAAAGCTAAGGTTTTGATGTTATTCGTCAGAGAAGCAGTTTAGTTCATCATATTGGAGTGATTACATGTATTTAGGACTTCTATATACATGTGGAAATACCCTTGTTCTTTTCCACGCCACTTACGTTCACATTTCCACGAATTTCTCATCCATATGAGTATTATGTCCTAGTTTCATGAAAAGCTTAAATGTTCTTATAATTAAATAACGAAACTTCATATTTCGTTCATGTATATCATTCTACCATCATGAACTCATTATGTAATCCATGAATACTAATACCTTAATTTTCATGAGTTTTCAAACATGTCACGCCAAAAGGTATATGAACTATTATAACTATATTTCATGAATCCTCCATGAATCCCATATCTCATGAAAAACTATACTATGTATACATGTTATGAACTATATTATAAATCATGTTTTAAAAATTATGGGCGCATATGCCACTTATATTCATGTTCATGTTCATATTTTTGGGAGTAGTATAGATTACCGAGAATGTCTAGATAACCTGAAACTACGTATGCAAATGTAGGTTAAGGATCGCTCCGCCTAGTTTGGACGATACATTCAGACTATTGATTGGAACCATTCATGTCATGTTCATGTCTCACACCTCGATAAAGTATGAAATTGCTCTGCTAGCCGGACCAGATACCAGAATCCACGTACTTACGTGGTGATTTCATGTTGTCAGTTATACTAAGGCTCTCCCACTTAAAAATGTTTTACTCATGTTACAGCTTGATCATGCATATCATGATCATGTCCAAGTTTCAGTTTCAGATTACAGTTTACAATATTTAGTTACAGTTTACAGTTCACAACTTCAGTTATAGTCTATATTTACAGTTTCAGTTTTGTATTACTTTGCATTTCTTACATGCATTTCAGTTATTGTATGCAGCATTATCATGCATTTATGTCAAATGTTGTTTCCACGGCTTGAACTCATGACCTCCTGGTTGGCATGAGTTTTTTTTAAACCCTTTCCCTTATTTAAAATAGGAAAAATAATATTACTATTTTTACTATGTGTATTATCTTATTATAATAAATTAACTTAACTAGATACATACATGTATATAGCACTCACAAATTGAAATTAATTATTGAAATATGCATTTTTTATTCTTTTACTTGGGAATATTCATAATTACTCACGTGTCATGTTCATCTTATACTATTACTTCATAATTGACGATATAATTATAAAAGTAGTTTTAATACAACATACATCCTACTCAAATGCACTAAAAATACAAATTTTAATTAATAAAAAGTCAAATGTGCTACTATCACATATCACAAACACCAAAATAAAAATGCACCTATAATTTAGGACCAAAAATGCTATTTAACCTAATAATAATATATCAATTTGATTACTACAATTTGTTCTTCGTCTTTCTCTTCTCCTCTTCTCTTATCTTATCTAATCGCCCGGAGATTCAATCGGAAAATTAACCAACCGTTTATGGATTTCCGGAGCAGATCTTCATCCGCCGCCGTCAACAACCGATCTCCGATTGTGAAGTTCTCATTATCTCAGCTTTCTAATCCTTTATTCACTCCTTGGATACGATACCTCCGACTCAGTTTTTCCTGATTTTCTCTTTCAATTTCTCGTGTTCTCAATCTCGGAAGGTATATTGACTATTTTGCCTTGATTCCTGCGTATATTACCTTTACTGCAACTCTTTTTTCTTATAATATAATTAGCTAAAGATTGGAGTTTTACTGTTTATGGATGGTACAAAGGTTATAAATTTAGTGAAGATAGATTATTGTTGATTTTTTTTCTTTATAAAAAGTAGTGAAAATGTAACCTTTAGCTCAACAACATACCCAGTGTATGCATACCTTACCCTTACCAGGTAGGTAGATAGTTGTTTCCGATAAACCCTCGGCTCAAAAGAAATATAGTCAATGCAGAAATTCAAGGAAAATAAGACAATAGGATATCACGATACAAAACAAATGAAGCAACACATAGTAATACACACATAAGAGTATGTATCTACGAGAAACCTAAGTAATACTACACAGAAGAGGAGATGAAGAGGCTAGCCCACAAGTGGGGTATGGGGAGAGTATAGTATACGCAGACCTTACCCTACCTTAGAAGGTAGAGAGGTTGTTTCCGAGCAGATAATAAAAGAGAAGTCACAGCAAAATACTAAAGATAGCATGACAACATTTTAGCTTAAAATTTACAATTAACTTATATTCCTGTTTAAAACCTTCATGTCCTGCAATGATCACCTTCAGTAAAATCTTAGCTAAAGGTTAGAGAATGTTGAATTCTTACAGCTTCTGAGTGATGCAAAGCTTTTGAGGTTGTTAAGAATTATACTCCTAAATTTTTACTGAAGGTGATGATTGTAGGACATTAAAGTTTCTAACAGGAATATATGTCAATTGTAGCTGTCCTACATTTTAGCTAAAAGAATATATACGTTCAACCATAATTGTACTTCTCCTAAATTTTTAGCTAAAGGTAGGATTTTGCTGCTTCTGAATGCTGGAAAGGTTCTGAAAATGTAGAAAGTTAATACTTTACTAAGGTGATTATTGTAGGAGATAATCATTTCAAACATGATTGGTTTTAACTTTTATGTATGTAAGTGCAATGGTAAATACCGTACTTCATTAGACTGAATTTTGGTTCTTCAAGTAAGTACTAAAGTTATTTTGCATGAAAGTAAACTGATGGTTGTAAGGGGAAAGCTTTGTGGTTGAGTCATGGGAGTAACAACCTAGAGATCTCAAGTTTGAATCCTAGTTAGAACTTAGAACACTTGGTGAGCCCACTGCTCTAACCTTGGTGGGCAAGATTGCCTTGGCAACCTATGCTTGTGGGTTGGACATGTTGTTTGGTGAATTAATCAAGGTGGACATAAGCTAGTCGTGACACCATAGATATTAAAAAGGAAAAAATGTAGACAGTCTAGAATGAATTTGGACCCTTCAAAGTTAAACATTAGTTTTCAACCTGTCTTATATACTTGTATTAGTTTTTGACTTTTTGTTTGTAATTTAAGTTTAAATTGTTTTCTGCAGTTCACACTCTTTCAGTAAAGCTATCATTTTTTTTTTCAAAATACGGAACCACAATAGCTTGAAGTAAGGAGACACCACTGGAATTATAGCCAAGAAGAGGTAGTAGTGTGGCGCTTAAAATGATTTTAGTGCTTTCTATGTCAACTTAAGATGGCCGCTTCTATAAGTGTGACAAGTCCTCTACATAGGAAAATGTCTGGGAGGAGGGCTAAGACTTCTGGTTGGGCTGCATTTGACCTTAATGAGAAACTGAAGCAACAAAATCTTGAGCCAGAGCCTGAAAGAGAAACCTTCCCGCACTTATCCGTTCCTGCCACTTCCTTAAGTGGTCCATCTCAAAGCATCACAAAGAACAGTGGAGCAATTCTAGAGAAGCCTTTTTCATCCCTGCTGCTACCATCTGTAAGTTTTCCATCTTTAATGGTTCATAAAGAGTCTGATGCCAATCAAATACAAGTCGCTGATTCTCGTCTAAACCAGAGTGATGGTTTTATCAAAGAAAGAGATTTTCTTAAGGTGTGTCAAAAGCTCAAGGAGATCCACCCATGGGCTGATGACACCTTAATTGCGGATGTCATGGCTGGTGTAAATGATTTCAATACGGCCTTAACATTGTTGAAAGCAATGGTATCTCCTGATAATACATATGTTGCGGATGACAACAGAAAAACCAAGGGATTTGATATTGACAAATCCTTGACTCCAAAAGAAGCAGATAGTCCCTCCATGCAAAAGCTTAAAGAAGTAGACACGGACACTAAAGGAGTTAAGTCTAGTAACAATATTGCTGCTAATAAAGGTGTGTCATTGACAGACAGCGTGAATCTGGACGAATTGAGCCATGCACTTGCTAAGTGTCTTCAGAGCAACAGTCAAGAACTAATAAACAACTGTATTTCTCATGAGAACAATCTTCATTTTGATGGAGCAGTGGGGAGTATGAGGTTTGTACCGGTTGAGCCTGAGTGGGAAGACGATGATATTTACTCTATCCATCGGAAGGACGCAATGAAGATGACAAGGTATATTTTTCTTGCACTTGTCTATAAGATTTTACTTGCACTCGATTCTACATGATTGACTGACCTTTTCCTTGCTTCCCAGTTTTTTATTTCATTTAAGATTGCAAAGATAGTTTATACTGAAGAAAAGGACAACGTTTACCAGCAAAGGGTTAAGCATTGGCTGAGTTATGTTCAGGCCAGTAACTTGGTTGAGAAACCAAAACCCTTTACGATTCTTGTTATTCTTACTCAGAAAACTATGATTCTTTTATTGAAACTTTGAACCATGCACCAATTTGAGGAATCAAAAAGAAATAAGACGACATTCATGAGAGGAAAAAGAATTCCGTAACCTTTCCATCTACCCCTCCTTTCTTTTCCTGATAGTTAGTATTAACACCTTTTTTCGAAGTAAACAGAGAAGCAAGTGGAAAGATGGGATGCAGACAATTTACAGCTAAAGCACAATGATAGGGCGCGGTCTAAATCCCCCACTATTTAAATATCACAGATTTCTTTCGTCTATTGGTGCAGATACTTGGAGTAACTGGTAAAATTGTTGTCATGTGACGAGGATGTCATGGGTTCAAGCCGTGGAAATAGCCTCTTGCAGAAATGTGAGGTAAGGCTGCGTACAATAGACCCTTGTGGTCCGATACTTCCCCGGACCCCGCGCATAGCGGGAGCTTAGTGCACCGGGCTGCCCTTTTTTTTATTGGTGCAGATACTTAGGGTCATTTGGTTGGGAACAAGTTATCCCAGGATTAATTATCCCGGGAGTAGTTATTCCACCCTCTCACATGGATATAAATAACACTACAATACCAGGATAATTAATCCCGGGATTAGTTATACCGCGATTTTATCCCAACCAAACGTGGGATAAACCCATCTCAAATTTAATCCCGGGATTAATTATCCCTTATCCGTCATTCCAAGCGAGCCCTTAGTGTAATATATGTAAACTTCTACAGGGGTAACAGTGGTCCTATTTATCAGGGCAGTTAAGATTGGTAGATTGAGTGTGTTCTTAGTGAAAGGGTGTTTTTAGTATCTTTTATTTTACATATGTAGGAGACAGTGGTAGTTGGTGAATGTTTCTTTTGTTAGTGATTTTTAGGTATTTGAAATGATACTCTCTCTAAGATCCTGTGAACAAAAGATGTCTTCTCAAAGCTCTGCTAGGTTTGGTTCTTAAATAAAGATAATTAATTATATGTGGCCTATTTGGAGATGGAATATTTGAGTATGAACGGGAGAATGTTAATGTCCAAACAACTTCAATAGCAGGTATCGTCTTTTGAACAAACTAAGTTATGCAACATAGTATGATGAAACAAACCATCTTCTTTCTTTGTTATATTTTTATTGCAACCGTAAGTGTTAGAAGTTGCATGGTTTTGAACATGTTAAGCTCTTGTCCTGGTTATTATTAAATCGATTCTGAAATCCTCTCTTCATCTATAAACAGGTCAGCAGCTCGACATTCTAAGGCTGCCAGTGAGGCCTATCTCAGAGGTGACCACTTATCTGCCCAACATTTTTCTCTAAAAGCCCAAGAAGAGTGGGTTGCTGCTAACAGGCTAAATGCACAGGCAGCAAAGGAAATTTTGACTGCCCGCAACTATAAGAATGATCAATGGACATTGGACTTGCATGGTCTTCATGCAACAGAGGCAGTTCAAGCTTTACACGAACATTTGCAAAAGATCGAATCTCAGATGATACAGAATCGTGCTGCCCATATGAATCAAGTGAACTTGAAACCCAGCTTTGGAGCTGCTGTGTCTATTGAGTCTTCAGGCCGTATTGATGTGGAGAATGAGAATAAAGGGTCCCTATTGAATAAGCAGCGACCAGCTTTCTTGGAGGTCATAACAGGTATTTTCCTCTTGAAAAGTGTTTCTCAGGTATTTTCCTCTTGAAAAGTGTTTCTCAAGTATATGATACATCTTACAAGTCAAGATGTATTCACCAGTAATATGTTCTTCAATGTCGTTGTAGTTATAAGTTGGATCGTGTTTGAACCTGTTCTTACTCATAGGTGGAGCCGCCGTTATAGTTACAGGTTCGGCAGAACCCAGTAGCTTTGACTCAAGCCATATATTTGTGTTAAGATTCATTTAATATGTATAGATAATCTAAAGGATTATGATCCAGAACCCATAAATATCATGGATCCGCCTTTGTTCTTACTTCTATCTGGATGACTAGCTCTTCACCATTCACTCTATTATTTAGCTCTAGGAATTCTGTAATCTGGAACTATCATGAGAATGGTGCATTATTGCTTTTACTAGGAAGACTGAGTAACCTGTTGTGACTTCTATGCTTGATACCTGATGAAACATATTCATGGAGCTCAATCTCACACATGTTACCGGATCATAGCGTCTTGCATATCAACTAGTTTATAATCCTTACGTATAATAACACATACATGTTTATATTTATCATACTTCCTAGTGTGCCATAAGCCCATAACTTCTCATGGATCCTCGCTTTGTCTGACTAGTGTGAAGCTTTGTTGTATGCAATTTCTCAGGTAAAGGTATTCATAGCCGGGGACAAGCTGCCCTTCCAATGGCTATTAGAAGCTTTCTCATGGAGAACGGGTATTTTCCTCATCCTTTTTGACAGATAGGTCCTCCAAGTGCTGTTTATGCGCATTTGCTAAGTCAACAGTTAGTAAATGTTCAACTTTTTCCCCGTCAGTAAACTAAGTGAAATGTTAATATCTCTGCAGATATCGTTATGAGGAGACCAGGCCTGGGGTGATCACAGTTAGACCCAAATTCCGACCACGATAAATACATTTATATGACATTATCTATTCTATTAAACTTGTTGAGAGACCTTGAGTCTTGAACTGGTCGGAGACCCAAATCGTGCTGTGGTCATTTGTACAACTGTATACTATTGAATGTTGTGTGTCAAGTCCTGCTTTCATCGTTTATGTAATTGTATATCATCGAATATTATACTTGCTGAATAAGTTCATTGCTTAATACTAATGTATTATAAACTCCGATTACATGTTTAATCACCCATGGGATAGTGGAACTGCTATTTATTTGCACAACTGCTAAATTTTTATCCTCTTTCATGATATCATAGTTGGATAAGTTAAATTGGAAATGTACTTAGACACGAGTTTCACTTGAAAAATAAGTTTATATATGTGAATGAAGATAATTATTTCTGCTGAATCTCTTTAAACAAGTTTTTTAATATTTAACCAGCATTTCAAATACTAAGGCTCAGTATTTGCAAATAATGAACTCAGCATTTGCTTCTATAGAAGTAGCCCAGTTGACAAGGCATATAACTTTTTTTTTTGTTACCAGAACTGATATGGCATTAAATCAAACACAAGTGAGTCGTATAAGAGTGGGGACTTGATATTTAATCAGGGGTCTAATGAGTAGGGAAGACATGATCTTACCCTACATGATTTAATAACCATGTAATAGCATCGACAACAACATAATCAATATAATCCCACCATGCAGGGTCCGGAGAGGATAGACTGTACGCAGAACTTACCACTACCTTGTGAAGGTCGGGGAGGCTGTTTCTGATAGAAACGCATAGTATCGTCATTCTTGCAAAAACAAAATTAATTAAACGTGCCTCGAACTGAAGAAAAATCTGTTTACAACTGCACTAGTCAAAACAGCAGAAGTTATATGTCAAGCACAAAAATTTCAAACAATCCTAGTTAAAACAGCAGAAGTTAAACGCCAAGTACCAAAAAAAAATCCAACAATCAGCCAGGGTCGTATCTACTAAAGTCCTATTAAGATGACAAAACTTCAAATGTTTTCAGCTGCAGTCTGAATTTCGAAAGCATTCCAGTGCAGCATGGGGTGCCATGTTCATTCCGGAATTAGCTGGTCATTGTCTGCATCGCCTTCTTCATCGATTTTTGGTTTTGATGGACCTTGACCTGCACCAGGGGCCTGCTTCTTCTTTATTCCACTCACAATGTCATCAATTCTCAAAAGTAGGCAAGCAGCTTCAATGGCAGTTTTAAAAGCCTGTGCTTTTACAGCATAGGAATCCCATATCTGGATTATCAAAGTATGTTGAATTAGTATAAGATCCTAATTTTATTACTCATAGTTCTGCAGATTTGACAGCACTAGTAACTTGTACTAACATAATGAAGAGCAAGGTGGTTTAGTGTGACTCAATCATAAAGCCTATCACAAAAGCATCATGGTCTCTTTTTAAGTTAATCTCCTACTCCCGTTTCAATTTGTTTTTGTCTTATTTTCCTTTTTAGCCTGTTTAAAAAAGAATGCCTCTTTCCTAATTCGGTTACTCTTTAATTTCAAGATCCCACATGGCATGTTTAAAGACCACAAAATTAAAGAGCTTTTTGGTCCCCATTATACATAACTTTAGTTTACAACAACATACCCAGTGAAATCCCACAACATGAGGTCGGGGGAGGGTAGAGTGTACGCAGACCTTACCTCTACCTTGGTAGGTAAAGAGACCGTTTCCGAAAGACCCTCTGCTCAAGAACAAGCACAAGCACAAGCACAAGCAAAAGCAAAAGCAAGAGAAACGGCCAGACACGGACAAGAAATTTAAAGCAATATGAAAATGAGTAACAAAAGCGAACATGCCATGATAATGCATTCTTGAAAAAAGAAGCATTAACTACGGCAGGTAAATAAGATAAACAAAATACACGAAAGAACATACAGCAACAGAAATCAAAGGACGGGGAACTATAAAAGAATAATGTGACTACTAGTATGATAGGCTAAGCGGGGCTACAATAATAACACTACACTGTCAGTATGTAAGCGTAAGTAGGACTACGCTCAACTACCTACTACACTTCTACCCTAATATGTGTCCTCCATAACCCCTATCTAAGTTCATGTCTTCAGTAAGTTGCACATGCGTCATATCTCGTCTAATTACCTCTCCCCAATACATAACTTTAGTTTAAGACCATAAAATTCAAAAATATTGTACGTCCTTAAATCACGTGCCCAGTCAAACTAAGGCAAACAAATTGAATGGAGGTATTTCTATCTCACTGTCCGATAACTTTTAGAACCAAACATATATTTACTCTTCATCACTTAACAAAATCTAATTTTACAAACTTTTACACATACAAGTGTGTACCTCAAAATCCCACATCTAGTTCTTAGGTGAGCAGGAGGTTGGAGTATTATGAGGAAGAACTTAATATCATACCTTTCGCTCTTTCATGTCAGCAATCTCACCTGTGTTTCCGTCTATGCCTGTCCATGCATTCTCGCCATTTGCATGCTATATGTATATGAAACGGATTAGATGAAAAACACAAATATACACTAAGGCAGCATATCCACCTCAAACATGTAAAATTTTCACCTTTCCTTGAAGAGCGGTCATAGTACGAATCACATTCACACCGCAGTTCTGAGCCAAAGTTCGTGGTATAGCTTCAAAAGCAATTGCAGCAGCTTCATAAGGCCACTGCATATATGACAATGGAAGGATGAAAGTTTTAGCATCCTCTGCTTTTTGCAATCTCCGTATATTCATGACTTGATTTCTCTCTGCAAAAAAATAGCAACAACTTGAAGAACACAACTTACCTTTTCGATGCCTTCAACAGATGAACTTTTCTGCTTTAACATGGCAGATACAGTTAACTCTGTTGCACCCCCACCAGGGACTAGTTTAGGACACTTGATGATGTTTCTAGCGACAGACATGGCATCCTGCAAAAGCATATGGAACAGCTCAAAATAGTGTGATTTACAGAGATCCTCTGCTAAACCTGTGGAATTGAGAAAATACCTGAAGATTTCTTTCTACTTCATTCAGTAGATCTTTGCTGGCACCCCTTAAAAGTATAGTACATGCTTTGGGATCCTTGCAATCGACAATGAAGGTAAAGAATTCATCCCCAATTTTTTTCACCTCAAACAGACCAGCACCAGTACCAACATCAGATTCTTGCAACTCATCAGGTCTATTAACAATAACTGCCCCACATGCCTTGGCAATTCTGTTATTGTCGGTCTTCCTTAGCCTTCTGATTGCACTGACACCAGCCTTGCTCAGATAATGGCATGCTAGATCGCTAAGCCCCTTTTCAGTAATAACCACGTCCGGTTTAAACTTAAGTATCTGTGCGCACATGTTCTCAATGTACTCTTCTTCCATTTTCAAGAGGACAGTCCAGTCCTCCTCTCTAAGGAGCTCTGCATTGGTTTGGTTCTCTCCTTTCTTGTACTCTAAAGGACTATCAAGAAGAATGATGCGAGGGTTTACGATCTTTCTCCTCATTTTGCCAGGGGCAACTATATCTTTGTTCATCATTACTCCTTTAAGCACCACGGAGTCTTCCAACTGCCCACCGGGAATCTTCTCAACCTTGATGTACTTCTTGATGTCCACCTCGCGCAACCCTTGACCGAGTTCCACGCCAACCATTCTTGTGGCATCAATTGCTAAATCCTGAGATAATAAAGATCAGACGATGAACACTAAATACATGACCTGTTCAATCTATTGCAGTAAAGGACTTCTTTAAGGGAAGACTTCTTCAATCAGAAATCCCACTATCTCTCATCAATATATCAATCAACTATGCCCAGTGAAAACATGTTCAATTGGTTATCAAACCAAAGTGGAGGTGCTGGCACCAAGAGATCTGAGGTTCAATTTCCATCACATTATGTCCCTCCATAAAAATATATATACAAAAAATACGTCAACTATGTCTCAATTCCAAAAATCTCTCAATCAAGTCGCGGAAAGTAACTTCTAGAATCATTATAAATAACACGCTATGGAAAAAACAACAAGAACCAATTCCATATAACTATAAGAAACATTAGTAGTCAACTAGTCTTAGTGATAAAAAAAATATTAGCAGTCAACTAGTCTGTATGCATGTGTTTCTTCTTGATCTTCAAACAATTAACTCTTTAATGTGGGGTAAAAGAACTCAGTATAACTATGATATTAATAGTCAAGAAGTCATATATGCATGTCTTCTTGATGTTCAACGCATGGTTTCTTTTCACGTAAGGTAATAGGAACTCTTGAGAAAGATGTCTATGCTTGTAGGTAATAGTACATACCTTCAACAAGGGGCTATCTATACAAAATTAAGAAACAATACCAAGTTAAACAAATATTTTTGTAGCACTTGCCAGGCTTTAGTTACTGAGAGCACGCTATTGCATTGTTTCATTGCTACCGAAATAATGTAGAACTGAGCTTTCTTATCAGCTAGTGCAGAACTAGGCTTAGAGCTCAAAGCCAACGGTTTCTCAATTTTAGGACTCATATATCCTCTCTTGAATTGCAACGATAAACTTTATGAAAGAAAATCCCCAGGTCAACAAGATCGGAGGAGACTTTCTACCAAAGATAGTCAGAGATATATGGAAATAGCTGTAAAATGAGTATATATGGACATTTCGCTTCAAATACCTACCTCCAGATGAAAGTTTCTCAATTCATTTCTTCATGACTTTTTTTCAGGGCTGGGGGGTGGGGGTATTAAAAATAAATTACTATTACTTACTGCAATTAAATCCCCAAATTGACTGGTAAATTTTGTGCCGATGCAACTCTTCACCAGCCCCATCATTGTTGCACCTGCCACAGTTAGCAATTATTTTGAGTAATAATGCATGTTACAGAACATTCAGAAAACTTATATATGAGCTAAAATGCATAAAATCTACTCCTGCAAAATATCTATTCAGCACGAAGAATTTCACTTGCAAAAGAGCAGGGAACAACGAGAAAATCAAAATCCAAGACAAGGAGGATTAAGTTAAACAAAAGGTTCATCTTAAAGTTCCCAAAAATTTGATCATCCAACATAACAGTAAAGCTTGTCTGGAGATTTGAATTGTTTGTATTTAGGCACCACCTACCAAGGTAGAGGTAAGGTCTACGTACACTCTACCCTCCCCAGGCCCCACGTTGTGAGATTTCACTGGGTATGGTGTTGTTGTGGTTGTATTTAGGCACCACAATCCTATCTAATCTAGTGCTCTTTTATTAGTAAGAGTGTAACTTCCACATACTCTATTCAATGTTAGTAACAAAAAGCTATTTCAAGAATTTATTTAAATAATGTTGTTTCTCTGCTTACGGTCCCATTTCTAGAGCAATTCCAGCAACCATACAAAATCAAGTTCTCTTTGGCACTAAAAACAAATAGGATATTTAACTAATTTCTTTTTCCATTTTAGCTTATTTTACCTGTAATCCAAAAGCAACCCATCATGTGGAGAAATTAGAGGAAGTTCTAGAAAGGACATCCAAAAAATTTAGCAGTCTAGTATTTATCTAATCCATTTGGACTACGAAATATAGTACTCACAGTGGAGTTATGAAAAGATAACGAAATG
Organism: Anisodus acutangulus; assembly: GCA_029783415.1. NCBI lineage: Eukaryota > Viridiplantae > Streptophyta > Magnoliopsida > Solanales > Solanaceae > Anisodus > Anisodus acutangulus. Next base: position 415,778 of record CM056504.1, read on the forward strand.
TAAGAAGCAACTGGAACTTACGATCTTCGACGTCAATTGTCATTGCAATTTTGTCAAGCACGGCAACAGCATCCTCGAGAGCCTTAGCGTAAGCTGGTCACAGGAGTACATGTATTAATCTCATAGAACTTGGGCTGAAGGATATCAAACCTTAAGGGTCATCTGTTACCTCGACATATTACAGTAGGGTGATACTTTTTGTCAATAAAAGCTTCCGCAACATGGAGCATCTCACCAGCTTCAAAAATATCAATAACATAATTAATATTGTAAAAAGAGTAAGCAGCTTCCACCGTAGAGATTTTTGATGCACTTCTCACCATAGTATTGTGCCAGAATTTAACCCTGTTTTATTAACTTAAAATTAATTCACAAAAAAAAACTATTCTTGAATGCTCATTTTTTTAATGCTCTTCTGTTTCTCTCGCGCCAGGTAGGGCCGTTATTATCTGGTTTAAACTGCAATTACAGCTTGAACCATTCTAGTTCAGTTAATCTGATTAATTATTTACAGAACATGCACTGCTTGAGGTTTAGGGAATGGTTTTAGAAGAGAACATACTGATTTACTTTGTTGCATTTCCTATCAGGTTGTTTGGCAGATCTAGAAAGAAAGCAAAGGAAGAAACTCTGTAGTGAATTCTCCCAGAACACCTCTTTCAGAGTGGGCAGTGGCATTCATATCAAGTTTTGGAAAGAGAAATGGTTAGAGGGGACCATCTTAATGAATGATTTTCCAAGCCTTTACCAGTTAGCCATCATCAGGACTCAGCCATCTCTCAGAATTGGCAACACAACTGTTGGCACATTCATTTCAGGAGGAAGGATTGTGAACTACCAAATCTGCTGAATCTACTTGCTAAACTGAAGGGCTATTCAGCCAGGGAAGATAGCGGGGTAGCCTTTGGAGCAACGGTAAAGTTGTCTTTGTTTGACCTATATGTCACGGGTTCAAGCCGTGTAATCCGCCACTGACAGTCTGGAGTGGGAAACTCCAAAGGATTGTCTTTACATTATGGGAGCAAGTTACTCTCCCTTGTGCTCCCGCAATGAGAGTACTGATAGATGGCCTTGGAAGCATATTTGGAAAACAAAACTACCTACAAAGATAATTTGTTTCAGCTGGATAGCCTTAAAAATGAAGTTTGCTCAACCCAGAATAGTCTTAACAGAAGAAACATCCAGATTGTCAATAGATGCTTCATGGGTCTACAGCAGTCAAAAACCAACAGACACCGCCTCACCTCCTCCTACACTGTCCAGTTGTTACAGATACGGAGCTGTGTAAAATGTTTGCTATTGATTTCAATGAATCTGGTGGCTTATCTGTAAAGAATTTAGGCAAACTGAAACTTAAGACTGCTGAACCCACCAATTGTAAACCCCCTCGAACAATTAACAGTTGGATAATATAAATCAATTGATTAAGCTTTACATAAATAACCTGTTGGATACGTAACAGTTAGCTACCAAACATAAAGAGGTGAGTGCGTAATGAGTAGCATGACAATGATTTAACTGATAAAACCAACCACCTAAATGACAAAATTAATAGAGCCATACCAAGGACAATGACTGATGTTGTTCCATCTCCTACCTCTTCGTCTTGGGTGCGGCTTAGTTCAATCATTGACTGCAGCAGCAGAAAGATGTAACCAATATGAAAGCTTAAACAAGAAAGCAAGCACGCAACAACATGGCCACAAACATATTCCTTAGAGAGTATGGCATGTAATAAAAGATTAAGACAACCAAAACAAAAATCCATGAATCAAACAAGGGAACACACACAACACATATGTCTAGAGATCAGCAGGTGGAGAGAGAAAGAGAGAGCATATACCTTTGCTGCAGGGTGAGCAAGATCTAGCTCACGGAGAATTGCATTCCCATCATTGGTTACTACAATTCCTGTAATTATTCAATAACATTCATGTCCCACACCAAAATTACCAAGTAAGAGAACATGCTCATGACATATACGTGTACAAATAATTTACCTCCGGCAGCATCAAGGAGCATTTTTAACATGGATCGTGGACCCAAAGTGGTGCGGATAATGTCAGCAACAGCCTGGCAGCAAAATGAAACATAAGAGAACTAAGATACGTACTAACACGAGCAGTGAAAACAATTACAAATTCTGAGAAGATATACAGATATAAAAAATTCCTCGTTCCCACTTTAATTTTTTATGACGGTGGTGTCAAGGCCAGCTTGCGCGTACCTCGACTATTCCACCATATACTTGCTACTCCCTGCTACACATGTACCGGGCAACTTTGCCAACCAAAGCTTGGTAGATGGTGAGAACCCACTACTAAGATTTGAACCTGAAAGAGGGATTCAAATGCCTTGTTTCTCCTGTGTATTCTTTTTTCTAATTTTTATTTTCCATGCAGTTTGTTGTTTTAAGTTGGGAGCAGCAAATCAAAGAAATGCCTATGGACACTTGAACTAGAAAATAGACTTGCCTCCTAAAACTTCACGAACACCCAAAACACGGCTAAGAATTCTACAATCTCTCATTCATTCTTGTATAATGCTGATACTGCCCTAGAAAAATTATCATTACCAAAGCTTTTGAGGATTGCTTAGTCAACATAATGAGAAAAATAAGGACCCATACAACACACATTCAATTCAGTAAATAACCATATTATGCAGGTTGACTGATGAAGCCACAACAACTAAATGAAAGAAGAATATCAGGAAGTAATCAGCCAAGTCAAGCCCAAATTAGCATGGTTGAATAAGCAAGTGAATTATCCTTAGATGTATAACAAGAAATGACGAACTCAAACTAGTGGGAAACAGAATCGTAGCAATTTCAATAGGATCAATAATTTCTTCTTTCATTTAAATTTCCCACGAAGAAACATCACTCTTTGCAATAGACAAACCATTTTAATGGCTAGTAAAAACCAAGTATATCAGCAAACATATACTCCCTCCGTCCCAATTAATGTGATGTACTTTCATTTGGCACACTTTAAGAAATATAAGAAAGATTTTTGAATCTTATGGTCTAAAAGACTAAACAAGCCAAAGATATTTGTGTGGTTATAGATCATCTCATTTTGCGTAAAAGATAATGTTTAATGTTAAATTGTTGCCAAATAAGGAAATATGTCATTCTTTTTGGGACGGACTAAAAAGGAAAGTGAGACATTCTTTTTGGGACAAAGGGAGTAAAATAATACAGATTCTTTTGGTGTTTACTTATTCTAAGAATGAAAAGAGAAAAAGATGGGCAAATAAGCACACCTTTGCCGCTTGGATATTCGCCCGCTGTACCTTGCCACCTTGCTCGCGTTTCATAGAATCCTCTGCTCAACATAAACCATGGTAAGAAACAAACTGACAAAATGGGTCCTAGAAACTACAAAATTCACAGAAAAGCTCAAAATCATAGTAAATACTACATCCTCAAAGACCCTTTAGGGACATCTGACTCGACCCGTGTCTAAAAATGAGTCTTGCACAAAAAGATCGATCTTTCGTAGGAGGAAATGGGACACAGAAAATAAAGCATCAACAGAAAAGTTCAAAATCATAGCAAAAACTACATCCCCGTAGACCCCTTAAGGTCATCTTCCTCAACCCATGTCTAAAAAATCAATCTTGCACAAAAACAGAGTTTTTAGGGGGAGGAAACGGGTTCTAGAAACTAAAACACCAACAGAAAAAAGCCCAAAACCAAAGTAAACACTACATCCTCAAAGACCCTTTAGATGCATCTTACATTCTTACACAACTATGTCTAAAAAATCAATCTTGCACAAAAAGACCTAGCTTTTCGGAAGAGTAATTGGGTCAATTAATCAAACAATCAACTAGTTAAATCCCAAACAACTTGGGGTCGGCTAAACATAAATTCTATCTATGAATTCACTACATAAATGGATCAATAAATACTACATCCTCAAAAGACTCATTATGCGCATCTTACTCAACCCATGTCTAAAATATCAATCTTGCACAAAAAGACCTAGCTTTTTGGAGGAAAAATGTGTCAATCAATCAAACAATCAACTGGTCAATCCCAAACAACTTGGGGTCGGCTAAATATAGATTCATTCAGACTAAGTTGGTCAATAAATCAATCAGCTATGCCTCAACCCTAACTAGTTCAGATCTCACTACATTAATCATTACTCCCTTTGTCCCAATTTATATGACACTTCCCTTTTTAGTCAATCCCAAAAAGAATGACACATTTTCTTATTTGGTAACAATTTAACTTTAAACTTTACATTTTATGCTTAACGAGATGATCTATCACCACACAAATATTTTTGGCTTGTTTTAGATCACAAGATTCAAAAATCTTCATTCATTTCTTAAACTTTGTGCCCAGTCAAACTACATCATATAAATTGGGACGGAGGGAGTAAAATCCATTCGCCTCATTTCATTTGAAACGACGAAATGGGTATGCATAAAATACATAAAAATGTGAAAAGAACCAACAAAAAAAGAAAAACTTAGGCATAACAAGAGCTGGGGCATGCATCTTGTTGATTGAATAGTGATTTAGAATCGAAAAAAGTTTTAAGATTTTAGCTTCAACTAGGTCAATCCATACAAGTTGGGGTCGCCTAAATATAAACTATATATCCGAATTCACTACATAAATTCCATTCTATTCAGACTACATGGGTCAATAAATCAAGCAGCTATGCCTCAACCCTAACTAGTTCAGGTCTCACTACATAAATCACCAAAATCCATTAGGCCCATTTCATTTGAAACGAGTAAATGGGTATACAGAAAATACATGAAATGGGTCCTAGAAAATAAAACATAAACAGAAAAGCTCAAAACTATAGTAAATATTTACATCCTCAAAGACCCTTTAGAGACATCTTACTCAACACATGTCTAAAAAATCAATCTTGCACAAAGAGACCTAGCTTTTCGAGGAAAAAGTGTGTCGATTAATCAAACAAACAATTAGTGAAATCCTAAACAACTTGGGGTCGCCTAAACATAAATTATATCTATGAATTCGCTATACAAACAGCTATGCCTCAACCCTAACTATTTCGGGTCTCACTATATGAAAAATCAAGATCCGTTATTCGGGCCCATTTCATTCGAAATGACGAAAAGAGTATGCATAAAATACATAAAAATGTGAAAAGAACCAACAAAAATAGAAAAACTTACGCATAACAAGAACTGGGGCATGCATCTTGTCGATTGAATAGTGATTTAGAGTGGAAAAGTTGAGATCTTTTTGCTCTTTTGGAGATTTGGGGTTCACTAAAAGGGGCTAGGTTAGGCAGAATGAACACTTCGAGCTGGTGAAAACCCTCCAAGGGTTTTGGGTAGAAATCAAGTGTATCGCTGTGTATGTAATTTATCACGAGCACCCACTGATATAGTAACTTGGTTATGCTAAGATGTAAAATGAAAAGCCTTTTCAAAGACAAAGCCCATTACCATTACCGCAACATTATATTAATGGAAAAAAAACATAGTTAAAAAATAATGACCAAATCCGGTACTCCGTGGTCGTCAACATCTTTCACTTGTACACTTTAACTAAACTTTGTTCCACTTAGACAATTGAGGTGGACCCTCACTGTGTCATTTAGACATTTCACTGACTTGACAAGTTGTGTATAATATAATTAGATAGCATTTATAATTGTACATATCGTATATTAGATAGAATTATATTTCTCTTGTAATTAGGATTGATTAGTTACATAGTTTGTAGCAAGTTAAATATTTCCGTACCACTATATATAGTGTAAATCATTAATGAAATAATCAAGGAAAAATATTTCTTACATGGTATCAATAGTCTAGGAAAAGTTCCTGAAACCCTAACTCTGCTTCCTTGTGTCCGACCCCCCCCCCTTTTCTTTTTTGCCGCCGACCACCCATCTCCCAATCAGCCATGTCATACTCAATTTTTTTTTCATCCAGTCCTCACACTTTCCAACATCAAATCTCATATTTCCATCACTCTTGAGATTAAAAACGTCTATTATGCAACGTGGGCGGAGCTATTCAAGATTCACTGCAACTCCCATCGGGTCATTCATCACATAATTCCACCATAAAAAGACAAGGAGAATGTGCCGAAAACCGACGACGAAAGAGAATTATGGTTAACCCTTGATGCGACAGTTCCTCAATCGATTTATGCCACTATTTCTAGCGATTTGCTGCATACAGTTATTGAGCCTGACTCCACAGCGATGGAGGCTTGGGATCGCTTACGCGACATATTCCAAGACAACAAAAAATCTCGGGTCGTTACTCTTGAACGTGAATTCTCCACCATCGATATGGCGGACTTCCCCAATGATTCCGCATATTGTCAATGGCTCAAGGTGTTATCAGACTAACTCAAGAACGTCGGTGCGCCGGTGACTAACAATCGACTTGTGTTTACAACTAGTGGTCGGCCTCACCCACGCGTATAGTGGAATGGGTACGCTCATCCGCCAAAGCAATCCTCTTCCACCGTGTTACCATGCCCGCTCTATGCTCATTCTCAAAGAAGCGGGTTTGCCAATAAGACATCCACTGTGTCAAATTCTGCCTTGGTTGCCACTCCGACCGATGAGAGTTCGTCACAATTTGAAATTTTACTGCCAAATCATTGCCAGAACGGCCAAAACGGCTGTAATATGAGCAAAAAACACGGTGGTGATAAAGGCGGTGACAACCGGCGCGGATGAGGCGGCGGTAGTGGCAGCAAGGGCGGCAACCAGCAGCAACCGCCAACCCAGTGGCAGTCGAGGGAACCCTGGGCAGTGGGCCGGCACCATGGGCCTAGCAGTGGCTTTGGGAGGTGCCGCCCGCCTATCCACCGGACAAGAATCGCCCAGTCACATCCAAAGAACCCTGCAGCGGCCCAAAGACAAAGAACCTGGAATTCTTGGGCCATCGCCGAGCTTTGTGTGGCGATCGCCCACTCGGCGATGGCGACCCCGACAGATATCGAAGCCGCGATGCACACTCTTGCGCCTTACTTCACCCGATGCAATTTGGTACATGGACACCGGTGCAACGTCTCATATGACGTCATCACAAGGTAATCTCTCGTCTTATTTTAATTTGATCAATAATAATCACAAGGTAATCTATCATTTAGAGCATACATCCGCACTCAGTTTGAACGAGACATTAAAAGTATTCAGTGCGATAAGGGTAGAGAATTTGATAATTGACCTTTTGGGGATTTTTGCAAAACTAATGATTTGTCGTTTCGTCTCTCGTATCCACATACATATCTCAAAATGAAAAAAACAAAAAGAAAAAAAATGAATCATTAACAATATTGTTAGAACCTTACTTGCACATGCCTCTCTACCACCGTCTTTTTGGCATCATGCATTACAAATGACAACTTATTTGTTAAACATACTTCTGAACAAATAAGTAGTCTACCAATCCCCACTCAAAATTTTATACTTAAGGGACCCCTCATATTCTCATTTACGGGGTTTTGGATACTTATGCTATCATTTCTTTCCTTCTACTACCATTAATAAACTTCAATCCCGGTCAACTCCGTGTTTTTTTGGGATATCCGTCAAATTATTGTGGTTACAAATGTTTCGACTTATCCTCTAATAAAATCACCGTAAGTCGTCACATAATTTTTTATAAAACAAGTTTTCCTTTTGCCAAATTACATTGTTATGGGCCTCCCACATATGAATTTCTTGATGATAGCATATCCCCGTATTTGATCCATAAATTAGCCTCCCTAACAAGCCTAATGTTTCCCGGTGTCTCGGCCCAATCACCGAGCCCAACAGATGCTGGCCCAGCTGAGTCTCTCGGTGGCAGCCCACTGTCGTGAGGCCTAGTGGTTGGCAGTCCGCAGGGTCTCGGCCCACTGTCCGGCTCAAGCAGCCCATTGCCCGGCAGTCCAGTCACTGCCAGTCCACTGCCGGGCAGTCGGTCCTTCCCACCTGGTCCAACTTCAATTCCGGCCCAATGACTTGTCATTAGTAATCAACACGAGATTTTTAAGTCAAACAAAAAATACGGTTTTCACACCCATGTTTCCAAGTCACCGTTGTCTTGTAATCCTGTGTCTGTCTTTAATGACCCGAATTGGAAAATGGCTATGGATGATGAATTTAATGCTCTTATTAATAATAAGATGTGAGATTTGGTGCCCACTTCCCTTGGTGTTAATGTGATTCGGTCTATGTGGATTTTTAGTCATAAAGAAAAATCTGACGGTACATTTGAGAGGCACAAAGCCCCGTCTTGTAGGTGATGGGAAGACTCAACATGTTAGTGTAGATTGTGGTGAGACTTTCAGTCCGGTGGTCAAATCGATAACTATCAGGACGGTCCTCAATCTACCTCTTTGGAAGGAATGGTCGCTTCATCAGCTTAATGTAAAAAACGTCTTCCTACATGGAGACCTCAATGAAACAGTGTACATGTATCCGCCCATGGGGTACAAAGACCCTACTTATCATAACCATGTGTTCCTGTTGAAGAAATTATTATATGGGCTCAAACAAGCTCCTAAGGCATGGTACAAGAGGTTTGCATATTATGATTCACATATTGGGTTTTCTAATAGCAGATCTGATCACTCTCTATTCATATACCGTCATGGTATTGATATTGCTTACATTATTTTGTATGTGGATGATATTATCTTAACTGCCTCATCTGATACTCTTCGCAAGTCTATCATGTCATTGCTTGGCTCTGAGTTTGCAATGAAAGATCTAGGGCAACTGAGTTACTTATTGGGTATAACCGTGACACGTTATGTAGGTGGTTTATTTTTATCCCTAAATAAGTATGCAACAGAGATTGTTGAACGAACTGGCATGTAATCGTGTAGGTCGTCTGCCACTTCAGTTGACACTAAACCGAAGTTGAGTGCTTCTTCCAGCAAGCCATATGTCGATCCCTCACATTACCACATTCTTGCAGAGGCCATGTAATATCTCACCTTCACGAGGCCCGACATCTCTTATGTTGTACAACATGTTTGTCTATTCATGCATAACCCGATGGAGGATCACATGCATGCTCTCAAACGCATTGTGCGTTATATTCAAGGTACTCTCGATCGTGACTTGCATTTATATCCGTCTTCGACAACCACTCTTATTTCATATACAGATGTCGATTGGGGTGGTTGTCCAGATACCAGACGCTTCACGTCTAGTTATTGTGTATTTCTAAGTGATAATTTGGACTCTTTGTCCTCAAAATGGCAAGCAACCTTGTCCAGATCCAGTGCCGAAGCAGAATACCGATGAGTTGCCAATGTGGTGTCTGAATTTTGTTGGCTACAGAACCTTCTTTTAGAGCTCCATTGTACGGTTCTGAAGGCAACATTGGTTTATTGTGATAATGTTAGTGCTATTTATCTCTTATGGAATCCGGTTCACCACCAACGCACTAAACATATTGAGCTGGACATTCACTTTATTCGCGAAAAGGTTGCTCGTGGACAAATACGTGTCTTACATGTCTCGTCACGTTATCAAATTGTCTACATCTTTACAAAAGGTCTTCCGCTGGTTTTATTTGAAGACTTTAGGGACAGTCTCAGCATACACCGATCTTCCGCTTCGAATGCGGGGGTGTAATAGAATTAGATTGCATTTATAATTGTACATCTCTTATATTAGGTAAAATTAATTTTTTGTTGTAATTATGATTGATTAGTTACCTAATTTGTAGCAAGGTGCATTTTTTTGTACCATTATATATAGTGTAGATCATTAATGAAATAATCAAGGAAGAATATTTCGTACAGTGTAGATTTCATATCAAACATGTGCGTGAAAAGGCCAAAAATCATTTTTTAAAATTTTCATTCTTCTTTTTCTTCATTTTTTTTGTATTTTTATTTTCTTATTCTTCTTCATTTTTTGTCTACTATCTTTCTACTATTGCCGTTGCCGCTATCACTACCATAAAAAATCAATTACATTTTTAATTCAACTTAATTAATATCTTGGTCTCTCTCCTAGTAAATAAAAAAATCAATGGAACTAATCGAAACAAGTGTTCGTTAGAAAGATTGAATATTTAAAATGGGTTATTTTACTGGATGAAATTTTGAGAAATTAATGTTGGGTTGTCTTTGAGGAGAACCTTTAGCTGAAGTTATAACAAATTTGAAAGAGTTTTACTTAAAGTTTTGAATTAATATCGTGGTTGGAACAAGAACACATATGAAAATGGTGAAGAACATCAAGAACATGATTTAAAAAAAAAATCTTTTGTTAGTAAATGTATTTTTTTGTGTGTTTTTCTTTTCTTTTTTGAAATATTGGTTTTACACAAAAAATAATTTTATATTATTTTGGGATAAAATGACACATGTCATAATTTAATTTGTCATTTTGTCATGTCACCGGGGAGTGTATTACACACATATTTTATATTACTCGTTCTTGTTCTTATCATTAGGAAATAAAATTTTAAATAATAGACTGCATTTATTGATTTGGTACAAAAAATTATTGCAAAAATAAACGTCCCTTGATCTTCAAAATTATCATATTATTTGCGATATTAAATAATATTTTCACTTTTTTCCTTTTTTTGTTTAACAATCAATTTTCATGAAAATAGTTGGCGACCCGAATAATGATCGTCTTTATTAAAATTAAGGGCAACCCGATGCACTAAGCTCCTGCTATGCGCGGGGTTCACGGAAGGGTCGGACCACAAGAGTCTATTGTACGCAGTCTTACATTGCATTTCTCTGCAAGATGATGTTTCCACGGTTTGAATCCGTGACCTCCAGGTCATATGATATTAACTTTATCACTTACTCCAATGCTCCCTTCATCGTCTTTATTAAAATTCAAGGGATAAATTAGATCAATTTTATACATGCAGTGTATATTTGACCTGATTATTAAGAAAAGGTAAATTTGAATCTTTTCACAAAGTTTATCAACATATTTGGACATTTTCTCATGTAGAAACGTGCTTTTCAAATTTGCTTTTTAACTTTCCAAAGTGGTCTAGATTTATCCTTTATTAATAATCGGGTCAGATCTATTGCTGATGTTACAAAAATGAAGTATTCTTATTCACCAACTGCAAATGCTTTCTAACATGTGAACCTTTTTACAATGAAATATGTGAAAATTTTCCATTGAAAATATAAATAAGGGTCTACATTTGCCTATGAAGTTTGTGAAATGGATCATATTTCACTTTCTCACTTATCCTCCGAATTGACTATTCCAATACAATTCATGCAATTTCTCTAGCGTAAACCACTTTATTCATGCAATTTCTCTAGCGATTTCATATTTATCATTTTGCTTTATATAGAAGAACACCAACCTTCGACCACTATAACTCCATCTTGATCACCATGATATTGCTAAAAATAATTTAGGAGGCAAATACGTGTATTTGAGTTTGCTTTAGCTTTAAGAGGTCAATGTAAAGTTTTGACATCGTTACAGATGATTTAAGAATGATCGGTGATAAAATATGTGTTGATTGAGTTTTGACATATATGAAAACTTAATATGCTGATGTGATTAATTATTTAAGTTCCAATTATGATGTTGTGAGGTTTGAGGTGGCTAGATTAAACTTAAAATTTAGACTTAGTTGTTGCAAGATTTTGTTAGGGTTGAAGAAGACAATCTAGTTGCAGCCATAATAACAATATTGTTATTCAAAGTTCAATGTCGATTTGAACCATTTCATATTTAAGGTTAATTTTGACCATTTTCACTTGTAAGAAAGTCACACATATTAAAAAGCATTTGTCGTTAGTCAATAAAAACCAATATGATTTATTTTTATAACAACAAAAATAAATTTGATTTCAACTATTAACAAATGACAAATATAAACCATTTTACAAAACTCAGAAGCAACTTTGGACCTTTGTCTTTTTTTATTTAGGGGAAGACGGGGCTTGCACGACTGCAATCACAAAACTCAATAGTAATTTTAATACAAAAAATGACAATTTTGAAGTATTATAATTTATTATTTACATAATATTTATTAAAAAAATAAAATAAAAAGTTAAAAGTTTCAATAGATGAAGCTAATCTCTAAAGTCCAAAATATAGGAAAAGGTCAATGTTACTAAATAAAAGCTAAAGTCAAGCTTATGAAATTTACAAAAAGTACAAAAACTCGCTACATTTTCTATAGTTTATGTTGGCACATAAAAGCCTAACAAGACTAAAAAAGGTTTTAGGAAAACAAAGATTCAAAGTAAATATACTAATATGACTTAGACATATTATGAACTAAGTAATTATATCACCTATATATATATTTTAATCGTCATATAATTTATATATTTTTCGCTCGATCGACATGAATTTAACAAAATTGCAAATTTTTTAAAATTACTTTATTCGATATAATTTTATCTCTACCTCTTATGCGCAATACCTTTACAAATGGCTTCACCCATATAAAATCATTCTCTCATTCTTATTCTCAAAATGTATAATTTTTCACTTTTTTATTGAATATAGTCCATTGTAATCTTATATGATTTTAGCATCCATATTTTTATCATATTCATCTATTGAATACATTGAATTTTAATAATCCAACATTCATTGTCATATAACATTGTTGATCTTATAACTAATCCATATCACTTATGTCTCACTTTGTACTAAGAAAAATATGATGTACTAATTTATACCTTATACAATCCAAAATGAAAAAAAAAAAAACTTTCCACAAGAGGATAATGAGAAAATAAATCATTAACTTTTTCCCAAAAAAATAAAAATAAAAATCAATTTATGGACCAATGATTCCACGTTGCCTTCCATCATTTTGGACTCATCCATCAAAAACACTCTCCACCACAAGATCATATCCTCTTAAAATGACGAAAACAACCCTCAATCGAATATCTCAACGACCAAAAAAAATAAAAAAAAGAATATCTCAATGTACAATTTAGTCTTTTCACTCTCTCAAATTAAATGACCCCAATTCTCTCCTCCTACCTTCAAATCCTCCGCCATTTCTCTCTCTCACACACACACTCACTGCCCCCCACTCTCTCTCTCTCTACAACTTTCTCTCTCTACCTATACATACACCTATACAGAGCTATACATACAAACTCGATACAACAAAATGGCGTTACAAGTTCAAGTAAATCAGGTATCATTAGAGGTGTTAAATGAACAGGTTGGGCTGAAGTTGGGTGGATCAAAATAGATAGTTATTGACCCGCTCAAAAATTAATTGGACTAGAATGGATTGCGTTGAAATGGATTGAAATGTGGGTTATAACTCAATCCGTTCAATTTTTACTAAATTTTAATTGTCACAATTAAGTTGTTAATTATTGTAATTTATAATAGATTTTTTATATAATTTATAAATTTATAAATTCTACTTTAAAAAACTTAAATACATAAAAAAATTAGAAATTTAAATCTCAAAATTTCAAAGGTTCCACATAAATAGGAACAGAAGGACTAACTTTTTAATATTATAATTCATCTTTATTATAGTCATATATAGCATATTAAATTTTAAAATATATATATTTAGCTAAATATCAACTCAAATTTTAATGAGTGACTCAATAACTGAAACCATTGGGGAGTTATGATTTTATGAGCTAATTTTGCAAACTGTACAGGTACCATTGAAGCCATTAACGGCGTCGTTTTCTTCATGGAGGTTCAACAAGCTATCAGTGGTCTGCGTTGCAGGAGATTATGGATTCTTCTCAGCTAACAGAGGATTGAGGTTGAAGGTGAAGTGTAGTAGTAGCTCCGATGCTACTGCGACTGTGACTGTAGGACAGGTGACTGAAGTTTGTAAGGATACATTTTGGCCTATTGTTGAAGCTGCTGGTGATAAAACTGTCGTAGTTGACATGTACACACAGTGGTAAAATTACATTTACTCTCTTAATTGTTAGATTTATAATCTGAAGTGCTTAATTATGATTATAACGCTAAGTTATTGATAAATTCGGCTTTTGATCCTTGTATGACCCAACATATTTAACTTTCAATTAATAAAAATGTGTTGATTGGACAACAAGTTTAAGAAATATAAGAATGATTTTTGAAATTTGTGGTTCAAAACAAATCATAGAAATTTGTGTGACTATAAATCATTTCATTAGGGGTAAAACAGTAAATCTAAAGTTGAATTGTTACTAAATATAGAAATATGTCATTCTTTTTTGGACTGACTAAAAAGAAAAGAGTGTCATATGGATACGGAAGGAGTGGTATGTTATATTTGACCATTTACAGAACTATATTACCGTCAAATATAAAGTAAAAGTACAAATTTAACTATCACGTGAGTAATTGAGTGTTGAAACGGTTAATAATTATGTTAAATTTGTGGCTAGGGATGGCAATTGGGCGGGGCGGGTGCGGGGTACCCCCTCCCCCGCACCCGCCAGAAAATTTTATACCCGCCACCCGTGGCGGATACAATTTTCAACATTCATACCCGCCTAGGCGGGTATATTCCTAAATTCACACCCCGCTCCACCACCCAAGTGGATATCCGTCACCTGCCAATACCCGCCTGTACCCGCCTGTCATATTTTGTAATTAATTCATTTGTGATCAATTATTGATCAACATGATCCCAAAAATTCAAATTCCAAAAATTATCCCAAAAATTTGAGTCAAGAATCAATACTGTCACGATCTCATTTTCTTTGGGAGAGGGAGGAGAATTCCGGATTTTTTCACCATCAGAATTTCCCATTTTTTTTCACCTCTTCCCCCTTACAACAAAGAATCAAGAAAATAAAATATCCAAGAAAACCCAAAAATTATCCATCCAAATAGCTATATATTACAAATGTAGACAAAACTAAGATATTATTTCAGCTATATAAGCTAAAGTTTTTCTACTTTTTCAATTGCACTCCACAAACCCAATAAGTAAAACTTAACAAATGCACAAAAATTGACCTCACCAAGACAACCCCAAAGCACAAAGCAAAGACATCAATATTTCCCGATTAGCATATCCTTTAAAGAAAAAGGCAGAGACGTCGAAGTGGTTCGTGAAAAAAGTTTGTGATTTTTTGTTTAAAGAAAAAGGCAAAGACGTCGAGAATGAGAGAGGGAGGAGAGACGGCGTGAAGGGGAATGATAGAGAGGGAGGCGTGAAGGCGTGAAGGCGTGAAGGCGTGAAGGCGTGAAGGCGTGAAGGCGTGAAGGCGTGAAGGCGTGAAGGCGTGAAGGCGTGAAGGTGTGAAGAGGCGTAGGGCTTTGAGTTTTATCGGAGAATGAGAGACTTGTCGTGACTTATGGGCTGCTAATATTTTGGGCTTGGGGCGGGTATAAGGTGGGCGGGTATAAGGTTGGATGCGGGGCGGGTATGACTTTAAATTCACCACCAACCCGCCTACCCGTGACGAGTACATTTTCAATACCTATACCCGCCTACTACCCGTCAAAGTTATACTCATACCCGCCCCAACTGGGGCGGGTGCGGTGCGAAATTCGCAAAATTATACCCATCTGCCATCCTTATTTGTGGCACAATTTGACTAGGCACGGAGTTTAAGAAATAAGTGAAGACTTTTTAAATTTGTGGTCCAAAATAAGTCAGAGATTTGTGTGACTGTAAATCATATCATAAAGTTAATTGTTACTAAATATATCAATGTGATATTATTTTTGGAATAGACTGAAAAGTAAATGGTGACACATAAATTGGGATAGAAAGAATATATGTTATATTTGACTATTTAAAGAAGTATATTATCATCAAATTTAAAGTAACTATACAAATTTAACGCAGCACATGGTTAATTGAGTGTTGAAAGAATGTTAATTAGCAGTTGACAGCTCTATAAGTTTCTGCTGTCGCCAAAATTGTTTTGAATATGGGATAGATTCTACCTAGGTGGGTAGTTGGTATGATTGAGAACTGAAATTGCTCTCATCCATAGCTCTAACCTTGCAAATGAAAGCCACACACGCTTCGCTCCCTTGTGCCAACATATTACAAAGTAAAAAAGGAAATACAAGGGGAGGAACCCCAAATTAATGCAAATGATTTCACTATTGGTTGTCAACAACATACAACAACATACCCAGTGAAATCCCACAACGTGGGGTCTGAGCATTCATCATCGTCGTCGGCGTCGCATGAGCCCGACCGGCCGAGCATGGCCGGGTCCAACACGAGCACGACCGTCATGAAATGATATTCGTGTATTCATCTTAAAAAGATGAAAAATAAAAAATGGCATGGGTATATGTTCCGGCTTACCTTTGTTCTATGAAATATTATGACCTATAATTTCAAGCATGTGGTCTATTCTGTTAAGAGTCTCACATCGGATATAGAATGAGAACATGAACTCCTTATATGGACTTGGAGAATCCTCACCCTACAAGCTGATTTTTGCGTTGAGTTAGACCCAAGATCTATTCTTTACATGCTCTGAGTAACATTCAATCAAATGTCAATATGTGTTGAATTGTACTATAAATGGAGCAATTGTTGCAGACTATAACGCTATGAATAGTCAAATGATTGGAGGACATGTTTTCATGCTTTCAAGTGTAAGATTTAAAGAGTGATCTATGTATAATGAATTAACCATGCCCTCTTGTCTTTTCCATGCACTGTCGCCTATCTGATATGTCCCTACTTGATTGAATGTTTGTTTGAAGTTTGAAGTTTGAAGTGAACTAGTTGTTTTTGCACCGTATTTTTATCGTCAATTTTAATTGGTTACCTTTGTGCCTCTGTGAACAGCTTTCTACGGGGTTTTCTCCCTTTTTGTCTTGGTTTTCTGAATTCAATCCACCTGCAGGTGTGGTCCTTGTAAAGTGATCGCTCCAAAGTTTCAAGAGCTGTCGACGAAATATGACGATGTGGTCTTTCTGAAGCTGGACTGTAACCAGGATAACAGGGTATGTATTCTTTAAACCTCCCAAATTCTAACCAAAAAATACACATATACACAGTTACACACACAAGATTTGATCAATGTGATAATTTTTGGCAGCCGCTAGCCAATGAACTAGGCATAAAGGTGGTTCCGACGTTCAAGATTCTGAAGAACAATAAGGTCGTTAAAGAAGTCACTGGAACAAAACTTAATGATTTAATAGCGGCGATTGAGGGTGCACGATCAAGTTAATATTGTTTTCTATTATTTTGTCTGTTCATTTGTTTATAATGAAGCAGATAATATGTCTATCAATGTCGTAATTAGCTCTAACTAAATTCAGTGTATAGCTGTGGATGATGAGGTTTTATTAGAGAAGATGGAAGTGATGATTGTCTTTAAATCTCTCAGTTGACAATGCTGTGTTTTTCCTCACTGAGTAATCAAGAAAGTTAAATATCCGCATTCTTATTTCAAATTCTATTATGGATAAAAGAATACATAGATTCTGCCATAACGTATGCAAGAAAATGAGGAGTCTCGATACTTTTTTCCCGGTTCCTTTATTTCATAATCAGAGCTCGGATAAGAAAAAGATCAGAGGTCCATATGAAAAAAGATGTTAGAAATTCATAATAGAGTTCAGGCATGAAGTTATAATATTGTTGACATTTCAAAAGAGATTTAACTTAAGTTCACAATTTTTTCATTTGGTTCATGGGTTAACGAGGACAGTAAAAAATGTTTTTCACTAATAGCAATATCTAAAGCATATCTTATTTTTAAACTCGTTGCCTAATATATTATATGGATGATTATTCACCCAACCAAAATCTAAACTACACATAGAAGTAGCAATATTGTATTTATCACGTCTTGAAATATAGTACTCCTAGACTTATAATATAGGAGTACTTGTTATATAATCTCAGATATTTACATGTTAATTCGAAAAAAAAAAAGCAGCTCAATTTTCACCAGGTTGGGATTTATGTTCTATGATACTTGCACCCCTCTAATAATCGTCCATACGTTTTTTTAGTGATCCTTGTCTCGAAACTCATCCATAAAAACACTTTAAAATCACTACCTTCATATATTTTTAGTGCGCCTCGCCTCGTTTTGGGACTCGCTCATAAAACAATACGTTTTTAATGAGCATTGTCTAGAAACTTGCATAAAAAATTAGTTCTAAACCACTGCCTCCATATATTTTTAGTGTGCCACACCTCGTTTTGGGACTCGCCCATAAAATCGACTTTTAAAGCACTGCCTTCACAATAGGCTTATCATCATCACGGGTCAGCTATGGATCAATATCTTGGTAAGCTATTGCCTCACCAACTAACTAATCAGACCTGAGCCCATCCTCTGGCATATTCCTCCTTTTGTTCCTCAGCTTATGGGATATTAGCAGCCGTTTTCAGCTATTGTTTTCCTCCCAAAAACAGGTTCTTGCGCATAACTCACCCGTCTGCCACTGAAAACGCCATTTCTCATATTTCATGTCCGACTTGCATGTATTAAGCATGACGCCAACATTCATTCTGAGACGGGATCGAATCCTCCGTGAAAATTAGGTGAGTTCATTGAAAAGAAAAAAAAATCTTTCATTTGCCACGTCACCATTCTCTACTCATAAAAGGGCTCCACATACTGACTTGTCTAAGTAGGGTTGGCAATGGATCGATCCACCACCCGACCCATCCATCACCCCTATTTTTTTAATCCACATCCGATCTATTCATCATCCACGGGTGAATCGGGTGGATCGGGTGCTTCGCGGATGGAAGCGACGAAGATTTATGAAAATTGGTCGATACTCAAGTCTTGTAGGTAATTTATGACAGTTAATAAATATGTCAGTTCAAATTTCACAAAAATGAACTTTATTTGTTCATTTTATTGGAAGTAGAGAATTGTACGGATTAATTCGAGAATGACAGGGTCTGGTAAATCCACAAAGTTGCATTTGATTTTATCAATTGTTAGGATAAAATAAATATCATCAATCCTCCTAGTACTGTGACTTCATATTTTTATGTGAAAACGATCAACATTTGTTTTCCCCCTTTCTTATGTTGTTCAATGTACGTTTTACTTGATCAAACTTAGAGTGATATAATTAGCAGATAAATATATAATTTGTTCAATTTGTTTAAATTTGGACGAGTTAGCGACCCACATATTTCTTAACTCAAGTTATTTTGATTAGCATGATTCAGTCAAATTAAAAATAACATTTATTAAGCGTTTGGACGTGCAATTTCATCTTATGAGATGAAATCATCGTTTGGACATGCGATTTCATCTCATGAGATGAAATTCCAAATCATCCAAAAAGACATGATTTGAGATTTCAAATTTTAAATGTAAAAGTTGACCGCAAGTTTATATTTTGTAAAAATACATCCATAAATTAATATATATAATTAGCAATCATGTTTATCAATTATTTATATCAAATATTAAAAAATCTACAAGAGGGATAGATTGAAAATAATTAATTTATAATGGGTGGATGGGTGGGTCGGGTGGTGGGTTGAATGTATGTCCACTCGAATCCAACCCGATCCGTCACCCGATCCATCCGTCACCCGATTAAATCCATATTTTATCGTATTTTCGTCCATATAATCGGGTCGGGGGATCGGATAGGCATGGTTAGGTGAAATTGCCAGCCCACCCAAAAACGACATCGTTTAAAGCACTTCCCCATTATCTCCACTCTCTCTTTGGATTCATCGACGCACTCTGTTTCCCTCCCCGATTATCGGCGAGCAAATGACGACGTCGTTCGGAACAACGGCGACATTTCCGACCAAAAATGCCCCTAAATCCTTGACTTTATTACCTTTTTGCTATCATCGCCATTACAATCATTTACGTTCCAAATTATGCTCACGGCTCTCTATCGCGCCCAAACTCCGATTCTCCTGTAAGGTATTACTAATATTTATCTGCACTTTGCCTCCTCATTTTACATAATAGCATTTTGGTCCCTAAATTATAGGTATATTCTAATTTTAGTCCTTGTGATATATGACGAAACACATCTAACCTTCAATTAATCAAAATGTATGTTTTTAGTCCATATATGTAAGAATTCCGTTGGATTTGAACAACTACCTCCGGATAAAAAAGAGTGTCCACTTATCAAATCACGAAAAAATTAACCTTATTTTTTCCAGAGTTGCCCCTATTAAGTGCTATGTGATCAACTTACAATACCTGTTTAATTAGGGAAAGTTTAGTCAAATTAACTAAATTTTTTTCTAGAGTTAGTATTTTCTTAAGAGGTGTGCAAATGGTTAAGTGGACACTCTTTTTGATCCGGAGTGAGTACTTTGAGAACTATATTACGGTCGAATATGGAGTAACAATACAAGCTTAACATAACACACGACACATGGGTAATTGAGTGGTGGAACGACCCTCCCATTATGGAAATATGCGCAATTTATTAAACGTATAGATTGTTGGGAAAAAAAATGCACTTATAGATATAGTTAGAGTTGAAGGTAATGTGTGCATCTGCACTCTCACGTGATCTGAGAACCTACATCAAGCTGAAAATATAAAATATGCCTTATTTGTTAGTATTTTAAATGCAAAGAATGAGGTTTAGCTAATTAATTGGTGCAAAGGTTTCATCTTTAGTAAATTTGTGTCAAGGTTTTCTCTTTTTATGCTATTCTCTTTTCTTCTGAGTTGTTAATATTGAGGAGAAAAGAGTAATAGAGACCTTTATTAATGATTTGCCTGGGTCAAGGAAATTGGCAAAGTAAACAGCAACTGAAACTATTTAAGAATTGTTTCATGCTTCGAGAAAACCTAAAATATTTAAAATAATTAATAAAATTGAAGAAGGTGAGCCTTGGAGCAACGGTAAAGTTGTCCCCGTGCGTCCTATAGGTCATGGTTTCGAACCGTGGAAGCAACCACTAATGCTTGCATTATGTTAGCCTGTCTACATCACACCGCTTGGGGTGCGGCCCTTCCCCGGACCCTGCTAACTCGGGATACTTTGTGCACCGGACTGTCCTTTTTTTTTTGAAAAAATTTAATAAAACTGAAGAACAGCATTTTTATTATTGTTTGAACATTGTCATTGCAGCAGGGTCAGAATCTAAGATTTTACAGTCAGTGGATACAAAATGTGTCCTATACGTATAAGCATAAGCATTTTCGCATATGTACTTATGATTGAGCCAAAGCAATGGGTTCAGTTGAATCCATTGAACCCACTCTCAATCTGCCTCTGTGTTGCAGTATCTTCTTTTTCTCGGCTGGTTTTCTGTTACTATCAGGACCCTATAGTAATTCACTGACAATCTTGTATGAATTGCAGTGATATAATTCATTTGTTAAACTTTTTTTTTCATCGGCAAAGGTATAATTTCATTGATGAAACGACACTAAGATTGTGTTGAATATGTACAACAAAAAGCAACATAATGCATTCCCTTAATTCTGAATAAATATGGAGCCCGTTTGGATTGGCTTATGACTTTTGACTTATAAGCCAAAAGCATTAAGTTAGGAATTCTAACTTGTGACTTTTGGCTTATTTTTGATATTTTGGCTTAAAATCAAGTGCTTATAAACACTTTTTTATCTTACCCAAACACTTCAAAAGTGCTTAAAGGCACCAATAAGCCAATCCAAACAGGCTCATAATTCATTTGTTAAATTTGAAAGAATCTTTCACAGCTGCACTTTAGAGCATTAATTTGAAGGAAGGAAATTGCCTCTTAAGAACATTTGGTAGAATTAAAATATTTTCTTGATTGCATTTGCTTTTAAAAGTAGTTAAAAAGTAAAGGACTTCTCTTTTATCATTATAGTTGATTCTGCAGCACTTAGTGCATCTATTAATGAGTTCTTTTCATCTTTTTTTTCTTCTGGAAAATGGTGATAGATTAATATGCTACTAAGAACTAAGGGTGGCCAGTGGGACGGGACGGGATTTGGGGGGGGGGGGGATGGGGGGCGGGGAGGGGTCCCGTCCCACATCCCGCCATCAGAGGGGACGGGATTTGGGGGTCGGGTCGGGTCGGGTAGGGGGATTTGGGGGGACTTCAATTTTTTTTCTAGACTTAATTTAAAAAAATATATATTTAAACACTTAAATAATTAAATAAGATAGTGAAAAAACATCCCAAGGCTAATTGTCTTTTATATTATTTAATAGAAATATGATTTTTTTGTAATACAATTTCAAAATTGCAACTTTGTTTCGTAGTTCAAAAGTTGCAAAATTTTAAAAATTACATATGCAACCATACTTTTTCTAATTTTCTGAC
Source organism: Anisodus acutangulus (assembly GCA_029783415.1). Lineage (NCBI taxonomy): Eukaryota > Viridiplantae > Streptophyta > Magnoliopsida > Solanales > Solanaceae > Anisodus > Anisodus acutangulus. Next base: position 437,951 of record CM056504.1, read on the forward strand.
AATCTTTTGAGGATCATCGTTGGAATTAGAAGTTGTTGGTCAAATTGTTCAACGTCGCTTCATGCTTCCTTGGATAAGATTTCGTTGTAATTGTAGTCGTCTTTTTCATTGATCTCTGGTTGACCGCACATTCTACGCTCCGCTCTAATCCAATCTCTAAATAAAACTGCAATCTTCAAACTGTTCCGCCAATGAGTGTCTGTGCTCTCCTATTTGAAACCTTTCAGCAGAAAAAGCGCTTTCAGAAGCTGTTGATGACGCTTGAATATTCAACACATCTCGGGCCATCTTTGATAGAGTCAGAAATGCCTTCTCAGTCTTTCTCCAGTATTTCAGCAAGTCTTCACGTCCATTTTCATTAGCAATTGACACCCTGCAAAACATAAGCATCAAACTCGCTAATTTGTGAAGCACTTGAACCACTATACATTCTATTTCGAAGGCCTTGAATACTTGAAGCAGAAACCACATGTTTTTTCTAAGATTGAAGTGAAGTAGAAGAAGATGGTACAGAAACCGGTTGATTATTTGCACTTTGCTCTTGGTAATACATATACATATTTTTGTATTGTGTTTGTATGCTAGACATAACATCTTTTTTAGTTGG